>VWZF01006214.1:801-397674 GCA_013396755.1 Sclerurus mexicanus | reverse complement strand
CGGCGCCGCCCGCCCGCCGATGCCGCTGCCCGCCCCGGTGCCGCAGCGGGGCGAGCCCGCCGTCCCCGGAGCGCCGGTCGGCCCCCGGCGCAACAATGCGCGTCCCCCTCCGGCACCTTGGCTCCCCCCGTCCTGAGCGCGATGGTTTCGCCAAGCCACCGAATCAGCTGGGAGCGGCATGTACCACAGCACATCCTCGAGGGGAGCAGGGTTAGATCCAGTGCGGGAACTGGGTGACAAGCGAGACGGAGGGCGCTCATAGACTCGGGGACGGGAGTCTCTGTGAGGAGGCTCAGGCGGAGCCGAGGCCCGCAAAGCTCCGGGCAGCCGCCGCCCTGTCTCGCCTCTACCCGCACGCTGGGCGCACAGTGGTACAGCCGGGGACGGCCGGCGGGGTGGGGGCACCGGTGCTCGGCGCGCCTGCGCAGAGGCGCCCCCGACGCGGAAGTCGGAGGGAGCGGGTCCCGGGGGGCCGGGCCCGACCTGCCGGGGCTGCCGCGGCGGGAGCGGCCTCGGGAGCGGCCTCGCTCGGGGGACAGTGAACGTGGTTCGCCGGTCCTGGTCGCCGCCAGCCTGGTGTGCCGGGATGGGCGGACTGCGCGCCCTGGGGGTCTCTCCCCGGCGGCTGGGCGCTCTGAGGAGCTCCGGTGCGGGGCAGGGCGGGGGCCGGGACTTGTCCCCCCGTTTGGAGAGAGGCCTGGAAGGCCCCGCGGGCGGCGTTCGGCCTCCTCTTTTCCTGCTTGTTGTGTAGATGTGCGGCCTCGCGTTCGCCGGGTCCGAAATAAAGCGGTGTAGGGGTGTGAGGTGCCCGGCGGTCCCCGCTGTGGCAAACCCCGCCTGAGGACACAGCTGGGGGCTGGGAGAAGGCAGTAACCCTGGCTGGAGGGTGTTGGCCCCGTTCTCTGGGACCTGGGAGAGGTAAGGTATGGCAGGGAGGGAAGAGCACAGTGACCGCTGGCTGCCGCCCTTTGACGGACAGGGAAGGAAAGGGGAATTTCCAGCATCTGGACTTGAGAGTTGAGTAATGGGGGTTGTACTTGTGGTTCTGGTTTAGCCAGTGGTATTGAGCGAGTTACAGTCCTGCACTCCTTGTACCTCGGTGTAGCCGCGGAAGAGGAAATATTGCTGACCCCCACCCCGCTAGAAATTGCTTTCTGATCTGAGTGGGAAATGTTGTGTAGAAAAATACTGGTGTGGCAATAATGAAGGTGGAATTTTCATTTATTCCTGAGACGCTACTACCCGTTTTATACTTTGATTTCTGGTTTGCACTTAAAACCGAGATTATTGAACATTGAAAATAATAAACATCCGTAGCAAAGTCCAGAGTATGTAGATTTTTTCTGAACAACTGATTAATTCTGCCAATTATATTTTTATTTTAACATTCTTAAAAAATTTTCTATCAATTCATGACAGAAAAAAAGTAATAAAATGCATATACACAGATGCTTAAAACTTTGGAATAAAAATTTGGGATTTAATTGAAGGCATGTAGGCAAACTTCTTTTGAAGAGGCTGATTCGTGCCGGTTTACTAACGAGGATGGTTTTATCAAACCCTGAGAGTCTGGGGTTGTATGACTCCCATTTGATGCATGAAGCAGGTCCCATTAATGCCTCAGCAGCCACTGTGGATGCCATAAGGTCACTGAGTGTGAGATGGGACATTTGCTGGTCCAGCTGTGCCCGCCCTCTCTGAAGTGTTTCTGGCTTCAGATCACTCTGCACCAAAGCATGAGGGCTTCCTCCTGGCACAGCTCTCTGAGGAAAATGCTGAGCTGCTGAGGCAGCAGAGAAGTGAGTATGTGAAAAAAATAGCCCTGGCCTCGTTAACTCAGCCCTTTAAGCCAGGCTACCCTGCTGGCTATCTGTACTACTACCAGAGGCTGTAAATTTCCCTCAGATATGGAGTACCTACTGGCTTTTTAAAGATGATTTAGTAGGTTGTATGTCAGTCTTTGCTATTAAAGTAAGTTCATACTGAGTTAGCTTTCAAGTATTAGAAATGTCATGGAGAAGGATTTTCCCTGCTCAGTACTCTTCTGTCACTTCAAATAAACATTTTGTGATTTTATAAAGTTATGTTTTGATGATGTCAAAATTCTAAGTTTTCCAAGCAGTTCAGATTTTTAAAAACCATGCAGGGGTGTGGTAATTCAAAGTTAAACACAAGAAAAGCATGATTTTAGAGACAATGTTATTACACAAAGCAAATGCATATTAAGCATGATGACAGTGAAGGTACATGAACAACTCTTAACTCTGCCTACTACTAATGCCCTAAAGAGGAATAATCTCGGACACACACCCATGACAGACTTTGGGATTATAATGCCATGGAATACTATGGGACAGACAAGAGAGGAGCATGTGTGCTTTATAATAATGGATTTAGTCATGTGGTTTTTTTCTGAGGTATGACTTTTGCAGCACTGGTTATATATATTCGTGGTACTTCCTACTTTGTTTAAACAACACAAAATTTAAATTACCGAGGTATCAGTTCAACATTGTTTCCTGAAAATTTAGTGTTTTATTCTGTACCTGCTTTTCTAAACCCTGTAATGTTTTGGTTTGTGTCATGTGTCTTCTAATCATATTCATCCACTTGAAACGACCAGAAAATGTATTTTTGTGTTGCAGTGTGGCAGCAAGGGGAAGTACCACTATGCGATGCTTCTTCAGAGGCTGGCAGGGAGAAAACTGGTTCAGCTGATCTAAAATTAACACAGTCATGAACAGGGCATTGCAGTCTCCATTCAGTGTGTGGGCTCTTCCTCCAACAGATCTCTTGATCCAGGCCTCTGGCCCCTGAGGAATTTCAGTGCTAACTGACATTTTCTCTAGCTTTTTGCATCCAGAGCCCAAGCCCTGGATGCTTTCTCAACTAATGTATAAGCGTCCACAGACGAACGGATAAACAGCACCTAGGAAACATGCAGGGATATACAGCATATTAGTTGGACCGGGCTAGGAATATTCATACAGAGAAAGTCATCCTATGGTCCAGATACATCAAAGCATGTTTCAACTTTGGGAAACAAATACTCATTGTAAACATGCATTAGCTGGGGGGAAAAACCTCTTTAGTGATGGGAAGGTAACTTGCAAAAGAGTGATGCCAGGAGTAATGAGCAACAGTTTAAGTACTTAACAGAAACAGTTCATGTAATTTTAGTTCTGCATATCTGAATGCATGAAAGAGATGGGGGAAAAGTGCTAATCCTTCTTAATGAGACTCTAGTGACCCTGCAGCTATTCTCCAGGCATCTTTTTGCAGACAATTCAGAAAATGCTGAAAAGCAACCAAAATACAGGCTGTAGACAGTGAAATACTTGAAAAATCTGATGTTCACTGTTTGACCATTTGTGCACTGATCATAACCATACATTCCTAAACAAAATTATCATTATAAACAAAAACAGAAGGTATTTGCCAGGAAGACATCCAGAATTTAGTAAAAAATATAAGAGATGTCTCTAATAGGAGAAATGCTTAGGACATGCAGAAGATGTCCTCGTGGTAAAGTCTGGTTTTAACCTCTCACTGAGGTGCTTCTGGCTCATTCTCAGCAGGGCCCCTTTGCAGGATTAGATGAGGTAACAGACCTCACAGGATCGGGAGGCAAACCTCCACACAATAAAATACCATTGTTTCCCAAGTGCTCCCTTTAATTTTTACAGATATGCTAGAAAAGGTTGTACCTGTATACATTCAGAACATCTGGGGGTGGCTTATTTTAGTACAAACATGATTGCACGACTGAGATACATGTGCACAACCATAAAGTGGAGCAGGTGGAGAATGTCACAAGTATTGTACGTCTTCCCTCTCATCTTGAGATCTAAATTACCATAAAATGATAAAAGTGACTCATGTGATGCCAATCTGTTAGAGAGACTCTTAAACTGATTGAAATAATCACCACTTTTTATTTCTCTCCAGTAGGCAGATATTCCTAGTGAAATCTTTTCTACTGGAAGTTCATTCTTGTTAAAACCTGTATCGAGACTGAAAAATAAAATGAGCATGTGGGAAAGGGCAGTGGAGAGGACATGTCTGGGCTAGAGCCATAGCTAATGATAAAGATGAACAATTACGGTGATTCACTAGAGCCCAGGGCATGGGCTACAGACCATGAAGGCATTAACCTGCAGCAAGTCAGCAACACAGATGTGACCCCTGGAAAGGTGACTGAACCGTGCCTGAAGACTGGCTGAATTGGGACCAAGGTTGCTGGGCTTTCAAATGCCTCCTCTTCACTGCATAGCTCGTCTCACTTTCTCCACTTGAAAGGCATATCTTGGTTTTTGTATGCACCTGGCATGGCAGGTTGTCATCCAGCTGAATGCCTCAACACTTGCTCATTCATTTAGTTTAAGTTAGGTGTCAGTGCAAGCAGTCTGAAGGGAGAAGTGCCCGCACCTTAGCCTCTGGCTTGGGCCTCAGTGAATCCAACTCAGTTTTCTTTGCTGCTTGGAGGAAGTCTCCAGATTAAAGAAGGCAAGCTGAGCTCATCTTGGCTCTCAACATTGCTTGTGTTGACAAAGCAAAAAAAAAAAAAAAAAAATCAGCCATAAATTAACAATTTATGAGTCATGCAGATTAGAAAGTTTTTGTAGCAGTGTCTTTTTGAAATGTAAAACATAATTTTGAAAAATGAAGGACAAGTTTAAATAGTTACAGCACAGAATTTGGAGTAGGGACTTGAACATTCTTTTAGTTACTGTAAGTGTCTCTGTGCCTCAGTTTCATTCTCAAATGGAAACAATCTCATGGGCACTCTGGTAAAGGAATCTTTATTGGATGGCATTTTTAGAAATGAGAAAATGCTGTTGTGACTAAGAGAGTGCCATTTCTTTGCAATTAATGGATGGCTGGCTGGAGGGTCCAAGGTGAAAGAAAACTCTTAACACAACCAGTTGCAATTTGCATTAACATGACTAACCCAGAGGCAGTAATACTTATATTTATTTCACACATGTGTTACTTCCTGGTTTTGCCACTTATGTAATTCAGGGCACTTTGAAAAAAGCACAAATGCAAAAATTGGGAGTGCAATTAGACAAACATTCTAGGTTAGTCTAAAAACATCAGATAAAATACTTCTAATAAAAAATCAGAACATTAGACATGTTTTAAGAAAAGGAGAGAGGATGCGTAGAAGACAAAAGGGGAAAGTGACCCCACACAATGGGGTGACAGTGACTAATACCAAAATCACTCACAAAAAACAAACCTGCAGATGTTAAAAGATGCGCAGATGTGGCACTTTAGGGACATGATTTAGTGGCAGATTTGGCAGTGCTGGGTTAATGGTTGAACATGATGACCTTTAAGGTCTTTTTCAACCGAAATGATGCAATGATTCTATGTTCTTTGTAAGTTGAGACTTTCATTATTATTAGAAAACAGGAGACTTACGCATGTGTAATGATGACCAAATTGTGGTAGGCATTTCCTGATGCTGGATAGCAAATTCAACAAATACCATTCTTAGCCTTTGAATGTTCTTTTTAGCAACTGATCTCCAGCACTTTTTTTAAAAAAAGATAAGCATTGTTATGGCAATTTTACCAGGAGAAAAGCAGCTTTGGAAAGTGAAACAAGCTGCCCAGGGTCACACAAGAAGGCACCTGCAGTTCTAGTAATAGCATTCACATTGCTCAACTCCCAGTATAGCAACAGATGCAGAGTCTATGCCCTCTTGCAGAGCTTGTGCCTTGGGTGCTCCGTTAGCAGCTCCCAGGACCTGCTTCCTCCGCCAGTGTCCAGGTTGGCTTAAAAGTGGTGTCCCAAATCATCTTTCCTGCAGCTACTTGGTTTATAAATTACATGGATAAAAATAAATAAAGCGCTATACATGTCCTTCTGTTTGAAAAAGGAGCTTAGGCCAAAAGAATATGGTTAATTGGAAAGGTAGAAGATTACTGATACTTACATATTTCTTCTGTTTTCTTTGCCAGGCTTCTCTTCAGCATTTTCATAATGCCTTGCACAAAGAGACCTTGTCTACACCTAGGTCTTCTGGGTCCCACTGCAGCACAGATAAACAAGCATTATAAAACTCTCATCTTGTATAAATATGAAATGGTTCACTCTTCATTGGATTAGAAGGTTCCTGCCCCTGGCAATCTGAATATAAGCTATTTGTGCTCGTTCCCCCACTGTTCTGAAGATGTCAGCCCCAGGGACTCAGCAGCTGAACGTATTTCCTGGCCCTGCAATAGGTTTATCAGTTCTCTGACTTCTGACCTCATGTTTCTGAGCATGGCTGAGATGAGCAGTAATTCCCTCATAAGTGCTCCAGTGTCAGTGAGGCTTAATTGCTTGGTGGCATGAGAAAGTGTTTGGTAGTTCAATGACAAAAGGTCTTAGAGAATGTGAAATGGGAGCTGACAGTTCTCCTTTGCTGCTCCTCCTGCTCCCCTCCATAATGTATCCAGCATTTAGCTTTTTCAGGACTGTGGCACCAAGGTTAGCACAGCAAACCCTGATCCTGCTGTTTATGGTATCCCTGTGATCACAGGAAGATCAGAAGTTAGAAGTCTTAAGTGCAGCTCGGGTAATTTTGTAAACAGCAGCAGCACCAATTTCTTTTACAGCGAGTTAAAAAAACAGAAGACATTGCCGCTGGAAATGAAGAGCATACAGAGCAGCTGTTTCAAATTTGTCTAACGCTGTTATAAAACAAGTTTAAAGTGTTAACAGTTGTACCCATGGCACAGTTTCTCCTGCTGTGTGCATGCTGACAGCTTCCCTTTATGCCTTGCAACAGCTACCACGTTTGTGCTCAGTTCCCTTGCCTTTCCTCTGAGATGTATTTCCACAGCTGTTGGCTGCAAATGGCTGGGCAGACTCCATGTGTCCTTGCAGGCTGGTGGGCAAGAATGCTGTGCAGCCAACCACAACTCTCATGCCATGCTGACAGGGCTTGCAGTGCAGTGGTCCTCAGGCTTTCTGCCCCGCCTTGTTAAATCTGTGCTGCCTTCTGACCCCAGGCTGAGAGTCACACCTCCAGCTTTCCACAGAGCCCCAAGTGTTTTTCACTCAGTCGAATCAAGTTGATGGCAGAATACAAGCAGGAAAGGTTGGAAGAGTTAGTGGCCCTGAGTGGCTTAGTCCTTCCCAGGCCAGGACAGCAGCCACTGGTCTTGGACAGATACTGAAGAGGAGGTGAGTTGGTGGAGGGGTGCTGGAGCATCCTGTCCTGCCTCTTGCAGTAACACACCTGTGGCAGTGTGTTCTGCTCTCCTCTACCTGGGCTGGAAATGCTGAGATCTGAAGGAGTCTTTCACCTCAAGGGGAGAACTGCAACTCCAGTTTGAAGGAGGTAGAATGCATACCAGAGAGTGAGGAAATAATGCTCATTGAAGGTGGGTAAGGAGAGTGCTGAGGCTTTGAATTTTCCTTAGAAACACAGCAGGGGATCTCTGTGCCTCCCTCTGTCAAGCTGCAAAGCTTTTCACTTTAACAGGCTACTGCTAAAGCCAGGATTACTCCATTTTGTTTCAGTCAGGCAAGAAATTTGAGGAGAACCTAGACAGCAAAGCAACAGATAAGAAATCAGAGCAGCGAGCTGTGAAAGAATGGTTTCCAGGGAACTGTGAGAGTTAGGACCCAGAATCTGGAAGTGAAGCAGTGGTTAGGGCAATGCTTCCAGTAAGATACCAACCATGGGGAGAAGCCTTTGCGCAGCTGCAAGAGAAACTGAGCTGTGCAACAACATTGTAGTTGAGACAGAAAATGCAGAGCAGAGGGGATGAGGGAGAAGCTGCAACACCTGAACTTCATGACCACATCCCCAGTTCGAGCAGCTCTGAATCCTTACTTTGCTCCTGTGAACCTGTGTTGATGCTAGCAGCAGTGCAGAAAGAGGGATGGACTGTATGGTGTGGGGCCAGTGCTGGGGTGGGGATGATATCTCCCCATAGCACAAGAAGCAGCCACCCTTTTTCTTCCCCCGGCAGCAGGCATGGCAAGCCTTGTCTCAGAGTCTCTGGAACTCTCCATCCCAGGTTGCATAGCCTTGTAACACATACACACAAGGTACATAGGAGGTCTCAAAGTCACACTCAGCTGTTTGGAGAGGGAGGACTTTGTATGAGCAGATGAGAGGGAAAGTAGCTATCAGTGACTGTATACAGGTGAGGGCTGTAAAGATCCTGGAGCAGGGAGAAATGGAAACAGACTCACTGCAGCTTCTTAACTTCACTTTCTGAAGGTCCACTCACCCCTCCAGCTTCCCAAACCCATCTTTCAGCAGTGAGTCTGACCTGTATGGGCTTCTACTGTGTGGGTTTGTAGGACAAATTGAGGACGTGAGTGGAATAAGATTCTGGTTAGAAGACCAGTGCAAATACCTACACTAGGTTTGGAGCTGAGTGCTGGCACAGGAGTGAAACACTGGGTGATTATGTCTAAACCACCTCTATCCACGCAGGAAAGAGAGAATAAGTCACTATTGGAATTTTCATATGGGTTTCAGGATGATTATTACATTTTACAATCAACTTTTCAACAGAAGAACAGGTTACAGGGTACATCTTGAAGGCTGCTGACAGGAGGTGGAACATAGGGACAGGTCATTGGTTAACAAGCTGAAAATTGGTCAGTGAAATACCACAGGCAGAAACCTTGGAAATGGAGAAAAGAGTAATCGGAGGATAGAAAAAGGGAAGTTATCAGCGAACTCGTAGAAAGCAATACATAAACTGAGAGACTTCTGAGCAGGGATTCTCAAGCCCTTACTGTCACAATTAGCCTCCTGAAGCTGGTTGTTGTTGCTGGGACTGTCACTTGTGTCTCCTGCTGAGTTTACTCATTTCTTTATTAACCCCCCAGCAGTGGTTAACATGAGAGGTTTAAGGAGACTGGGGGAAAATCGGGCACAGTGGCTTTGTAATAACAGACAAAATGGGATCTGGCACGAACTGCTTTGTTTTCCTATTCTGTTATTCATAGTCAAGGCTGAATTAAGACCATGTCAGTGTAGGCCTATTTCTAATCAGTTCTTTAGGGAAGGAAGCTTTCTGCTTTCCTAGTGGGAAAGAAAAGCTTGAAAAACCCTATTCAGGAATTTCTACCACCTTTTGAAGGCAATTTACAGAAAACAGCTCTGTGGTGTGAGCTGCCTGTGCTTATTAGTGAAGTCCTATTGCTACCTGCAATTAGTAGGAAGCACTCTGCTTCAAGTGAGCTCCTTCACTTCTGCGATCAGAAGGTGACACAAGTTCTCCAGCAGCATGATTTGGAGTAGGTGTTGATAGCCATTACTCATTCTCAGTTGTGCCTCCTTGCATTTCTGGGGTGGGCATATCACCGTCCTAATTCGGGAAGGCCACAAATTGTGGCCCTCTCACTTCTGCTTCAGCACTTTCTGGCCATGCTGATTTACTGCAGACAGGGAGATAGCTATGCTCACACCCAGGGTCTTTCAGCTGCCCCTTAGCTGCTCTGGGTGAAAGGGCTACAGCAACCAGGCAAAGGAGCCTGCACTGCCGAAACTGTAAGCTGAGTACCTATTTTTGAAGAAAAGCAGACTGCCTTGCTCTGGTTCCAGAAGTTAAATGCCAAAATCAAAGTACCTGGGAGCAGGTGGTTTATACAGGCTGAGCTGCTGTTAGTGCACACATCTGAAGGCACGGCCCCACTGCTAGCAAAGCCCCCTGGATGCAGCTCATCTTAACTCCAGCACAGTGCATCTGCACAACATTTGCGAGAAGATCAGGAGAGTTCTCTGGCAGGGGTTTCAAAGCCTTGTTAGTTTGCACACGTGCATGGACAGCCAGCAAAGGTGCTTGTCTGTGCTGTGGCTTGCCCAATGTGTCCAAGGAGTAGGTAACCAGTGTCCTTAAGATGGACACCTTGGAGTCACCTCTGTGGTGAGGGGCTGTGTTGCTGTAAACAGCTTTTGAGGGCAGAGGAAGACGTTACCTTCCTTTTTATACTTACAAAAGAGTTTGATGTTTTAGGAAAAGCTTTGGATATAGCTTCCTTATTTTTGCTTTCTTTTCTGCAGCATATATGTATAGATCTACTGTGCAATCTAACTAATTTAGATAGGCATAACAAAGTTTTAAAGTAACAAGCATGATACTGAAAATCTTTACAGCTGCCAGTAAGCAGTATGTGTAACCAAGAATGAAACAGAGAAGTGCATCCAGTGTAAAGGACCTGTGACACCAAGTATTTCACTGCCTGGTCTGCTCCTGTGGTGACAGAGAATGACAAGGCAATGAGTAGGGACTTTTCCCTGCTTGAAGGGAATTCATCACCAGCATCACCCACTGTCAGGCACTGCAGATAATGTGCTTGGTTGCTACAGTGTGAGGTTGTACTGTCACAAGTGCTGTAGCTTTCATTTTCACTTAATGGCCTTTTAAATTATGAACCACTCAAGTTTCTGCTGCTGCTGTTTGTCCTGTTCCCTCTGTGGTCACCTTATGTACTGTGTATCTCCCCATCCTCACTCCCCCTGCTCCTCTCTCCCTGTCCCTCTCCTCCTCCTGGATCTCAGGCACATGTACAAAGTTCCCTGTCAATTTGTTTGCATCCCTCTTCCTGCATCACAAATCTCTTGCTGAAAGGTCAGAACTGCAGCTTTGGTCAGGCTGAGGTGACAAGTCCTATCAAAACAGTGAAAGGGCATGTTATTTCTTTGTGTGGAGAGAGAAAATCCTATTTTTAAGTCCTACAGTATGCATGGCCACAAGTTAGTGTTCCTGCTTACTAGGCATGCCTCCATTTAATTGCTTAGGCTGTTCAAAAATATTAGTAGCCTGGTTACCAGTAGCAGCCACACCCATGCTTTATGGTTTCAAATGGTTTCATTAAACGATTAAAGGAAAAAACAGTAAGAGGAGTAGAGTAGCTTGATATGTTAAGGCTATCAGATGTAGGGCCCATTGCCATGGCTGTTCTGCTGCTTAGACAGCCTAGGGAAGCCCTGCAAGGATGGCATTTTCCTGTAGACCCCTGAACAAGAGAGTGGATAACTTTCCTTGGGCTTTGGTGGAAAAGCATCTACTTATTCAGAGGAAAGATTTCAGCACCTGTTGACTGATCATCGTATGAATGTCCAGTAGCTAGCAACTGATGGATATTTATCCTGCTTATGAATATTAGAGCTTCCAGCAAGTCTCTCCACTCAGGAAGAAGGAAAGAAGGAATAACTGGGGTGAACATCCAGGTAACGTTGATTTGAGATACCAGAAGGTGGTTAAAAAACTTACCTCTTCTCCAGCTTCCTGCATTATTCCCAAACAGCAGGCTGTGAACAGATAACCTCTGGAGACTTGTATTCCTGTTAATGGTTTCATTTAGTATAGCTCTGGGACTTGTAAGGACCTGTGTGGGACAATGTTACACCACTAATATTGACCTATCTGTCTAACAGTGCACTGACCTGCTTAAAAGAACTTTACTCATAGAGACGATGGTTATCCATTTCCTTTTTCATGCTAAGAAATGCATCAATAGCTATATACATAGCTACAGATCTAACCCTACTGCTGCATTTATTTTGAGCCCCTTTCCCAGGAGATCTATAAAACACAATTATCTCCAGCTCCATTTAATTACACAATCTGTCCCAAGGTCTATTCCTGCTTTTTTGGTCCTCCTGTTGCCAAGGGCTCTCCCAAGGACTCTGTACTCTTTCCTCTTTGATCTTGTATCAACATTTGTCCCTGCGCCTAGCCAGTCACCTTGCTGTGGGACAGCCCTATGGCAGCTCTTGCTGATGCAGTACATTGCCTTGTAAAGCAGAGAGTGAGATGGTCTAATTGTATTTAACCTGCCCCTATGCAGAACATACTTCTGCACAAGCCTTACATTTGTCATCCTCCCATGTCTGTTTTCGTGCAGGTGTCAGTATATCTAGCCAAATCATGTTCTTTCGCCTTCTCTCACCAGTGAGCACCCAGGACAAATCACTCAGCCCAGCGAGCAGCCCATTCAGGTAGCATCTCTCCAATCTGCTGAAGAGAGCTGAGTGATGAAGAAATGGAGCATGTTGTGGTATTTTTGAGTTTCAGGTTTGTTAGAAGCAAGCAGGTGGCTTCCAGTAAGCTGCAGGAAAAGGAGAGGCAATAGAGAGTCTGAAAAATACAGGCTTAGGAGATGTGGTGGCATTGAAGGACTACTAAAATTAAACCCTGCTGTCTAGGTTTCAGCTGTGTGCAGTTTGGGTTCAGCTTACACTGAAACCTAGGCTCTAATTTATACCCCTGCGAAAAGGTCTATGGAGAGCTTTTTCTCTGGAGGATGAAAATACAGTTCGAAATAAAATGCATGAAGGCTGCAGCCATAGGTGAGGCAGTACAGAAATGGATGAGAGGCAAACCATCAGTAGTTAGCTGTAGCTTAATCCATAATTATTTCCTGCAGAATCTTTTACACCCATGTTTGTCTCATGTAGTCTATTTCTGGAGACAGGCTGTTAGACATTGGTTAAGCAGGTGGTTTGCCGATGACTCCCACATTATATATTGATCTGTTCTGGGCTCCCTGTTCCTGGCTGGTAACTCTATCAAGGCAGAACTGCTTTCGTAGTTTATGTTTTGACAGTGCCTAGCAGTATTGAGCTCCTGAAAGAAACATATAAAATCCTCTACGGGTACAAAACCAATAAAAGCCCCAGACTAAAGTACCCACTTGTTAAGATTTTTCTCCCCTCTCTTGCTCTCCCATGCCCTGCCATCCCTGCATAAAACCAGCAAAAAGCTGTGATCTATTCCCCTCCCTGTAAGGTGCTAAATCTTCTTCTCAGTCCTGCACCAAACTCCTTGCCTGGGTGACAGCATCTCTCAGGAAGGCCCACCTGATTACACATCCGTCCTATAAAATACCTGTGAGTTTTCTTTGTCCTCTTTGCTGTCTGATCCTTTTGGCCGTCCGTGACCCATCCTAGAGTGATTTAAAGTGCTTCTTGATGACTATTTGCCTTGGCTTTGGGTGTGAAAGGTAGCATACACCTTTTTTTTTCTTTTTTTTTTTTTTACTGCCTCTTTCCCAAATCATGTAGGCTGATAATGCATGAGCCAAGGGGAGCTCTCCTGTGCACTGTGACTCATGTTTTATGTTGTGTTTTTGTGGTGCCTAGGTGTTTGGAACAACACATCTCTTCATTATTTTCCCATCCAAATGCTGGAAGGAACTACGCTGATACTTCGTATTTTGGATCTCTTTAGCCTAAAGAAGTACCTTCTTCAGTGGGTAGCACTGACAGCACTCCCTTATTTGCTTAAAGTGACAGAACTGGGCCTTTAATATTTGTTATCTGATTTACCCAGCTCCTGACACCAAACAACCATAGGAGAGCCCAAGGGCACCAGTTCAGCATTTTGGTTTCCAGAGTCAGATGCTCTGCTCCTAGGTGTGAAAAAGTCATGCTGCAAATTTGTGGATTATGTGCAAAGGCGCAAATTGTCTCTTAGTCAGACAGAGCTCAGTCAGAGATTTGTCCCTTCTCACACCTTCAATAGTCACTCAAAAAGGGGATTGTAAATGGACTTCCTAGGAGGCGGAAGGTGAGAATGACCTTGGGGAATGGTGGAGTTCACATGTGGGATGATAAGAACAGTTTGAATTCCCAGACCATTTTTCTTCCACTGCTTGAGTTTGGTTATAAACTTTCTTCTTCAGAGAAGAGCTCTTTTTGCCTTTTTTTGTGCATACTTTTTGCCCAGTCATACCTTTTCCTTCCAGCAGCTTATTTTACATGTCACCTTTTGCCTGGCAGCAAAATATCTGAGAATGGTTTGAAAATCATGGAGGACAATCTTACAGCAGAGAAATAAAAATGCCTTATTTCCAAGCTCCTGCATAATATCTATAAGATGCATTTACCTATGCTGTCTGAATCAAAAGCATTTATTGCTGTTATAAAAAAGGTATTTCGGGAGTTTCAAATGGGAACTTGTAGCTTGTGAGCTTGAACTTGTGCTCACTTATTTATTAGACACGTGATAAGTAACTTGAGGATAAGAAAATAGCTGTAATCATTTGAAGATGCATTTAACTCTGAAAGATATGGAACCAAAAAGTAAGTATATATTGGTTGTAATGTTCAGTAAGCATGTGTCCTATTTCCCACTGGAAAGTGTGACCTGTCTTGAACTTTGCAGCCACAGTTTAGAAGTGGTTTTCATCAGCTCATGCAGATGGCTAACAAATAGGTTTACTATTCCATTGAAATGAGGTAAACTCTCTTACTAAGATCTGCTCAACTATATTCATAAATGTTCTAAACATTTCAGCATCTCCTTGTATTCATGCTTCAGATGGTCTGCAAAATGTTTCCACTTGTTTCCTTTATTGCTGAAAGATTGGTCTGCTCAGAAAGCACAAGGTTTGGTTCTTTTCCTGCTTCCTTGGATTTAAGAGCATGAAATCCTATTGATGAAAGGAAATGACATGTGCTTTATACCAGTTAAAAATGACAATTATTAAAGTTACCTTAGCCTTAATAGAACATATTCATCCATTTTTAGGATTAGGACCAAAGTGAAAGACGAGACATGCATGCATGTGACACATTGGCCTCTTGGAATTTCAGGAAGCTTCATTGACTAAAGGATAGATGTGGAATCTGAGAACCCAAATTCATGGGTTTCTGCTGTTGGTACTACCATGAATTAATTTCCACAGGTTGTTTGATGTTCATTTGTCTTACTTCATTTGTTCATTTCTTTGCAATACTTATAATGCTTTTGCTACCAGGGAGGCATAATCTATTAGGAGTTGTAAAATGCTTTGAGACTGTTGTATAGAAGGTACTGCGTGAAAGCTCAGAATTACATACAGCAAGTCTGACTTCAGATTTCATGTTGCTTTTCTGGATGACTTATTTTAATTACAGTAGGCTAAGCAGCTATAAACGTGCAATTGTTGCACAGTGAACAAAGGTTTTCATTCCTCAGTACCATCCAGGTGTGTGGTTGTAAGTTGACCAATGCTGTCTCTGCCAATCCTCCCCTGGTTTCTCCCTCGCAATCGATTTCAGCAGTGATGAATTCACCTCTTGAAATTAATAATGTCAAGTTTGTCAATATTTTAAAAGCCAAAGCTGATTTTGTTCTCTTGAGCCTCGCCTTTGGCCTGTGAAAGCAGAAGCTTTAAACTCTATTACTTGGAAAGTCTGCTGGGATGCCTTGGTGTGGCAGGTGCTATATAAGTTTAGCGCTGCATCACTATTAAAGTCCATTAAGAAGGATCTTTCTGGAGCTGTCAGCACACTGCAGATTAAAACCAGAAAAATAAAGGCACACTCAATAAATGCTGCTGTAATGGTTCAGATAGCTGCAGAGAGAGGAGTCATCTTTGGCTTGTGATCAGTTTACTTTTGGGTTCAATGTAAAGGTTGTTTGGCTTCCTGTGTAAGCGCTGAAAAAAAAATAAGATCAATGTGGAGAAGCTTGGATGAGAGCCAGAAGAAATATTGTACTGATTCCAGAATATAGAAATCCTTCACAATTTCTATATTTTGCTCCATGCAGTCTCTTTATATTCTAGCAAGAACCAAGCTTTACTATCATGACTCCAGTACCACTGCAGGTTGTATAGGATGTGAACAAATTGTCAAATTTTATTTGGTCACGTAAAAACACGTATCAAAACCCCCTACCAAAATACTATTAAAAAGGCAAGGTGGGTAAAAGGTGAGAGGAGGAACCATCAAACACCTGCAAAAGGGCTGGAAACAAGACGCGGCATTAAGTGTTCAGTTTTTAAATCGGTTAAGATTGCCAGCAAGACACCTCCTTAATCCCTGCTGTGGCTACTATTTAACTGTTTGGAAAAGGGGGGACAAAGTGAGGTGTTAGAGACGGATTGGACACTACCACAGAGTGTCCTCACATGCAGAGGAGATGGAGCAATTGCAGAGGCATCCTGCATGTGCAGATGGTGGAGGGCCCCTTCCCACACTGGCAGGCATAGGACAAGTGCCTCCTGAAGGGGTGATAGATAGCACCCAGGCACTGGCAGCGTTTTGCTTGAACTGTAGTGCCTCAGAAAGGGAACTGGGGTGCCACAAGGGAGAGTGCAGTGGATTCTCCTGCACAAGGCAGGATGCTCAAATATGCAAATAATGTCAGTCTACTCAGAGTGTGGGACAAACCAGTCTGCAATCATGGTAATGCCCTTGGTTGAGTCAATGGCACAATCCTCTTGCCCTGCTCTGGTTTCCTATTTGGCCAAGATACTGAATAAGGGTTTCAGACACAAGTGGCAGAAATTGCAAAACAATGTGAATATGGTGTTGGAGTGGGGAAGGTCTGGAAACACTGAAAGGTTTACCTGGGAGAGGAGGTCTGTGACTGGGATGTGAAATGTGTGGGTAGTAGAGAAATGGAAAAATAGATGTTCCTATTCCTGCTCCCAGAATACAAGGACAAGGGGACATTCAATGAGAATAAAAGGCAGCAAATATAAAACTGTTAAAAGGAAATTAATTTTATACAATGCCTAATTAGCTCATTCCCATAAGATAACATTAAGCCTGAGAGATTAGTAGGATTTTAAAAAAAGGATTAGACATTTATATGGATAATGTAATTGTGGATGTTCTCATTAAATAGAATACATATTTTCTTTTATTATGGAAGGATACAAGCCCTCTTGCTTCAGGGCCTAGGCTAGTTGCTAACTGATAAGAATTAAAAAGAAACTTCCCCTTTTGGCAAGTAATTCCCTACTTGTCTTCTGCTAGGTTCCCTGTACTTAATCTGAGTTGTTTCAACAGGCAGTATCACAGCAGGATTATTAAACTATATGGTCCATGTATTTGGTACAGCATGGCAATTCTGTTTCTTTATAATTAGATATCTTGCTATGACAGATCACAAAAATCTCAGTGGTCTGAAACAAAATCCCTTTTTTCATTTCACTAGGTCCACAAGGGGTTGACCTTGAATGCCCAACTATTAGGTGCCACTAAATCAGTACTAACAAATCTCACTTACCTGTCCTAACAATAATACCTTCCAACTCTCATTCAGGGCTTACACAGGATCAGGTGGAGAGGTGGAAGGACACCAAAGATCCCACAACTTTCACCACATGGGTTGTCAAGCACTGGAACAGGCTGCCCAGGGAAGTGATGGAGTCATCATCCCTGAACTTATTCAAAAGATCTGTAGATATGGCACTTAGGGACATGTTTTACTGTTGGACTTGGCAGTGTTGGATTAATGGTTGGATTTGATCTTGTAGGTATTTTCCAACCTAAACAATTCTATGGTTCTATGTCCTTCTCCCATACATGTGAATGCAATTATGTCGTGGATGCTGCAGGCTGTCAGAAGTTGGAACAAAACCCAATCATAATCAAAAGGAAAAATTTATTCAAAACTTTTCCTTTCACTTCCAGGCAAGATAAGAAAGATGCTGCTAGTAGCCTAGCCTTCCCATTAAAAAGCATCAGATGGCCTTATCTAACCTGGCTAAAATTCAGTTGTCTTTCATTTTTATTGCTGAAACACTGTTCTCTTTGGTCTTGCCAAGTGTATTTTCAGTCTGTGCACAGCACATCCCTGCAAAATACTGCTATAAAGATCATCCTGCTAATCCATCAGTTTGAGGATTTTACACATTCTTTGCTCCTCTCAACTACTGCTCCTCTTCTTTACTCCATCAAACACAAGCCATTTATCTTTCATGTCAAGCCCCTTCCCACCCTGACAAAGGGCTCTTCTTTGCTATGACAATGTCATCTCCTTCTCGTCATTCTGTCAGTCTCTACTTCTCACTTGTTAACATTTTTATAGAAACAACTTCTGTGCCTTTTTCCTTACTGTTATTGGGAGGAATATTGGTAAAGAGCAGCAAAATACCCTCACTAGCTTTCCAAATCTGTTGAAAACTCTCCTTTACTATGCTGCCTATGAAAAGCTTGTGAGCGGTTTGGCCACTCTCCATCATACTGACAAACTGGAGTCAAATCACACTGCCCTGTCAGCCCAGATGTACCTGCTGCCCTTTAGACACACCTGGAAGGTAGGGATGGTCTTTTAGTTCTGCAAAGTGTCTTTACAACAGCTTCTCCATCATTGATTGGGACTTCTAAGGGCTGCTACAAAACAAATATTGATATTCCTCATTCCTTTTCCACCAAGGTTCACTTGAATAGTTTAGCTGAGTCCTGATGCTTTCATGCTAGTGAAATACCCAAGTTAGCAACTGCTTTCTGTAGGAGCTAGAAGTGTATGGTCATCATGCTCTCCAGCTGAGGTTTCTTCTGAAGATGCATCCAATGAAAAGTGGGCTCCAGAGAAGAAGTGTTCAGTTTAGCTCTATTCTTTGCAACATTGCTTTTCCCGCATTGGACAGTGACTCCTGTGAATCCTCCAGTTTGAGGGGGTGTGTTTTGCTTACTAAATGCTGCCATTATTTATAAAGCACTCTTGTTGAATGTGCTTAAAGTCAGTCCTGAAAGACAGTTCCAATCAAATTGTGTTCAATTTATTCCAGCTGAATAACTCTGAAATGTAAATACAATTAAATTAATGGTGTTGTATTTGTATCCTGTTACAAATGTAATAAGCTTGAAGTAATGCTGACTGTAAAATCAGATGAAGACTAGAGAGTAAAAATCAACCCCTAGAAAACAGTGCAAAATTTGATATCTGGCTTGCAAGAGCAATTGGAGGCACATGTAATCCAGAGGGTGTTTTTAATCATGTTTGTTCATACTGCTTCTCTGCTTTGTTCTAATAAAAGGCAAGAAATACTCAGCTTCCTGTAGCGGTTATGTTTGGTTTGACAAACATGCAGAATACCCTGTATCTGTTCCTAACTCACTATTTTGTGACTTTCAGTCATACTAATAATCTTACGTTTATATGACATCTTTAATCCCAAAACACATCATAAATTAGAATTGAGGCCCAAAATGCCTACACAGCACTGTCAAAATATGTGTGTTTTATTCCAATTATTCAGTGAAACTCCAGATTTGGTCCTAGAAATTGTAAATATTGATATATACATGGCAGAATATCTTATCTATTGAACACCTCCCCAGAAAATTTACTCCCCAGAAGATCTAGGATTCCTGTCAGTTAGGTATTTGGATAATTCCTCGTGCAAACATTGCCCCAAACCACTTTGAATAACCCAGCTTTCACCAAAAGTGCCACAAAAGGTCTTGGGGGCATACTAACCAGGCACAGCCTCACGATGCGAAGGTCTTACCTAGAGTGTTAGAGACAGGAAGACTTGTGGAGTGCAGTTACTTCAAATAACTGGGAATAGATAGTTGAATTGGCTCTGCTGGGACTTGAGCCCCTGGCTCCAGGGAGCCCAGGTGTTTTGAACGCTGCCATCTGTTCAGCCACAAACTGCTCTGCTTTGCACTGCTGGCCCAGGGAGTAGTTCAGAGCCTGTCCGATCTCTCACATACTCATTCTGCTTATTTTGCAGGAACATCAATGGCTTTGTGATGTGCAGACAGAGGATTCAACACACTCCAGCAAGGGATGCAAAACTATCTGGGATAGCACAGCTGGAAAGAAGGGGAAAGTGGGACTCAGCTGACAAATGCTCACTCCCACCCCATCATGAGGCGTGCAAACTGCACTGGTGAGGAGTGACTGACCCCCTCAGAGCCATGCTTTTCTTTCCACCCCTGTTGATTTGTTTCTAAGGGCCCTAAAGCACAGTGTAGTAGAGTTGTTCCAACAGTAAACAGTGTTCCAAACCTTGGTGGATCTCAGGTCTTCACCAGGTATGGAAATAGCCAACTCTATGTATGAAGCAAATTCACTTTGGTATGTAATCCATATCAGATTACCAGAGGCAAAGTGTGGTTGCCAGTGGACAAGAAACTCTTCTGAACTGTTAACAACATTCAGTTATTAAGGATATCTGCTTTTCAAGACCGTTATGACCTCAAAGTGTTTGGACATGCTCCTCTGAAAGTCCTGACAGATTGACTGTGAATCATGATTTTTGAGGTGGTACAGAAAATGCTAAATCAGGGTCAGTGCTGATAAACTTAAAAAACCTGATGCCTTAATATTTCCTCTTTTAAAAAGCTTGCTTCGAAATCTTTCCAAGTTCAATTGGACCGCAGTAAAATTCATAAAGTTGCAGTCGTGCCTTTCTTTCTATGTCATTTGTGCTTCATACATTCCTTTCATATCTACCAAGCACTGTTATGTGGCCTCAAGAAGAGAGGGCTAAGTCAGCACTGTGGTCATGGGGTGCATGTTGGTGGGAGATGCTGGGATTATGCCAAGATTATGTTCAATACAAAGGGTACCAGCCCAAAGTGCTGAGTTAAGGTATCCTTAATATAGTATCCAAGACCCATGGAGGTCTTTCAATAATCTTTTATTTTTAATTAAACAAACAAGCAGTCAGTGGGTTAAATTCTTAAGAGGAAGAAGCTCTAATGTTCCTTCTGATCCTCCTTTCTTTTGTAGCTGTCTCCTATGTGCTGCTCACATGCTTTCCTCAGTTATTCAGAGCCACACGACAAATGCTGCCTAATGGCTGGCTTATTCTGTTTGTGCTTTTGTACTACCCTCTTCTTACAAACCTGAAACACTTTGAATTCACACAGTGAACTACAGCAAGTCAAGGTTCACTTTTGACAGAATGGATTTATTTAAAAAGTGGCATGTGCAAAAATCGTTGGATGGGCTATTGTGTGTTAAGTTTTGTGTGGACACATCTATACTTTGAACTTTTCTACCTGGCCTCTCACTGATATTGCATATGATATTGCCACATGCCAGGACTGATTCATCTGCTTACCTGTAGGGTTTCACTGGATAAAGCGCCAAGCTAATGGGATTCAGCTAATGGTTCATGTACCCAAAAGTAGCCTGTGAATAAATACTCTCAAAATCTCATACACTTTCTCATGCCTCACAATCTCCTTGCCCAGCACACATGAGGGGGTCACCCAAAATTTGTAGGTCATCATACTCCCAGGGAAAGCAGGCTGTTCAGACATGCCTGGAGTGACCTGGAGATACAGGTGTATATACGAAAATGATGGAGAAGGATGTACTTAGGGTATAGTTCATTGCAACAAGGAAGGAATAAACCCAGCAAAAACGGGAGAAAAAACTCTGAGGCTGTAAACAAGGTATCTGACAATGTTCCATGTACCTATTTCTTCTCCAAGGCTTTATGCCTGATAATTGGAAGAAGTTGGTGTGCTGTGACCTGTGCTCGTGGTAAAGAGGAGACTTGTCCTCACTTAGGGCTGTGAGGATGGAAAATTCCTGTAAATCCAGGACCTTTTCCCTGTGAAAAAAACCCCACGACAGACTCAGACAAGGATGCTCTCTAAACACAGCATAAACTTGCTGTACAGCTACAGTAAGAGGGTTCTCAAAAAGGTGGTGGTAGACTTTATGTTCAGGGGTATTTTGGGGTTAGAGAGAGAGGGATGAGGGAAGGCACACAAATGTGTTATTTTAAACCAACAGGAGTTAGGCAGTTTCTTCAATCTCTTTGGGTTGTAACTTAGATTCTAAGTTTGCTGAAACCAGCATCCATGCCAGGAAAGTTTTGTTTGGTGATGATTATTCCTCTAAAATTTGCATAGTAATAGCACACCATCACTTACTCTCCATCCCCATTCTCCCAACCCTTTGCATTTTCATAGATTTTTATACTATCTAGGTTAATCACTGCAGCACGTTTCACCTCAATCAAACTAATGATAGTGCAGCACTTTCAGATGGATAAATGCTTAATAGGGGCATCCAAGTCTGCTGCTACTTCAGCTGGGGAGAGCTTGAACAATAAACAAGGCACTTTGCTATTTGATGGACACTATCAACTTTCAGCTCCCATGGCATTTTATGAGGTACATTTCCCAAAACAAGATGTGTGGAAATGGAAGGAGAATAAATACCCCTTGGCTGTTCACAGTCATGGTCACAGCCACAGTCACAGTCCTGGCATCATCAGAATATAGGTCTAATAGGGTTATTGCAGGACCCGACTTGGCATTGTGCTTTGAATGTGTCCCCTAGTGAAACAAGGGAGAACAGCAGGCAAAGGGAATGCTGCGGCTCCTCACAAGAATGCAAGACAAAGCAGGTCCAGAAAGGTTATTGATAATGTGATGCTATACCTGTGAGAGGACCATTTGGCTACATGAAGTGACCATATCTCCCTTGTCTGTCCTCTGCTTTTCAAATTGCTCCCTTCTTTGTCTTTCAGTGCTTTATTTAATAAAAAAACATTTGAAATTGAACACTGTGGTTTCAGTGCTCTTTTTGCTTTTCCAATACCAAAACACCATGCGTGCTTTGAAAAGCAACTGCTTAAAAGACAACAATCACTCTAGGAGGAGTGTATTTACACCATTTTCACTGTGTATCTTAGAATACATAAAAACAGCACAAAAAGTACAAATTGGAATTGCAAGTTTTCATTTAGGTTTTTATTTCTTCCAGTATTAGATCTATTTCATTTTGATGCATGATGGAGCAAGCTGTAAGTGTAAATGCAGACCTAGGAACATGGTTTAGTGGTGGATTTGGCAGTGCTAGGTAAACAGCTGGACTTGATGTTCTTAAAGGTCTTTTCCATGATAAAAAATGCTATGATTCATGGCAGGGTGAACTCCTCCAGCATAACAACTTGCCTTGACATACAGGCAGGGCTGACTTAATTCCCTCCTGATCCCTAATCTTCCCGCTCTTTAGTACGTGGATTTCTCCTGCCTAACCTCCTAACGCCGCTCATCCCCACATCCTTTCCAACTTTTCAGGGCTTTTTTGCAAAATGGAAGCAGTGTGGGAAACATTTTATTGTTGCTACACCTTCCTCTGCCTGGGAAAGAGACTTGGGAATGGCATTCCAAAATCTTCATTTTGGAAATGCTGTCATGGCTGTGACCAAGATTCCAGCTGACACAGTAATGGCTTAATCATTTTCTCAGCCTGACTAGCTGCCACAGCACAGTCTCCAAGAAGGGGAAGAACATCAATTGCAAAGTACCAGACTGACCTCCTAAGCAAGAAAAGGGAACAGATCAGGGGTTTCACAGAATCCTGATGGTATTGTGGAGGATGAACAAAAGAAAAACATGAGGAGCAGAAGGAGCTCCTGAGCAGAAACACAAGACAGTTTTTCACTTGAAGGAGGTGTGGGAGGGAGACAGAAATGAACAGCAAGAAATGAAAAGCAACAACAGCAATAAAGAAAAAAAACCTGCAGAAGGGGCTTCTGGAGTGGAAACAGAAGCAGAGAGGTGGTGGAGGATGTGCTTGTGGCTCATGCCTGCACTATATGTCAACCCCAGCCATGTTCTGGAAACCAAAGGGACAAGTGATTATTATGGACAGTAGCACACAACACAAAGCCAAACACAAGCCAGACACTCATTCCTTCCTTCTGCAAAAGCTAGGGCAACAAAACCAGCAGATGCCCTCTCACTTGTAGTCAGGCAAGGACATTAGACAGAACTGCCATATCTGCACCCAGCTGGCAGCATTGCAGCCTTCCTGCACACACCCAACAGCTTTTCCACTGCTTTATGGCATGGGTTTCACTGACAGTATTTTGCAGATTGTTCTGTGGATGAGTCTGTAGCTTGCTTGATGGAAAATTTTTCCTCTATTTGTCTGATGGGAGGTTTTACTACTTCTATTATTTGATTTTCAGTAAAAGCTATTTTTGACCAAAATGTTACAGTTTCATACATTTGTATGCTATCTCATAAACTTCATAAAATGCCTTTTTGACTAATCTAATAAACATAGCAAAATGCCCTTTCAATGAAATCACTGAAATCTTGCCAGGCTCCATAATATCCTTGCATTTTAGTATGGTTAGCATATGGGTTTAAAGAAGAAGTGCAAAACCACCCACACGTTTGAGCCATGATTTTCTGAAGTTTGCTTATCTTACCATGTCCAAAGACCCTGAGCTTCTACCACTCAGTGTGGCTCAGGACTAGGTTAAGCTATGGGGCAAAAAATACAGTAGGTTCACATTCGACAGGAGCAGATATTGCTCAGTAGCCTCCAGCTTTGTCATACCTTCATCAGCCTTTCCAACATGTATTTCATATGCATTCCACATTAGCTCTTGGCAGAATGGAGCAGGTCTTACAGAAGTGCCCGGGAAAAATGTTTCATGAGCTGGAGAAGCTGATGGATGGATTGTTTTCTTCGAACAGGAAAAAGTCATAACACCCTTGTCAAAGTGTTGTTGGGAGCAAGAAGAGCTACATTTCTCAGAGTGTGTGCGTGTGTGTGTATGTGTGTGTCCCCATACTAGGTAGTTACCAGCTGGTAGTAGCTGGGAGTGATGAACTTGCAGTGCAATGATGTGGCAGTGCAGTGGCATTCATGGCCTCAAGAAGAAATGAAAAAACCCTCTGGGATACATGTACAGAGTTGCAGAGCTCCTATTTAGAAAAACCTGCCACAATCTTGTGGTGCTGCAAGGACACTGATGAGAAAATGGAATAGTGGGCATGGTATGCTGGAAGTAGTTAGGCTGACAAGGGTGGCGAGAAAGAATAAGGTGTGGAAAAAATGCCCCAGGAACCCTACTTCCTAAACCAAAACTATGTAGCTGCAGGGCATTAAAGTGGACTTCTTTCTCCCATTCACTGTTGTGGTTTAGACTTTCTTTTGGAATTTTCCCATGTCATCATGCGGTTTCGAAGGAAGGCATGGGGAGAAGAGGGTGGTGCATGGTGACAGTGGCACACAGCCATGGAGGCCATGGAGGAACAGGGGAGGTGGTGGAGGAGATGGGATCCCTGAAGTGAAAATACTGCAAGAACTGAGGCAGAATCCCTGGAATGAAGATCCCACAGGAACTGGGGGTAATGAAAGGGGCCAGCAGTTCCAGTTTGATCTCTCTTGCTGCTGGGACGGAAGCCATAAAGTCCCTGACTGATGGCACTGCCACCACTTCTGCCACCACCTCAGTGCCCCACAGCACCCACAGGACTGGTGCCGTCTCTACTTATCCCACTGCTGGGAGCCTCCCTTGGTGAATGTCTTCATGAGTCACTCACTTGCACAGCCGTGGCTGTGCCCCAGCTACAACATGATCGTGAGACCACACCACTGTCTCAGTGACAGAGAATTGAAGGAGTAGCCTTAGGTGACATTTTCTCTGTTATTGTGTGGTTGTTTTTTGTTCTGTTTTGTTCTCTGACTTTAGTAAAACTGTTATTTGTTTTTATACTTCACTTGAACACCTCATAATTTCAAAATTTTATAATTCAGAAGGAGGGGTTTCTATTTCATTGGAGGTCCTGGCACACATTGTCAGTAAAACCAAGACACTCATCATCAAGTCCTTCATAACTAAAGGCAAATCCGTGTCATAGAGGACACTTTTATTTGATTTAGCTAAAACCAGAGCAGAACTCTTAGATACACTGACACTGCTCCTGACCTCTGGGTTCTATTTGCAAACAAACGCAAATGCAAGAAACGCATGGCAGGAATAAACCCGTGGCAGGAGGGGACCCAAGTTGGGCCAGTGTTCTGCTCCTCTCCTTGCTCTGATCTCCACTCCCCAGCTCCCAGAACCAAAACTCAGAGCTGCTGCCTACAGCTGCACTACACAATCCCAAGTGAAAGCATTGTCTTGCTGCCATACCTGACCCAGAGGAGGTTGCATTGCCATGCTGCGGGAAATACTGCTGAAAGAGGGCTGTGAGGTGGGGAGAGCTGCCAGGAGCTTCTGCCAGATGCCTTCAGGAGACAGAGGCTTTCAGTCATGCCTTTCCATGCAGTGCTTATACACACACCTTTCCTGAGACTCTGTGTATGCACACTTTCCCTTGTTCATTTGCCTCTCTGTTGGGAAGAGACTGCAAGACACCCATGCTTGCCTTAGTTTCTGCTGCCTGCTTGTGAGTCAGGCATTCTGTCAGGCATCCAATTTGCTATCATGCCATTCTCCATCTTATCCAAGAAGTGGAGGAAGGTGATAGTTGGAAAAACTGGGAGAGAGGAACATTACCAGATAAACAAGGTAGTGCAAGCACAGTCCAAAGGGAAGTGCTAAGGTGAGTTCTACCACTTTTCCTGACTTGGTTCATGTATGAACTTTATGGCCTTATTTTTAAGCTGGAGTATCTTTAACAACTTCCAGAGTTTCCTAGAGAAACAGAAGACTATCACTCTGACAGTGCTACAGAGGCAGGATCCTATGGAGGCTGAAGGATGTGCTCTTAACTTCTCTGTGCCATGCAAGCATTTGTCTGGGCCCAGTCTCCCCCTGCAGATGCTCTGCCCACCATGATATGGTTGAGAGAGGTTTGGCAGTGGCACCTCAGAGCCATGGAATGCTGTTAGTAAGCACTGTGCTGTTCATTGCAAGGAAATGTCCATTTCCTTCAACTGGCCTGATGAACTTGGTTTAGCATATGAATGGTAAGACAAGTGTCATTCCTGAGCTTGCTGAGCTGTGTTCTCCCCTAGTGAAACCAGTGAGTCCTCTCTAACTTGTGTCTTCCATAAGTATTATACTCTTGGTGCTAGTTGTCTTCCACAAATACTTGCAGAATGGAAATCATTTGAAGCTATTGATCTCTCTGACAGATGAACTGCCAAGTGTGAAAAGTCTCTCCTCTTGTGATGTTTATTAAGATTCTTCTGGAAATGACGTGCATCTTCCAATGGGCTCTAGGTTGGCAGCTGATAGCTGAACATAAATGTGAACTCCTGCTCGCAGAGATAAAGATAAACAGCAGGAGACAACAAAGTACATCTCAGTCCCACGAATGAAATGACATCCTTCAGAATTCTTTTCTGCTTTCTCCAATTTCATGGAATGTATTTAATTACTTTCCATTATAAATGAGACTTAAATTAGATAAATGGGCTGAGAAATCTTCCCTTCATTGCACAGCTCTATTAGCTTTATGATGTCACAAATGTCAGAATAAAACATTTATATTCTTCTCTTTATTGGCTAAAATTTGTCTGTGGTTGTAAATCCATGGAACTCAATTAGATTACACCAGATAGCAAGTTGATCTTGTTTGTTAGGTTCTGAGGTGAAAAGATTTACTAATGGCTCTAATTCCCTTAATTCCAGAGTTAGTTATCAAATTCAGTTGAATGTATTCTGCCTTAAGTCGTGAGAGCTATTACCAAAAGTGGAGGTAAAAGAGGGTCAAAACCTACATGGAAGATTTTCCTCTCTGTGTTGGATATTCATGGCATAATCTGAGAATGCAACATGATGAAAATGCTCAGCTTTTGTCTGGTCTCCATCTGACCTAGATTCTCTCTTAAGCTACGTCTCTCTGTATGCTTCATCCAGTTTCCTATTCTATAGGTCAGGCCACTTACCCACTGTTATAAGATTTATGATCCACCTTATGCCTCACAGTATAACACAAGCAGTGAGATTTGGCTACTTTTCACCTGTAAAGTGTGGCTTTTCTCTGACAGCCTTTCACATTCATTCATGGCTTCAGTTGGATGTGTTTGCTGGGTGGTCAGTGGGTGATGTGGCTGTCCAGAGCTTCAGACTGAGCTGCATGCATTCCAGGAAAGGGCTTCACAGCAGTGGGAAGCAGAACAGGCTGCAAGTGCTGGTTATGAACATATGTTTAATTAATAAGCTCATATACAGAAAAGGAGAGTCAAAGCATTCCACCAAAACATGTAAACAGGTTTCCTTCGCTGGCTTCTTCAGGATGAAAGGTACTACAGAAAAGTAAGGTGTTATTGCAATTGATTGCATTAATATGTCTCCATGCCACGTGGGAAGGCACTGTTTAGAATTACAATGTAGGTTTGCTTAAGCTGGTAAAGTCATGCCTGTTCTGGAGGTTTTATGGGCAGTCTGGGGAGGTGATGAGTAATGCTGACTCTGGTCATTTGTAGATTCCTCTCTCCAAATGAAATGGATGCAAGATTTATGCTTTTATCAATGTAAGTCTGCAGTATCACAACTGAATATGTTAAAATAGTCTATACTACTGTAAAACTGCTGAAGTTTCAGTGAATTCCACATATTTATTCCAGATTTACTGTCACTAGGAAAAGCATCTGTCCTAATTGTTATTCACTGACTCATATGGTCAAGGTCCTTTTTGTCCATGGGAATCTACATTTATAGGTACAGCTGTATAAGTTACAAGCCAGCTGTACAGACATTAACACTGCATCACTGGTGTAACTGTGAAAGATGAACATTATTAAGCCAGAGTGCTCCAAAACACCAGTTCTGGAAGATGTCATTATAATACACTGCATCCCTTGGCCAATTATGTCTCTTTTGACCTAGATCTCATGCGTCCAGAAAAACACTTCTTTGGACTTCAGCTTGGATTTGCTTTCTCCTGCAGCCAGTCTTTAATTGAGCAAAGTTCCCTGAGCTCATTTCAATGAATATTGAGTGGATGTGTCAGTGAGTTGGTTTCTGAGCCCTCAGAGATCTCATTTGCTCTGACATCTGTAGTCTCCATTAATTTTACTTTGTCTAGCCTGGAACATATTTGTACCCATTCTTTCACCTGCTTATACATAAATGGAGGGTAATGGCTGAAGAATGAACAAAATTCCAGGAGAAACATTTCTTATTCTGTTTATCTGTTTCCTATTTACATGCCCCCTATTTAATCATGATTCAGCTCTTTCTCCAGTAGGAGCTTGAAGAAAAACTGAGTTAAAACTTAGCTGGAACATCAGAAAATTGGCCATCACTAAACCCTTTGTTTGTTCCTTTACATATAACACTGCTGAATAGACATAGTGCTGACACCAAGGAAAAATAAAGTGAGAAACTGACACAGAGAGATTGGAGCAATGTGGCAGTCGGGTTCTTCAGTGACTTCCAACATTGTTATGTACTCCAGACCAATCCCAGAAAAGCATCTCCTTTATTATTTTCTAGGTATGTGTCATTTTCTGCTATTTGTGTTACTGCTGTTTATTATCCTTAAGTTTTTTTCAGGCCAAAATGAAGGGGAAAAGGGAGAATAATATAATAGGAAGGCAGAAGTGGCCTCAGTGAAACATAAGCTGTCCCTTTCAGCAGCTTCAAACCTATGCCTAGAATAGCTGGCCTTTCGAGGCTTTTCTCCCAGGCTGCACCTTTTCTACACTTCCTCATGCCCATACGTCCAAGGGAGGTGTTTCACATAAGAAAGAAGTTTCTCAAAATGGACAAGGAAGCCCCAGGAGGTTTTTTAATTCAAACACCCGAAGTGTAACTGTACCCTAAAGGAATGAGACAAACTTTGGAAGTTTCTGAACATACTCAGTTGCTTTCTCATCAGGTGCCCTGAACTGGGAGAGATCCTTTCTTCCATGTATCTTTTTTCCTTCCATCTGAGGAAGAAATCTACAGGAGACATCACCCGGCTGCAAAACTCTCAGATCACTAACTAGGTGGATCTGTGCATTTTCATTCTGTAATAGCTTGCTGCTTTGTTGTTTCTTTACTCCTTGCTCATAGGGTGATGGAAAAAATGTCATTCCCTATGAAAGCTAGAAGGAAAGGACAATGTCAGTGTGTGATGTGTGGGGACTGTGACAGGGAGAGAGGCCATAGGTATAGGTTTGGTGTCACTAATAATACATAAGGCAGCATAATGGGAGGTCTCTGGAGAGAAAGGCAGCACTTAAAGGATCCTGTACAGGTGGAATTCAGTCCTCCTTTGGGGGTTAGTTGGCTCAGTATATCCTGCTGTTTCACCTTCTTTCATATATTAGATAATTTCAAGCATTTAACCTTGAAATGACAGAGCTGCTGTGGCTGTTCTTGCGTGCTCCTGCCTAATAAATTGAGACTTGGGTGGGTCAGCTTGAGGTATCTGGCTCTGAGTTTTGCTGGGATGCTGATTTTATTGCCAGAGGAACTTCTCAATCTAAGGCACAGACTGAAGAAAATCAGTAGTGACTCTGATAGTATAAATTTTAAACTCTTCTGGTTCTTGATTCAGTATTACCTTAAGCTCTCATCCTCTCAGCCACCAATGACTTAATTGTGAGTGCCAATTCTGAGCACTGCACCTGAGATATACAGCATCCTATATTTCATGTAACAATTAGACATCTGAGGGTAGTGTCATTGTGGAAGGGAAGAAATTCCAGTATGACCTCTGCCAGCCAGACCCACTTTTTACCCATCACACAGGGACAGCTGCTGGAGAGAACACAAAGAACAGTGTCTTTTTGTTTCCTCTTGAGAGGATACTCCAAGAGTCCAAGCAGTCATAGGCTAAGGGCTGTATAAATATTGGTAACTAATTTGTATTCTATGCTACTCTGATAAAGCAAACAAGTAATTTTGTTTATACACTGAAGGCTCTTTCCCTACCTGGTTATATTAAATTAAAGTTTGGGCCAAGATCATCCGATGTTCTTTAAATTAGAGTGAAAATATGGATGTCACATTTGTGATTGAATTGGCATGTGAAATTCGTGATTGTGTTTATGTCAGTGAGATTATATTAAAGTACTGCATTTATTTTTATGCTACATCAGGTCTCACACAACTGTCGAGACACTCAGGCAGGTTGTTGTGGAGTCCTTTGCTGCGATGGCAGTGGGACTTCTGCAGGACATCCAGCATGATGCACAGCCTCCTGATACCTCCTTGAGCAAGCTGATACTGGACCACCCTGCTCCACTGCAGTGTCGGTGCCTCCCACGAGTATTTCTAATTCACGGTGCACAACCCCAGCAGGGCTCAACCCTGAACCAAAGATCATTCTTGAGAGCTTCCTGGCATTTTTCCTGGAATACTACAGGAGTCTAGGAGTGAAAAATGCCTATTTCATAGAGCTGAAAAGGCAGAGGGCAGTGTTCAGCCTTTCTCTTGCTACACCAAACTCGGCTCCACCAGGCACAACTTCGCTTAAGGTCTTTAATTTTCTTCAGTGAGAACCAAGCTTCAGCAATTGTATCCCATTGAAATCAATGTCAGGCACTCCAAGGCAGCTCTAATATTTGGCATCTGAGCAGGAACTCCCCTGTTTATATGGGGAAGGCACTGGGCAGCATCCAGCTTAGAGCTCTGCTTGCTGCACAACAAAGAAACATGGGTTTATTTAGCTTTCAGTAGCCTTGGAGCAAGACGCTTATCACCAGATGCAGCTCCCATTACGTAGCACTAGCCTTGGAGAAGGCTTTCAACAAATCATGAGGTTCTGGTTTGTGAGGCTTCTGCTGGCTTTTATACCTCTGTGCTGTGCTCAGAGGTGTTGCACGGGAAGAAGAACAACTGGTCTGATGGCATTTGCTGGAGTGCCCTTCACAGCTGAGCAGGCAGCCTGGTGCTCCCAGTGGGCTGGCCTGTGTTTCTCTGTGAAAGTCTGCGGGAAGGTAAGGGCTGAAGGTAATAAAAAAGGAGGGTGGGGGCTTTTATTTTGTGTGTGGGATGGGCCAAGGATACAAAACACAGGTTTTACTGTTTGTTGTAGTAACACTCACCTTTGGGGTCACAGTGTCATTCCTTGTATCTTCACGTGGCTCCCATGTTCAGTCAGGAGATCAGTCCCTCAATCCCCACTAGTCGGTGAAAATGGCAAAGATTAAATTTCACATACCCTGTGTTCAGCTTGACAGTTTCTTCCTCTGGGGCAGAGCGACTGCCACATGCTGATACTGCTCATTGAAAGCTCTTTACAGCGCTGATCCTTGCAATACCCCAGCCTTGCTTCCTTCAAGCTTAATTTGACTGAGTGTCAGCACCAGACACAACTCAGCTTTTAAAGTCAGCCTTTGTCAGAGAGGGTTCTGGCGTGAGGAACTCACCCCACTGCCACTTCTCTAGCAAATCCATCTAAACCACATTTTCTCACAATGTGCTTTGAAACAAAACCATTGTAACCACATATTTATTCCTTTCTGACATCTCCATGGCTTTGCCTCTCAGGAACTCAGCATGTTTTGTTTGAATTGTACGATGGTTTTAATACTGTGTTTGTATTGTGTTCTGAAGCATTTCTATTGTTGTTCTGCAGTGCCCCAAGTGTTCTGGCTGCAAAATACTGTAAGTACAACTGGATTATTACTTTGCTTAGGTAAACACCAGAAAATAGGTTTAGAGTCACAGAATCATAGAATCATTTAGATTGGAAAAGACTTTTAAGATTACTGAGTCCACGCATTAACCCAGCACTGCCAAGTCCACCACTAAACCATATACCTAAGTGCCACATCTACATGACTTTTAAATAGTTCCAGGGAGGGTGACTCCAATCACCAAAGGGCTTGACAGACGTTTCAGTGTAGAAATTTTTTCATATCCAATCTAAACCTTCCCTGGTACAACTTGAGGCCATTCATTCTCACCCTTCTTACCTGGGAGAAGAGACCAACCCCCACCTGGCTACAATCTCCTCTCAGGTAGTTTTAGATAGCAGTAAAGTCTCCCCTGAGCCTCCTATTCTCCAGACTAAACAACCCCAGCTGCTCCTCATAAGACTTGTGCTGCAGACCCTTTCCCAGCTTCCTTGGCCTCTGGAGACACTCCGGTGCCTCAATGTCTTTCATGTAGTGAGGGGCCCAAAACTGAGCACAGTATTTGAGGTGGGGTCTCACCAGTGCTGACATATTGGCAAATGCATTGGAGTAAGTCCTGAATATATGTACAAGCACCTATGCTAGAGTTCACATAAATAATCAGCAGGTAAATACACACTCATACATATACAATAAAATTGTATTCATGAACTTGAACGTCCAGTAGATGTCAAGCAATCATGCTGAAAGATCACCTCAAATTTCTCTGCCTTTGAGGATCTGAGGTTAAGTTTGAATGTAAATCTGAGCTCATTCATTGCATCTCCTGATCTTTATAACAGCTTCTCTCTCTTTTTTCTTTTTTTTTTTTTGATTGCTTTTGTGCAGCTGCCTCAAACCATGAGAATATTTCTCATTTCTGGCTTGCATAGCCTGTACCCACTAATCCTGTTAACCCAAGTGAGTTTTCTGTCCTTCTGAGAGAAAGTCTGGGGGGAAATGTTCATTAGCTTGTGGCAGCAATAATTCAGAAGGCAAACCAAGTCATGGTTGTGAGGCACCTTGGGCACTCTCTCATTTACTTTCTTCCTTCTGAATATCTGTCCTTGTAAGTCAGGAACAACAAATAGCAGCCAAGTCACAGTGGGCCCTGCATGTGGATGCACAATGAAAGACACCAAAAGTATGTTCCTTCCAGGCTGGACAAACAGGCATACTTGCTGAAGAAGCTGCTAGACTCCTTTACTATACTGAAGATTGCTCATGTAATTACAATGATGCTGGCACAGGTAAACACGGGTGCCTGAAGCCTTTGTCTTTCCACAAACAGATGATGGCAGAAGCTTTTTAGTTCAGTGGAAGAGTGGAAGAGAAGGGAAGAAAGCCACATTTTAGTTCAAATTCATTTCTTTGCTCCTGGCCTATGGCTTTTGAGATGGATTTTTTTTTTCCTCATGTACACACTATTTGGCTTTTTTTCTCTGAAATTCTTGAGCTGATTCTCTCTCCAATTTGACTAGGAATGAAAGCAAAGAGTTGAGGTGATCAATAGCAAAACAAGCATTGTTTATTTTGGGTTGCCAGGCCTTGCTCTTTGCTTTTATTTTGCCTTGACTTGATTATTGTTATATATGACTGTGCCTGCAGAAATTCAATAGGAATTAAAGACACCTTCCAATGAGCTCAGCATTGTCTTTTACTGAATTTTCTGGGACCATGGGCAACAGAAAAGGAGAAAATCCTGTTCTATCTCCTTATTCCAAAGACTGGGTGATGGACAACAAATACAACAATGTCATTATTGTGTCTTGACCAGGAGTCTGTTGTTTACCAAATTCTTAAACTGAAAGAACTGCCTAGTATTTTAATTGCTACATGTAGAAAATAAAAGTTGTATTATTACCATCCCCTCATGAGAATCAGATCCCTCCCATCTGTTGGGGCTCTTTGCTAAGTACCTTCAGCATCCTGTTCATTCCCTCACATCTGCTATACTGTGTGTCCTGTCTTAGTTGGCACAATTGTTCTCTATTTGCAGGACCCTGCTCTGCTCAGGTGTGCTTGGAAGTGCAAATCCAGCACCTTCCTTTCTTTTTGTAAACCCAGCTCCATAGCTGGATTTCCCTGGATATTCCCATCTGGCAGATCTCTGATCTCATTTTAGTGATGTCCCATAATGTGGGACACTTCATCTCACATTAGAGAATTTTCTTCGGTCCCTCATTAAACAGTGTGTCCAACTTATCTAGCTGGTTAATCACAGACGTTGTGCCTTTATGCTCTTATTGAGGCCTTGTTTCAGTCACACTTGCCCACACAGTGAGATCTCCCAGTGCTCTATTGCTCTGCAACATTCCGCCTAGGGAGTTAGAAAGGGATGAGGACTGGCTGTCAGGGAGAGCTCTTGTCCAGTTTCTGGTTGCTGAAATGGCTTCAACTTTGGATGTCAGCAGTGGTAGAGGTTAAGTGAATAAGCATCCCAAATTTTTCACCGTAAGAGGCATAGCAACAGCAGTCCAAATCCAATCAAAATGATAATTTTTGTTCATAATTTATTTTTTTTTGCTCTTTTTTAGGTCTCATTATCCTCACTATAAATCTCTGTGGAGCCACATCTCTCTTTGCCTTTTAACAACACCTAAGTCCGTGGCTACAAGCACCCCTCCCCAAACATCTTTTTGTAGCTCAGCACCTGTAGGCTGAAGCTGAGGCTTCATCAGCAAATAGGTAGTACAGCTAAAAATGACTCCAAGGAAGATCTGAACTAAATATTTCAAAGCTCTGAGATCACAGTGCTTTAATTAGCTGACAGACAGCTAAGCACTCTGGGCCCTTGAAACGACACCCTGCAACTAGGTGCTCTTGAGGGCTGAGAGTCTTACACTAGCAGAAACTTGGGAGATTTTCGTCTCTTATCTCTCTTGCAAGCTTTGCCATCGGTTTTGAATGTAATGTAGCAAAAGTACAGCAAAAAAATTAAAAAAAAAAAAAGAAAAGAGGGAAAAAAACCTTCTCAGACTATACAGAAGAATAACTCCTGCCATTTCCCTTTTGTATCCACTGCTGAGGTATTTTGAAAAGAGCATGAGATAAGTAACCTCATGACTACTACAGATTAACAGGCTCTGAGGTACCAAGCGTGGATTGCTGCTGCTGGGAGTATAATGGCTATTGAAATGCACATTTATACAGACATTTCCACTGTGGCACTGCAAAGAGCAGGGTGTATAGAAGGGTACAGACCATAAATGCTGAGGCCATGCAAAATAAGACAAGGAGCAAAATCCCTGTCACTGGGGAAGCAGCAGGGCACTGACCAGTTCCTGCTGGGTAGGAGACCCTCTGCAACTTCAGATTATGGATCCTCCTCATAAACAAAAGATACACTAAAGCTTGGAAAATTACTGCCATAGGCTTTCTACAGGGGAGGGAACATGAGTCTCTGACCTGCAATACTGAGTGACAAACTGCCATGAGGTATTTGCTGTCCTGCCGGACTCTCTGAGGCAAATCAGACACACTGAGGGAGTTCTGCTAGGTGATCCAGGGATGCTCTGGAGGGCAAAGCTCCAACAGATTTTTTGGATTCTCTTGCAGCCTTTGTTTTAGTTTATAGTGTGTTTTGCAGAGCTCATTGAAAAGGGATGGGGCTTCACGCAAGAGGTACTATGGCTTGTCATGATGCAGAGGCGTGTTGTGTAGTTGTCCTTGACACATGGGTTATAATATGCCATGTCATCTTTTTCCAAGGTGTGTAGCAGAAAGCACAGGCAGGGTTTGCTTAAGACTGGTTAAAGCAAGAATGACTTTTGCCTCCCTTGCTTTAGCACTGGAGTATGAGAGGCTCAAAATCTGCTGCATTAGGGTTGCACCTGGACAGTAACACTGTTAATTCTAATCCATGATGCAAATCGTGAGTCATTCTGCATGAGTAGATTCAGCTGTCCCAATCTCCTCAGTTGTAAGCTCACTAGTATTGTTCCCATACTATGGCTGGGGAAATGGATATACTGAGAAGAAAAGTGCTTTTTCCAGTGTCACTTAGAAGACCAAGGACAGACTTGGGAAAATAACACAGATGTCCTTTCTCTAAGTCTCCTGGTTAAGGAGACTTGTACACATGTAACTTCTCAATAAAGACACAAGTCAGTTCTTTTTGCATTTCCTCATACTGTACAATTTCTATACCCACAGATTCTGAACACCTTCCATACATTTGCAGTGTTAGCCTTCCAGCAACCTTGCGAAGGAAATATTATAGTACCTCCTTTTACAGCTAAAGAATAGCAATTCAGGGGCTTAAGGCATGTTTCATGCCTTTGGTTTGAAGAAATCTGAGATTGTATAGAGAGTTGAACTGGTGATAAGTAATGGATGCATAAGTTCCGGAAGAAAGTACTGTAATAACCTGTTTTTTAATATTTAGTTGCAGAAACCTTAATACCTCCTCTGTCAGGGGAGTGGGAGGCAAGCTCTCAACAAAACTTCCAGGTATGCAACTCTCTGGGGAGCAGAGTTTGCATGTAGTTGTTAGATCTCAGTTATATCCACACATTTCTCTCCAGCTGCTCTTGTCAGTGAGCAGAAAGCTGGAATGTTGATTTCCAGCTCTTGTGTACTTTTGATTAACTGATCCCCAAGGAAAAAAGGGATTAAAACCCACATCTGCAGGTTCCAAAGGATGTGTCCTGGACAGATCTGTTCTTCCCCCTCCCATCCTGCAGCTTTCCCTTCTCTAAGTACAAGGAGATTTCAGAACAAAGGTGAGTGCTTTCAACTTGTGTGATGGTTCTGTGTTATACTTATCCCATCAGAAAAATGAGTTGTCTACATCTTGTGCTGCGTTTGGTGCTGTAATAGTAGGAGGTGTAGGTCATGACTGAGCAGCATTGGCAGAGATGTGTGGTGGTGGCACGGGAATACTAATGTGACCTGGAGGTCAGAAGTGGAGAAGCTCGTAGATTCTGGTGTGTGACAGATTTTGATACCAAATACCTGTGTCAAAGAGGTATGTCCTTACTCCATTGGAGGCATCAACACTCATGGAAAATTCATTGCGTCAGAGAGGACGGAGTTTCTTCTACAGTTGTTAAAATTCAGTATCAAACAATTAAAGGTTAAAAATAACTCCACAACTGTGGTTATTCCTCTCTCTAAGTAAATGTTTACTTTCTTTATATCTATGTTAGTGGCACTGGCCAAGTCAGCACTCACACGCAGCAGAACTGAATGAGTTACTGCTTCAGCCCCCTGGGTCACACAGAGTACATGGACATGATGCAAGAAGCACATAACTTATTTTTACTAGCGGGCAAATGTGAAAATGGTCCCCAAGTCTACAAATGGAAGGAGCCAGCCCCATAACTGTTAAGGCCACCAGGCTGTCTTATTAAGGTCAGATCTAGTGTGTCATGTTGAACGTAATTATTTCAATGCTTATAATTTCACTACATTTGAATCTGAATATAAAATGAGGCAATTTTCTTCCTGGGGATAAGAGAAATGTGTGCCTTTGCAGAACATGAGACACAATCACTCTCAGACGGGCCAGCTTTATTTCTTCCTGATGAGGCTCTGACTCCCCAGGGAATAAGCTGAAAACGGCATTTTCAATAGAGAGGGCAAGATACAAAGAAGAAAGTTTTTCTTCTTCTCTCAGGGGTGTTGTGCTTGGATGGTGGCCTGTTGCTAAGTGGCCCTATGGGAATGATTCCCAAAAGGATCATAGTTCTGTGGTCCAGCGATTTCATTCCCTTTAGACTTCTTTCATCTCTTCATTCAAATCCTACTGCTGAGATTGAGCCTGTAAGCTATTAGTTGCCCTCAGCTACCATTCTTCCCATTTTAAAGCAAAGCTGATAGGAACATTAAAAAAACAAGGCTCTTCAGACCTGGCAAATTTTGTCATTAGGTAAGTGCAAAATACTCTTCTTTTTTCCCCCTCTTTTCTTTGCGGAGTGAATGGGATTGGATTCTTTGTTGCCTTGCAGTTTACACTGAAATGTATGCTTGTGCCAAACGCCTATAACACACTGCCAAATCCAAAGAGTAGCATTTTGTATGTTCTTTGTTCAGGCATGAATGCCTTGTGCAAGGTGCAAAGCGAGACTAGCTCAGATGCTACAATAGTCCCAATCATAGAATGTTACTAGCTAATGCTAAAACATGGTAGCACATTTCCGTAGTTCTTCTGCCTCTTGTCTGACTGCAGGATGGCTGAGACTGAGCACAATCCTTGCCCTTCAAAACTGACATAAATTTAGAAAGCTACTAGATATAAAATCCTACTTCTCACGGCCTTGTTCGCTTGCAACCTGCAAACAAAATTTAATTTTTCAACATCTGAGCCCATATAGGAATTATAACTTTGCCTTTTCTCACCCTCAATATTTTCAGGTGTCCTATGATCACCTATGACTGCAGCACAGAATGAATGACAAAGGATTCTGTATGCACTCACAATTAAAACACTTGTTACCTCTGATCCATTTCATACCTCAGAGGGAATGAAAGATCTTTTACTATACAGGGATCCTCCACAGTTGTGGTTTGTTTGTTTGTTTATTTGTTTTCCCAAATGGTTTATAGTCCTAAAAAATGTTCTGGGTGACAGCAGTGCTATCAGCAGTGCACCCTTCCTTACAGATTACTCTCAAAGCAAGTGCTTTCTTTTACAACAGCATAGGGGCTGGGGCTCAGGTTATTAAGAAGACACATGTTCTTGGGGGATGAGAGGAGGCAATAGCTGTGAAAGAACCCTGAAGGGAGAATATTTCCTGCTTCTGCAAGTGGAGGTTATCTTCCTCTGGTGTCATCAGAAGGACATGTATATACCGTCTGCCAGTCCAAGTCCGTAGGTCTTGATGGCCCAGGTTCTTGAATTGTTTGGTGTGGGCTATTATCCTTAGAAAATGGGTATGATCTGTGTCATCACAGCATTTAGGAAGGAGGACCTTACCTGTAAAAAGACATGGCTGGTGCTAAGAGTCCTCAGTGGTTTTTCTGGAGGAACCTTGGCCAACTGTGGTTACCCCAGGCAGGGATAGATATAACTGTTTTGGAGGTTGAACTCTGCTGTTTCTTGTTCTCCTTTCAGCTACTTACAGCAGAGACAGAGAGAGACCTGTTTTCTGGGAAGGAGAAATAAAGGGAGTTATACCCTCCTTCTTCTTGAAAAACAGAAGCTTTATAATTGAATTTGTCCAAACAACAGCAAAGCCTGAATTTAACATCTGCTTCTTATGTTCCTGGCCTGAAACAGCCCTCATCTTTACCTCTAAGCTCCTGCGTTAACTTCAGAGCCACTTCTTCACCTGATTCACTGTAGAGACGGATTCTAACTTAGTACTGAGAAATGAAGAGGCTGAAGTGAGGTGGCTTGAAATCTGGTCTCAGAGTATAGAGAAACTCCCTCAGCAAAAATTGCTGGGCTGGGATTCTGTGATTTCTGCGAGAATGTGGTGTTGATTTACTGCTAAACACATGAATAAATAGTGATGGGATTCACTGAGAGCATCAAATCTACCACAGAAGCTTGCTGTGCTTGGCTCAGTCTGTAGCCTCCCAGGAGATCAGCTGGCATTTAATTCTGATCACTGCAGAAAAGTGAGACTGAGCTTGCAACAGTGACTGACTTAGCTGATGTGTGTGAAAATGTTATTGAAATGGGAAAATGTCTCTCCTAATGGATTTTGCTTTGCCATTTAAAAACCCCATGTAAATGATGCACATAGGATTTGGAGTGGGGAGACTATCAGAGATATTAATAAACTATTAATACAAACTAGTCAAGTTTCACTCAGTGGGATTAAGACTCAGTCATGTCTCATTTAGGAGTGTAGTATTAAGCCGTCCTTCAAATATGACAAAGTTTATGTTTTCCCTGAGTTGTTTCCAAATGAGGAGGGAAATCTCAATTAATTAAATTATTGCCTGTTGTCAGTCCTTCCTGCATGGATCTGGGAGTCCATCCTGATGCCATAACCTACTGTAGCAGGGATGGATGTAGGTCTAAAATTGACAAGAAAGTAAGAAGTATCAGAAAGAGGTGCTGAGCATGGGAAGAGTTGTCTGAGGAAGGGGTACTGAGAGGAGTGGAGAATACGCTGCCCCATTGTCTGGGGATCATAAATGTAGCTACAGAAAAGGAGTATGAAACAGATTATTTTGCCCTCAGGAAAACAGAAGTTTCTCTTTTTTTCTAGCACTGGCTATGTGGAAAAGACCAACTGAACTTCCCTCTAGCCACCTCTGTGCAGAGCAGCTACCAAATTGAATGCCTTTATCTCAGAATTGTGGCTTCTACCCCTTCTCAGGTGATTCTGTCCCTTAGCTTGGCAGATTTCATTGTTACAAGCTCTTTTTTTCACGATACCTCATTAGGTATCCATCTGAGCAGCTGAATCAGGGAACTCACCCGTAATGTATTTAAAATGTATGGCATGTGTGAGTCCTCAATGTGTTGCAGCTGGATTCTCTGACTTAGCTTGGCACCATACAGACATGTTATATTTAGGTACCATTTTGTAGGGGTAAATAGCTTTTTTTCCAGAAGATATTGCTACCGAGGAGGCAGTTATTTTTCACTAAGGAAACTTTCCTGCCTGGAACGAGGCATCTTTCCCAGACTCAGTTTTGGGATGTTTCTCTGTATGCATTCCACAGTAGGTTATTCCCCGGGCATAAGAGAGATAACACTCATAGATGTGCTGCAAGGCCTTGGCAGCCAATGGGGCAGCTGAGGGGGGGAAGCGATGACAAAGCCTCAGGAAAAAAATGAAAGCCTGGCCTTTGCCTTGTGCTCTAAGCTTGTCCCTACAGCACCCTTAGGATCTCTAAGTTTTCAGCATCCTCGCCTCTGAAATAAACCTTTTGAATCCTTTCCACTACTTTGCTGACCTTTGGGGGAATACCCAAACCTATTTTCCTTTATAATTTTTCCTTTATAATGTCCTTTTTCAACTCTGCTATATATGATCTTCAAATATGTGCAGAAAGTTGCTTTGTCCTCCTTGGATGCCACTTAATAAAATTCGACATCAATGGCTCAGGCCATGTGGTGCAATATCTGTATTGTCATCATTATCCCAAATATTGTGGCTTTTAGAGATTTGCTGCATTAGCAGGATGGGATCTGACCATTCTTCTCTTGTACCAAGAAATGGACCATGTAAACTCAAGATACCTTCTCTCATTAACACTACAGTAAAATCCAACATTCAAGGGATGCATTTAATCAACTTGCCATCAATATTTGTGATTTCAAATGATTTTGCTGGGATTGTCCTTGCTGAGGATGTCTCTTTAACTTACACAAAACATTTGTCTGAAATGTCTCTTATGTTAAGAGATGTAGGCTCAAACTGCTGCTTTCCCCACAAGTGTATCCTTCATATTGATTTCTCTAGTCCTTTGCTGTGATGTTTGCAAGCCTTCCCTTGTTTTGGGACTTTGTTGTCATTGTCCCTGTCATGTTCTCCTGAGGGGACTGGGAGGCCAGAGTTCCCAGAAGCACATGTGAACACAGAAATTTTGAAAAACAGAAGAATTTCATCCCTTAAATTTTACCATGAATTTTAGCTGGTGTGTGATTTTTATTTTTTTTAAGACAGCAAATTCTGAATTTGTAATAGAATCTGCCTTTGAAAACTAGTGTTAGCAATTAGTGAGACACAGCAGCTAGGGATTGAGAATCATATTCATTCATCCAGAAATCTATACAAAACCAGCACAGTTTCAGGTACTGAATTTTTTCCAAAAACCAGCTTGTAAATGAATTGTAGTTCACTTGAATTAATTAACAGGTTTTCAGAGACAATTTCCAGTGGTGAATTAATTTCAGAAAAAAAACTCAAACCAGTGAACAGACACTTCATAAAGAATAAATAGACTATAAGCTAAATTTCCTTCAAGAAGTTATTTATACTAAAAAACTTGCTCAATTCCACTGAGATTTAGCAGTTCACCACTTTGATTCTAGCCCCATGCACTCATGCTCACACACACACACACACTCCTACTCTCTCTCTGGACAATTTAACTCTTGCAACATCCTTTTATTAGGCATAATCATTAGTGCCATGGCATTTTGCTGTTCCAGTTCCTCCTCTTTTATCTTTCCTAACTCTGTTTGTGCACTACAGTGCCTTGTAGAATTAATTTTAAACATGGAGACTTACGTGCTTCAGTCTTTAGATGGCACCAAAACTGAATGCAGTAATTAGGAAAGCTCTATGATTTCTATTATTTTCCAGTCACAGCTAGGCCTGTTCTTTAGAGCCTTTGAAAGCTCTGATTTGGAAAGGCTTTCCATGCATTCTACATATGCTATCTGTAGAGCTAGATCTTGTGTTGATTAAAGGGCATCGTCTAAACAGAAGCAATTGCACCAGCAGCTTTGAACTGCACTAGATGTTGGCAAAAACCGTACTGAATTGAACTGCAAGATTTTGATAACAAAATATAATCAAACTCTTGAAATATAAAACTAAATGTTGAGGTTGTTTGATGTTGATAGTGGTCCTTTCAATTCCTTCCTGTTCAAGTATATGAAGTAGTCAAATATTTTCCTTTCATCTCAGGGCATTATTATCTCTAAGGAGTTTGTGTGTACTAACTTCAATTTGTCTAGGTGTTATTGACTGAAACAAAACAATGCATGAAATTGCATTTCTAAAGAACCAGTGCAAAATGTTAAGAAATTAAAATAGACGAAGACATTAAGTGTTCCCCAAGGGCAATAACACTGGTACTTAATGGTCAGAGAAATACAAGAGACAAAACTAGGAGTTATTTACTGTATAAATCCTTACAGACAGACTTCTGCTAATTGGATCTGTGGTGGAGGAAGGTCTGAAATTGTTGCTTTCTTTTAGCCCTAATGCTGGGGTGATCACTGTTCACCCAAACTGATCCCTTCTGGTCCTCAGCCATTCCCATATCCTAGTGCCTCTCACTAAACTGCTTGCTGCTTTAAAAGCAGCTGTTCAAGCACAGTCAGAAGACCAGACTCCTGGAAAGCTGAATGACTCTAAGAAAAATTATCCAGGTTCATTTTTCTCAAATTTAAATTGAATTACATACATTAACTCTTATTTATTTACTTATATTGCACTTCCAAGAGCAGCACTTCCATGGCCAATGAGCAAGTAACCCAGAAGATGTGAATTTTAACAAGTGTGAACTTTAATGCTAAATACTGAAATCTCAGACTTGACTGGTTCTAGAATTACTCAAACAATGAAAAACTCTGGTGTGTAAGCATGTTCTATTGTCTATCCACTCTGTCTGGATCAAGTAATGGATTGCTCCTTGCTGCTGATTTCTGTGTGTGTACCCTCTGTTGACTGCCCCCTTGGCTGTGCTGTGGACCTGGATCACTCAATAAGGTCCTGAAAAAGGTATGGGACAGATGCAAGGAAATTTGCTGTGGCCATGTTATCTAGCAAAGCAAGTATGTGTAACACTGTAAGACTGATAAGAACCCTGTTAGCAAAATGAGTGATAAGGGAGTCCCTAAATCCTCCTGGTTTTGAAGCGCAGTGTGGCCAGTCCTCTGATGAGGAATGCTCTGGGAAGTGCGTGGGCTCCCAATAGCAGCTCTCTCTTTCCTCACCAAATGACTGTACAGGCTAAGTTACACTTCCCTAGGAATTAGTATCCCTGATGTATTTTGTAGCTGAAAAAAGCTTGAAACACCAATTTACCAGCTCCTCTTGTGGGCCTTGAAGTTTTCTTGGGTCGCTGCTGAGCCCCAGGCAAGTGTTGGCCATACTCAGCCCTGATTTCCATGTTTTGCCTTGAAAGGATGCTCAAGAGGATATACCAGCCATAAAATCCTGTATTTGGTTGCTGTATTAGCCTGCAAGCTGTGCCATCAAGCAGTGGAACAAGTCTCCGGACAGGCTGTGCCATCACCATCCTTGAAAATTTTCAAAACTTCTGGACAAGGTCCCCAGCAACCTGACTTGCTTTTGAAACTGACTTTGAGCTTGTGTGTGGTGGTTTTGTGCTTAGTTTTAGATGGACTCCTAAAATCCCTTTCAACCTGAATTATTCTAAGTCTTAGAACTCCTTTGTGTTGGTTGTTTAGGCTCATTATTTACTTCCATTTTTTTTGCTGTCTGGTCTCCCTTAAAAAAATGTACTCCCTTAAATATAATCTCATCTGTCTTGGAAAAAAAAAAAAAGATAAGATCCACAGAAAAACACAGATGACCCAAGTGGAAATTTTAGTCTTACCATTACATCAGAGGAGGGCTTTAATTAGTAGGCCTGAAGTAAAGAGAATCAATTCTGCCTGTATCTGTTACAGACACATGAGAGGGATGCTAAGCAGATGGAGACCATCATTTGTTAAAGTGAAAGGTGTCTTTTCTAACCTTGCAAAGATCTCTATTCCAACACTTTGCTTCCCTTCTTGAGCAGCTCAGCAGGCCATTAACTGTAGAAGGAAGAAAGAAAAGGATTCAGAGAAGTAGAAGTTGAGAAAGTCAAAAACTATCATACCTAAAACGTGATTTTTAACTTTAATCTTGCTGGTGGGTTCTTCCTCAGGAATTGCACAGATTTACCTTGGCCTGTAAAGAACAACTTCATTACTTGTGGATTTAGCCAGGAAGATAGGCACTGTGTCTTGCTCTCTTGTGGACAATTTGGGCACAGGAGGACGAAGGCAGGGCTACAGATAAACTTCCCATGGGAAAGCTTACTCCTCTCTGGCGATGCAATGTGGTCACAAGGGCTGCACAATGTGAGCCTGTATCTGTGTTGCCTCAGAGAAAGCTCCCACCGCAGAGATGAGAATGCTGTGGGGTAGGGCTTCACCTGTCCTCACTGTCACCAGCCTCCCTAGAATAGCCTGTCCTCTTTTGAACTGACATGACAAGGAGACTGACAGGGCCAAGAGCTCCCATGTTCACAGATTCTCATTGCAAGTGGGACCAGACTGAAGGACAAGCAGGAATTCCTGTATCTGCTTTAGGAAATAGAAACTAGGATCATTAGGGAAAAGTAAATAGGGACAACATCGTAGGATACCAAACCAACTGTCTTGTATTATGAGGTATTTATGATCCTGTGTTTTCTAAATATGCCTTGCTGTTGGATCTCTTGGAGAGTTGGAGAAGTCTCAAAGACACACACAAAAAATATGGCAATGTGATAAGAAGAAAATGAAGGAGAAAGACAAAAACTAAGAAAGAAGGGATCCGATTTTAGAAGCATCTAAGGGACTAAGGAGAGGAAATCTCTGATAAACTTAAGTCACTTGAGGCACTTCTGATAATTTATCCAATTTACCAGGAAAAAGCCAAATTATTAAAAGCTTGGTACCAGTTATGCTGGAGGCAAAACAAACCTTACTCATTAGGTCCCTCACTACCCTGTATATCCTAAGCTGGGTGGTGGATCCCCAGGGAATTTCCCCTTGAACACATCCTTTCTTAACAGTCAGAGAGCAACTAATGTGTGAGAGTACCTAGAAGGAGTCGCAGTTTTTGAGTGACAGCATGTAAACCATACAGTCTCCTGTAGAAAGGCTGTCTGCTGATATTTCAGTTCTCTGGTAGAGGTTCTGTTTCCCCTGTAGTCTGGCCTCTCCTTGTCTGTTTGTTTTGTTATCGTTTGTATGGAGATCATCAGATCCAAGTACATTTGACATATGGAGATAACAGTCAGGAAAGGAAACAACATATGGCAGACAATTCATATCCATCAAGATCTGTCATAAAACCATTTTTAGCAATAGAAGAAGAGGAGCAGAAAAAGACAGCAGGTTTGAATTTAAAATAAGCAAGCTGCTTTAACCAACAGGAGCGCTTAGGGCTTGCTTTGTTAAATGAGACCACTGGTCCAACAAAACCAGCACCTGCTGCTGCTTCAACAGTGGGTTAAAATCCTCTGCAGTGCATTGGCCAATTCCTTATTGACCATCATGACCATTTAATGACTAATCTCAAAGCCTTGAATGAAGCCACCTGGCTGTCTAGCCTGTTGAATCACTGCCTTGGGGTACTTCTGGGCTAATCCAGCTGTTCAGCCCACATTTATGGGGAGGAGGGAGGAAGGGAACACCATACTGTACAGGTGCTATAGGGTGAGTGGGCCTGGAGACCCCAGTGTGTGATGCATGGCTCTGCTGTCCTCATGTGTCTTGTCTGCTCTGTACCAACAGCATGTTGATGATGGACAGATGAGACAGTCTAAGTCCTTCCTAGGAGGGCACCAGCACTGTCTGTTGGAAAGGTGGGAAAGACTGAGTTCAGGCTGGATTCAAATAATCTACAAAGGTGCTTTCGATATGTAGTCCTGGGTCTCAGGAATGTCCTAGGCTTTAGGCTATTCCTAGGACTGAGTGCCTCAGCTAAGGCATGGATGTATACCAGAAACGTGGTATGTGATTTCTTTAATTTAAGAGCTTGGCTGTACTTGGATTATTTGGATATACTGGGAAGTTTTAAAGGAATGAGGATACTTTCCAAGATAGAAAAATACTGTGTATGTCACTAATCTACATAATTTCATTAGCAATCAATTGAATTTCTTCTGTAAAATGTAGCAGCCATTTTTCTCTACGGCAAACCTGGCCTTTTATGAAAGGAAGTGGCCTTTTATGTTTATTTTGTTTCCTTTTTATAACAATGTAGAAGAGTACTGCAGGATAGAGATGCTATTTTAAGGATGAGGAAATCTCTGCAAGGGAGTGTTTACACTGCCCAACCTAACAGAGGTCTCACAGGCTCAGGCCCTGATGTGCCAAGAGGAAGGAGCAGCCTCAGGCTCCTTCTCTTGAAACCAAAAGCTGAAAAACAGAGGAGAAATAGCCACTGTGCAGAGATACACTTTCAGGGAGAATCTTCTCCTAGTCTTTTTTCCTCATATTCTTTTACATAAGTTCCAGTGTGGCCAACCTTCTGTCTCTTCTGCCAATTTTCTTATCTGTTATCTTCTCTGCTCCAGGAGCACAGCAGTAGAGCTGTAATGGTGGGGTTTGCTGGTACTACATCTCTGGAAGTGAGCTTGGGCCTAAGTATATCTCTCACTCCTGTCTGGCTGAGCAGGAGGGATAAAGCCTTTGTCTGGTCTAACAGGACACTGAAGCCCAGCCCTGCCCAGAGCCTCACCACAGTGTCAGAATAAGGAGATGCTGTTGAGCGTAGCAATCCTTTACACTTGCCAGCTCAGAGGGTTTAAAATGCAAAATGGCATTTCAGTGTTTAAGAATAGCAAGTAATTTGATGGCTTGGTAATAGAAAAGCTTCCAATAGAAAAGCAATGTGTTCCAGAGCTGCATAACGCTGCTGATAAAATTGCCTTTGGATTCCTTTTCTAATATTCCAGCCTTTCTCTCGCTCAGCAAAACACAATAGCTTGCGCTAAGCCTCCCTGGGAGGGCAGCTAACAGCACATTTACTAGACACTTCAAACATTTGATCATATTTCTCCTGAGTATATTTAATATCTGTTAATGTCAGCAGCCCCAGCCTGATCGAAATACCCACATTGCTGGGAAAAAATATTTAATATAAAAGACGACACGGGTAAGCAATCACTTACTGATGTCTTTTGGAAATGGATAGGTGACTACCTAGAATCCCTCTACCCCATTTCTTCTGCCTCCCCATCCCCAGCCCTGATCTGTTACTACCCTGCTGCTGTGTGCTCCTCTGAATGCATTAGAGTGGTTATTCTGAGTACGTAGGAGATGCCAGGAATAGTTTCAGGTTTCCTGCCTCATCAAACCAAATTCAATCTGTAAAAAATTAATACACCCAGAAGGAACAGTTAAAAGCATCTCCAATCAATTAATGTTAAAATGGGGGCTAGAAGTCTGATTCGTTAAATGAAACCCAATCCAGCTCAGAGCTCAAGAGGCTACTGAGACAAGAGTACAGCAACGACTCAAGCTGTAGTGCCTCAGAGGAGGGTAGCAAATAAGGTATAGGTTGAAGCAATGAATGCATCTCTCTCAGCTGCTCACTGCTTCAGGCTCGGGGACCCCCAAAGGCACACCCTGTTTTGGGCAGGCCAAGAAATCTCAGCAGAACAAGTCTTCTTCCCAGACTTCCCACAAGACAGGAGCTGGCACAAACCTAGTTCTTTGCACTGGCCATTCACATCTTCTCTCCTTTCTCCCAGTGCAGCTGGAGTGAGAATAAAGGATGCAGCCAACAGCCTTGAGGGATCTGCGTACTAACAACTGCCCCATGTCTACTGCACTGCTCACTCCAGCCGTTCAGAAGACAAGTGGGTACACTACCCCCATGAATTTGCCTTAAAAATTGCAAGTCAAAAATAGATGAAAGTTGTTTTTTTTCCTCAATATCTGAACCCTGTTGATATTCAGTGTTATTTGTGATGGAAGCTAAGGCTCTCATATCATCTCTTGACTTCAGGGCTTGGAGCTTCAAGCTGAAGTTTTAAAGGCATGTGAATGAGTTTAAAGAACTGCCAACAAAGAATCTGGTGGTGTAATTAAACATAAATTGCAGTAGTTTACATACAGTGGGTTCGGTCTGCAGCTCTTGACTGTCTCTTGTCCAGTGTGCCACTCTTCACAGAGCTGAATTCTATTTTTGTCCCTCAAATGCTGTCTGCTTGTTTCCAAGATGTAGAAAAATTTCAAATCATGCTTGTAATTACATTTGAATGAAACCTTTTCAAGAATGTTTTCTTGCTACCTGGTGCCTTAAAAATAAATAAAAAACACACAAACAATTAGGTACACAACCAGCTGAAGCCTATTGTCACTACTTTGCCTCTGATTAATGTAAGTCACACTTTTCTTCCTTCCAGCTATTAAGTATTTAGATCCATTTATTCTTTAATCCCTTGTCTTTTTCCCAGTCCTTTGTTGCTGTGTTACATCCTCACAGTCAGGGAGCATTGAACTAAGTGGTAGAAAAATGGGAAGACGGAGTTAAGTCAGTAATCCAGCTTTGAAATAAAAAATTGGCCTGAGGTAAGTGCTTGAATCTAAAGAGCTTACTGAAGGCAGAAGGGGAGAAAAAAAATTGTGGCAGGAGAAACTGAGGTAATACGACCTGAGCCAATGTTAGTACTTATCTAGATGGGGTACTTGTGAGAAAGGGTTAATTCAACTGCATTTCCTTGAATGTTGACTGGGTCATGGCTAACTTCAGAAGTCTATGATAGGATTGTTAGGGTTGTTAGGTAAGAAAGTAGTTCAGCTGGCGCTGAAGCTGTGCTGCTTGGTGGGCTGCTGTGTTCAGGGAGGGCTTCACGCAGCCATGAGGAGGACTCAGAGAGGTCCACAGCTGCTGAGATGGGAAGGGTTCATACTGTGCTCCTCACCTCCCCCCATATTTCTTTGTTCTGGCAGAGGACCATTGCACCCAAGAAATACGTTCACTTGGTTCACAAATCTTTGCCTGTGAGATTTAGAGTGTGTTCTGGGCTTCACCTTTTCTGAAAACTTTATTTTCTTTGGAGAGGGAAAGGAAATTTTGGAGATACCAACAAAAACTGTGCTCACAGTGAGGAAACGTCTGCCTATTAACTATCTATCACTTTTTCTATACTCTTCTTTATCTTAAACAGTAGCAGCAACCTCCCCTCTGGTAAAAGTAGAGGAAACTGGCTCAAGAGAGCTCAGATAAAGCCAGCTGAGATATTTTTATGTTCTCTAAAAGAAGTTTACACAGACATACAATTATTGGTCTCCTCTGTCAATAACTGGGCATGCTGACTCCATAATGCCCTAGGTTACACCTCTAGTTCTTTGTTGCTTGAAAGCCAAAATCAATCTCCCTATGAAATATTGAAAATAAAATGCCTATTTTAAGGAGACTATTTCGACTCCATGTGTTCTGTCGCAACAGATATAAAATGGGTTTTGCTGAAAAGAGAGCATCATTATTTCATTTATCCAGGTCTGGGCAAAAGGAATGATGCTTCTGCAGTCAGATGCAGGAGAATGCATGGCTCAATTGTGCCCTACACTAAGATACAATAACACACAGTGTGGTGCAGCTTTAATTTTAATTCAAAATAAATATTTCCATAACCTACAAAATTCCTCTAATACACTTATCTGGGAGAACACAAAGATTAAAGAAATCCTGCTAATTCCTTTATCTTTCAGATACAGAGCTGAAAACAAAGACATCCAAACCTTGTGCCATTTAGAAGAGGAAGAAGCCAAAATCTGTGCCGGAGGTTTGACTGCTGGGTTTACTCATGGCTTCAGGTAAGCTTCTTTCCCTGGTTGTTTAGCATTTCAGAGGCCCTCTGTGTTCCTCAAGGAGAGCTGTGGATTACAGACATAAAACCTTGCATAGCTTGCAGCCAAGGTAGAGCAGGGGGAGTACAAACAAGCTAATCCAGAGTGCCTTCCTACTGAGCTGCCTGCCTCTGACCCTGGCCAGCACTACATGCTTCAGAGGAAGATGTAAGAACCTCACAGCAGGCAGATGCAGGATAATCAATCCTTTCAACCTTGTTCTCAAGCCCCATTAGATCTCATCCTGATCCTGAAATAGTTAGAGGTTGGATTAAGTTTTGAAGAATGGCATTTAATATACTCTAAAAATTGTTGTTATCATTAACTCCCATGACTCTGGAAACTAATGTTATCCATAGACAAATATATTTTCATTTTGAATCACCTTGTGTCCTTGGTCTACTATAGCAATGAGTACATAGGCTTAAACACCTGTTTGCAAGAAGTATTTAATATTTCTTTCTATCTGTGGTGATTTTGCTGTGATTTTTTTCACTGTCTACCTCTTTTTCTGACATTATGAAGTAAGGAGTAGGGATAAAGTGAGTATACTCTAAAGATTACACATTCCTTTGTCCCATTATTGTACAAAAGGTCTCAGGGGATGAATTCTTTCAGCAGCTTAAGCACTGGCTTGGCAGCCTGCTTCCAGCCCCATTCAAAAATACAGATAGGTTTGCACCTCTCTCAACACAAACCCTAATCCACACCTTAGTCCAAATTAACCTTGGCTGACTTTTGCCCCAGCTTTCCCAGTCATGGTTAGGATAAACAAGCTCTTATAGGAGAGCTATTTTTGCAGATCATCTATCTACAACTCCTTTCCTATTGGAGTAGTAGTTTTTTTTTTCTCCTAACACTAACCCTTTCAGTCATCCTTTTTGTCAGCACAGCCTTACCCAAGACCCTCAGGCATCTTAGAAGTGGAAGAGTTGTGAGTCCAGAATGCATTTACAGCTTCCCTGTTCTTTTTGCCTCCCTTTTTCTCCTCGCACCACTTGCAGCATTCTTATTGTAGTAATTTTTAACTCTAACCCTAGCTAATGGTCTTGTCTTCTGCTCTTTCCCTAGGATGTCTTCTTAATGTCTTGCTTTAACAAGAACTGTGTCCCCATTTAACTTGTGCAGTATCTCTGAGGAAGTTTTTAGAGCTGATGAAGAGATGTGATGTGTAGAATTTCAGCTGGGTTTGCAATGCTTATGTAGAATTGCTCAAACATTTTTGAGTGATTAATTTTTAGTTAATTTTGTCTATCTTTTATCATTTGTATACAGATTGAATATACATGGATATATCTACTGTGATGACTTGGACTGTTTCCCTATGTCACCTGCATTGTATCTTTGTATCGCCTGCAGTGCAGCATCCTCTCCCTAGCCCCAGCTCTTGACCGTTTCTCCTCCCTGCTCTGCCTCTGTCCTTTACTCTCCTTCTCCCTATAACGTCACAGACTCTTTCCTGTTGCAAACTCTGTTCTTCTCTCCTGCCTGGAGCTTCTCACTGAGACAGAGGCCAAGGGGCACCTGAGAGACCCACGTGTGTATTTGTGTGTGGTGGGCAAGAGAATACAGAGGGGGACCTGCCTGTGTGAACTGGCAGAGCCCCGTGCTGTGAGCTGGGGGAGGAAGGCAGGCAGGGGAAGTGTTGCCATGCACAGCCTTTCCCATGGTGGGACAGGGGCAATTGCTGCTCAGAGCCCTGCCGTGGCATCCTGTGCCAGATGCACTGGGCATGTGTCTGCTCATGTGCCACAATGAGGTCCCTCAGCAGTTTGGGGGTAGAGATATGGGATGGGTGAAAAAAAGCCCCCTGCTTTCTCGGTAAAGAAAAGAGTTCCCACCTACATTTAGATTTCTGTGCAAGCAATATTTTTCCCTTTTCCAATGTTACATGTCTTTGGTGTTTTGGCACTGGAATTTGATTACTTGGGTCAGTCATTTGGTTGCCTAAGGTCTTCCTGAATGTCATCATAATAATTCTTACTACTCATCCACCTAAAAATTTGTGGCTGGTGCGTTTTTGTTATTTTAGTTCCAGCCCTTTCCAAATCATTCAAAAACACAAGCAAATTAAACAGTGTGGGATCCAGAGCGAAGCCTTGAGGCATATGACGTTTGCCAGGGTGAAAATAGGCCATCTGATTCTTCACTTCTTTTCCCTTTGTTAAAGTTTCATCAAAATAATAGTTTACCCTTCTCCACTGTGCTGTTTGAATTCCTACAGTTTCTCTTTTTTGTGATGTTTGCTCAAAAGTGTTCTGACAGTCTGAGTAAGCCATGGCTTTCCTCTGACATGGCCAGAGAATTATGAGAGATTAGTGAAACACTTCTGCCTTCTCTGGCTGTCATTTTAAACACCCTGTTACTATTTTCTTCCCATTCTTAATGCTATTTTTAAGGAAGAATGGCTAAAATATTTCAACCAAGCATAGCTTGTTAAACTCCAAAAATCTGTTTTATTACTGTGCTGATCACACCACCCCTCAGCACTACCAGGCTTTTAAATGTGGAGTAATTGGAAGAGCATGAGAAAGGGCAGATTTCAAGAGCTTAGCGCTTGATTTTCCAAGCAGTTTGGTGCTCATACTTGGTACCAGAGTTTCACAGACTGTGGGAACTGAACTGTTCTGGAAATCTGACCCAGGGCTGTGCCTTGGCCCCTCTTAACAAGCTGGTGAGTCTTCATGGCACAGTGCAGCTCTGTGCAGGTAACAACTCAGCTTGTATAGATCCAGTAGACCTTTCAGTGCCCAGAAAATGAGCCTTGCTGTAGAGCAAAGCAGCTTCACAACTATTCCTCTTCCAGTTCACATGATAATTAGAGTAGAGTTAACTTGATGGCCTCTAGCCTGTGCCTGGTTGCATCAAGAAGACAAGGTTATGCTTTGAAAGTCCATAAAAGGTGCTTTGGTGAGTCTATAGGCCCATCTGCAATCTCAGACAATGAGGAACCCTCTTTCTGCAACCACTTCTGCATGGGGTGAATCCAAAACCTATGGAGTCTGCTTCCCTTATAAGCCAGCAGAGATACTGAGGTGGTGCAGATGCCATTGCCTCAGGTGCTCATCAAAATTCCCCTCTGACTCTCACAGCTTCTCCACTATGAGACCTCTAAGATCAGGCTATTCATCCTACTTGTCCCAGGGAAGTGTGGCTAGTCCAGTGGGACATGTGTTTCACTGCAGCTGGTTCTTCAGGCTGTGACAACTAACAAAATAGCCTTTGGCTGGCTGCACACATGCATCCCTGGTATTTTGCTACTGCCCAACTCTCCTGACAAGAAATGGATGATACGTTTGATGACTTAACCCAGTCAATAGACACAGTTCCTAGAATAAAAAAAAAAACAAACACTAAACTGAAGGAAAAAACGGAACCAAACAAAAAACCACAACACAAAAATCAAAACACCTGTGAAATGCTGCTCCATATAGTCCCAACAGTCTTGTCCTGCTGCTAAAAGGAGCCACACATTATAGACACATGCAGGAAAACGATGTTATTAGAGGCATCAGGCATTTGTTCAGGAGGCTGTGGGATGCAGCCATTCCTTAGACATTGCAGATGTATTTATAGTATTAAAAGGTCAAACAATCTTTCTATTTCCCTGTTTGCTTCAGAGAGTTTTGTTGAACATTCTCATTATTCGTTGTGGTATTTCTTTGATTTAAGAGGATTTCTCTACATGACTGTAGTTATTAGAATGCAGTCTGTGTGCGGTGAATGTGCTATTACTATAACAAGCTTCTCCTTGTAATAGATATTTATTCTGAGTGCAAAGCTTTTAGTTCAGTTGTGCATGTGGCAGTGAAAACAAGATGGGGCATGTAATTTGGAAAACAAAAACGGTGAAATGCAAAAAAGACACAAAATTAGTAGTAGTTCAGAGTAGTGACTTCTGTCCCTGTTTTTGTTACAGCCTCTGTGCCAACTATTAGCCTACTTTTCATTACTTTTGTTTTGTTTTTTTTTTGACAGAGAGAAGCTCTCTACAACAGCATGAACACCCTGAGGGTGAGAGCAAATTTTTCTTTTCATGCAATTTTCCCATGAGCACAGGCAGGGCTTTAGGCCCTATTAATTTGTAGATGAATTGCAGAAAGCTTCTGAATCCCTAGACAGTTGCTGGGGACCTTTCCTCATCCTCCTCCAGAACTTGCCTGCTATTCCTTGTCCATAATACCCTTTCAGTGTGGGAGAGGGGCAGCAGAAAAGGGATTGCTGGAGTGGAAAACAGTTAAACACACCACACATACCCTCTGGTTTAGTGAGAGAAGGTAGAGGTAATGAGGACTTTCTGTAGGTTTAGGAAAAGTAGGAATACTGTAATTATCAGTGAGAGACAATTAAAGATATTATAATGAAGGCAGGGAGTCAAAGGCATTATGTCATGATTTCTACTCTATGTTTGAAAAGCCACAGCGTATGGGCTTGGATAAGGCTGATTAATTCCCAGAAGTAACAAAAGAGTCTGCTAAACATTATCTATTAGGACAACGTGTATCTAAGAGTCTTGAGAAGGCTGGCTCAGGAAACATCTGGTTTTAATGAACCTGGGAGTGCTGGCAATATTGCATATGACTGCAAAGGTCTTAGGTTTTGCCAGTATTTCCAAGGTGTGTAACAGCAGTGGTTATAGTTATAAGCTGAACAACCTGAAGTTAATATCTGGCAAGAGTGCACAGGGAAATATGAGGCTCAGTTTCTATCTAGAAATATAGTTAATATCAGGCAACACAGCCTTCAAGGAGGTAGAACTTGCTAAACAGAACAACTTTCATTTTGTATGTGATTACAAATTCAGCTGTCAACAGTGACTGCAGAGAGATAATGTAATTTTGCGATGTGTTCAGCATGGTCCAGCACAATATTTTGACTTGAGTCAAAAGATGCAGGGAATGCCGACTGATGGGAGTGAGGTTTTTATGAAATAGTCTGTCTCTGGTGTTATTTCAATTTCTCTATGGGTAATCTTGAAATAAATATAAAATTGCTGCTGATAAAAATCTGAGGATGACACACAAACTGAGGGAGTACCCAATAATGATGGGAACAGACTGGTTACACAGAGAGATAGGATAGTGCAGTCTGCAGTGCCCATTTCACTAAAATGCTTTTTAATGTTGCCAAATGCCAAGTCATTCACCTGAATTGCAGGAAAAAGGAACTGTTCTGATCTGGTCAACTCTTATTCGTGGCAGCCCTAACACAGGAATCTTTTTTATTTCCTCCTTTTCTTTTCTTTTTAATCCTGAAATATCTGTTACTTGAGGGTAAATACATTTGGATCTCATCACTGACTGTTTTGCAAATGGTTTTTTTTTTGCCAGCACAGACTGTTTTTAGCTGGTTGCGTATGTTAGTGTCAGCCTCTTCCAGGTGAGTGTGACAGTGTTGTACCAGCAATGAGTGAATCAGAGTCAGTGGGGGTGTAGGTGACTGTTGAGACCCACTCTGTGCTCAGCACATGTTGCTCTGCTACTGATGATACCCTTCTCCTTGTTTGTTTTTGCCATCCAGGAAAAGCTGATTAAAGCAGCTCACGTCTTCCCTGAGCTCGGAGCTATGCTTGTGACTAAAGAGTCATGCATTGGCTGATAAATTACACCTAGTCAAATGTGCATTTAAAGTTACTTGAAGCACTTTCTTGGACAACTGCCCTTCCCAGTGCAATATTTGGGTATTCTTGTACCATCTGTCCAAAACACGAGACCAGCTTATTGCAACTGGGTCTTCATTAGTAGACGCTCAAGAGTCAACCTTCATGCTGTGAGGTTTGAAGAGGGTTTAGTATCTGATATTATCTTGGGCAAAGTAAGGACAGAAAGTCACAGCAGCAGAATTTCTCCAGCTTGTACTCACTTTACAGCATCAAAGACTCATATTCCTATAAAATGAGGTAAAGAAAATAGAAGGGGAGTCTGTTTCAGGTTAATTATAAGGAATATCTTTATTTCATCCAGGATCTTGAGTGAAAGTCAAAAATCTTAATGCAGAAGTTGCACATATGAAGATGGATCCATTGATGTTCTATTTTAGTAGGTTTCTTTCCTTCTCAAAATCAAACATCGCCTACCCTAATGTAAACCCACAAAGTCTTGTAAAATATTTTATGGTCACAGGTTTTAAGTACGTTGTCTGCACATCGCTTTTCACAGATTACGACACCAGGCACACATCAGCCAGGGTACTGGGCTCAAGTCCTGACTTGCAGGACCAGTCAGCTTCCCTCCATCACTTCAAGGTGCTCCTCTACACGTTCATGAGCTCCTAATCAACACATTAAAAAAGTTCCTGCCACTAAGCTTGTGAGAGTTGATGAGATCACAACCTGGGAAAACAGTTAGCTTTATTAAAATAGGGTCTTGAGTATTGAACCAATTTCTTGAACTTGCTTCTCTTGTCATTAACCCTGACAGATCAATGGATTTAAATTTCTTTTTCTAAAGAGCTAAGCAGACTTTGATAAAAACCAAGTGTTTCTGTGAGCTATTCTCTTTCTTTCCAGGAGACTGCTTCGTGGTACCTAAAAAGTTATAAATATCATAGTGATTGTTAGAATTTTTTTCCCCCTTGTGATAGTCTTATATGGAAAGAAATGAGATAGTGTTAATTGTACTAATTATGCATTTTTCAGATCTTATTTCGTGCATTATATACTGCCTCCTACTACTACTGAGTAATCAATTATACAGGTTTGCTGCATTTGGACTCTTTTTAACCACCTGAACCAGCAGTGTGAGAAGGACAAAGAAGATCCTTTCTTTGCAGGGAGGCTTTGCTAAGAGTGAAAGACTGTATGGCAGGGATTGTGCCTAAGCCTGGCTCTCCACTTGCTGCAGTAGAAGTGAAAGTGATGGCATAAAATTAATTTATGTGGTGGTAGCGACCAAGGAGTTAGTTCCCTTTCTCTAAAAGTCCCCAGCCTATTGATGTTGTTTCAGGTCTATTTACAGAGGAACTGATGAGCACAACAAGAACCAGAAGGGAAACATGAACCTGCTTCATGTGGTGATGTAGCGAAAAATTAGATCCCTCTGGAGACCGGGATGTGAACTGTGTCCCAAGGTTATGGGGTCTCCTCTTTGCCACTGCCTTCACCAGGCTGCATGAAAGAAACAGGTACCATTTCCTTTAGCATGAAGAACGCAGCAGGACAGAAGTCTTTCCAGACCCTCACTTCTTCCAGGTGTTTGTATCAGAGGTCAAACAAATGGCATCTGACCATTAGCAAAGACCCTGGGGGACCTCCCACACTCTGCTCTTTACCTCTGAAGGTGAAGATCTTATGGATGACTACCTCTGTATTCTTCTCCTTTATGATAAAACTGCCTGAGCTGCAACTTGGGGCTCCTCTTAAGGGACTCCTGGGTTTGGTCTCTCCTATCTCATGACCCGCAGCCAACAGCAGCAGAGCAGGAGTCACTCGGTCATTTCATTTTTTTCTGGGGGACTTGTGGGGGTTGGGTTGGTGCCAGAATCTGTGCTTGGGCAAGGGTATGGAGGAGGGAACAGGAAAGTGCATAGCAGCAGGACATGAGGTTTGGCTGACAGGTACACGAGGAGTAATTTTCAAATCCACTTTGTCCCTTTCTCTGAATCTTGTTTGGGACTCACATTGCCTGTGACCATCTTGCACCACTTCAGCAGCTGACACCCAGGCTGGCCATGTGGTGCATCTGCACCCTGGGAGACTGTGTGTGCAGACTTGGGGGGATGAGAAATAAAGGACGTGTTTGCCTTGTCCTCGCAATGTTGGCTTTTAGACTGCTTCTCTGTGATAGAGAAATCTCAATGTCTGTAAATATTTCTGTCCTCCAAAGAAGGTATTGCCCGTATTGCATTATCTGTGAAAAATCCTTGCCCCAAAACCTTATTTGTGGCTCCATTAACCTAAAGAAATCATCTGAACGCTCCATTTGCCTTTTAAATAAAGAACAAGTGATTGCTGAGGACTTGCATCCCTATCATTTTGTGTTGCTTTCCTCATTATGAGAGGAACATAAGGGTCCCCGATCATTATTTCTGACTCTGTCATTAGCAAAGGTCTGGAAAGCATGTTTTCACTCCATTAGCCTTCAGAAATAAAAAGAATGATTGCATAAGTCAAGAATAATTATTTCAACCAGCTCTTGTCAATGTATTGCTGTGGAAGAGGCTGGGGTCTAAACATGAGCTGACAAATTAATTTATATAATTTGTGTTTTCCAGAAAAAGCACCATGTTCAGGACTGATTTAGCTATACAAATGGCTTTATTTGTGGTTTTATGTGCTTCTCTGGTCACTTATGACAAACATCAGGAAGCTAATATTTTTCCTCATGATATCTGCCAGGACCCCTGCAATTTACCCCTGGAGGAGTGGTAAAGCAAAAATTCCTAGATCTGTCATAGTCCATTTGTTTCTCAGAAGTGTGTGGATACTTGTGTTAACCAGTACTGGCCTCTTTCTCTAAGGATACCCTTCTGTCATGATGTTGAAGTTCCTGGTTATATCACTGCATGATGGCATTTGAGGCTGGGGGTGGTCCAGATGACCTGAAAAGGGCCCTTTCCATATTCTGAGCAATTTCTTTTTTGCTTCAAAGAAAGGATAGAATGACCCTACCTTTCTTCCCGTTAGAAGACCAAAATGCAGCAATTTTTCTTCTGGATACAGTATTAATACTAGCTAGACCTCTGATGAGATCTGGAATTAGTTGGTGAGACATGCTTGCCACAAAATACAGCTCAAGCAGCATGGCCTCTTTCATGGTGTCTTCAAATAAGACAGCATGAGTGCATAGGAATGGGAAGTGGGTCAGAGCCAGTGAGATGGAGTCTGTCTGTCCCACCACAGCACCCTGAGTCAGCTCATCCAACAGCAAAGAAAGGCAATAGACAGTAAGATGATACGATAATTCAGACTTGGATAGAAAGTACTATAGAAGAAGTATTATTTCTTATTTTGGTTGAAGATGCTCTTGGATGGCTGAAGATAGTAAAGCTAATTACAATGCAGCTGAGAGCTTGCAGTGAAACTGGGTTGAAGGAGACTATTTAGTCCCCTTTTCCAACTGAAATAGGCTTTTAAACCCTTCCTTTAAAATGACTAATGAGCCAACTGGCATGAAAGAAAGCATCGCCTATAGATCCATGCAGCTGGGTTCACAGCAAGTTTCTCAACGGGAGTTTTTGGTGGAGGTAGGAATGATCACATTCTCCTTGTCAGTGAAAAGTTTGGAGCTGTTGTATTTGTGGGGGTTTTTTAGCAGGTGTGTGGTTGCCAAATGAGATGTGGATTGCAGCTTGAAAACATAGGTATTCTGTGCACAGAAGGCATTCAATAAGAGACGAAGGTGACGAATACCGAAAGGAAAACACAGGCGATACTGTGAATCATGATATCGTGCCAAAATTTTATGTTAATTGCACACCTTGTTTTCCTCACCTCTGAGTGTGCTAGTTCCTAGGAGAGGAAAGAGTTTAAAAGCTTGACTCCAGCAAACCCACAGAAAGCCTGCAGTCATTCACACTCCACTATTAAGCCAAATCATAATCTGAAAGACAAAGAAAGATGTCCTCTATCTGACAGTGCCATAAAACAATTATCATGGTTCCTTTCTCCTCTGGACAATCCTCATGAAAACCTAGCCACAGCATCTGAGAACAGTCCTCTCATCAGCAGAGTAAAAAGGACAGCGTCAGTCCTGAGACACAGGAATTAATCTTAGCCTTGAGACTGACCTGAACTTTAAAGGATCTGAGCCCAGGCATGCAAAGAATGACAATTGGTAGATGTCACAGTAGCTCATAAAAGCAGGCACTGTAGAAGCTGACATGACTATCACATTTGCTGAAGGATTCATGGTAGAGGCAAAGACCTCATCAAAATAGCCCAGAGAAACAATGGGGAATGCCCAGGGAGCTGTGAGATACGGTCCAAACCTATAGGAGATAGGCCCTCATCCCATTCTAGAATTGCATTAGTGGAGGTGTTTTGAAGCATTTGTATGATAAGCACTGGGATGTCCTGATAGACATCAAGGCTGCAATTATCGCCAAATAGAGTGGAAGTAAAGGTGCAAGATGAGATAAGGAACATCATGTTAAGGGCTTCTAGAAGGTTACAGTGCACTATTTAGTGGTCTTTTCTGGCCTGGATTCCACATGTTCCTGCAGCACAGAGCAGGCTTTTCCAACTTCTGGTTTGCTCTGCTCCAAGAAGATGTTTCAAGCTGAGAGATGATATTTTGCTATAGCAGTCCACCCACAAGGCCCGGAATCACTCAGGGATGCTTTGGGCTGTGACACACACCTTCAGTTCTCATTGTCAGGTTGCAGAACACATCCCTGTGAGCTTCCGGCAGGGGCAGATTCACATCCTGGGTTGCTGAAACAGCCTTGCTGAAACATGGCTGCATCGTAATTAATAAATACACTAATGAAGTCTTCATTGCATTATTAGGACATTTAGAAATTTACTCTGGGAAACCTTTCAACTCCATTAAATCCACCTTTGTCATAAGATAAAGTGCCGTTCATAATAGGCTCATTAACATGCAGACTGCAGTTCAGCCCCATCCATTAACAGCTGGCAGACAGGAGTTTCCTAGAAGACCCCACTAAACATTTTCCCTGACCAGGGGCTGGCTTCCTCAGCATGTCTTTTAGTTCTGTTTTGGATGTTTCATGACAGGGAGCTTTTCTATTATCTTCCCTGTGCCATTTAAATCTACTGCCAAGACCAGCTGTAATTATTCAGGGATCTGGAAAAATCTGCCAGGAGTTCCCACCCTGCTGCTGGGGTCTTTATTTGACTCAAAAGCTGCTATGAGCAGAAGATGCCAGCCCCATGCAATAGCCATGGGCATTTTCCTCCTCTCTCCTGCTTGGCTGCATTTAGAGCCCAAGTGTCAACTGCTCTGATTAAGTGCATCAGAGCCAGGCATGACAATTAACAGTGAATGATAACAATGGCATTTCGGCAGTGGCTAATAGGCTTCCAAACTTAATCTCTCACACTCTCAGAGAGATAAAGAATAGATAATTCTTCCAGAAACAATGATTACACAATAAAGTTTGTATTTGCTCTGTGCTGATGAGCTATGATGCCTGGTTTCACCCAGTGGCACTTTAGAAACCCCAGGGCTGGGGTTGTTGCCAGCTCAGGATTTTACGGATCTCTGATGTCTTGCAGGTCTGTCTTCTGGAGCAAGGAATTAACGTCTTTGTTCTTTCTCTCTTTCTTTCTAAAAAGCCCAGATCTCCAGCCAACTACTCAAAGGGAAATACAGACTAAGGGAAATTGAAATTGTCCCTAAGTAATCTATCTGCTCTTACAACTTTTGGACAAAACTCACAACATTGTGTCATGATTTATTGAGTTGAGTTCTGAGGATTGTCAGTTCTGGGTCTGGCACATCCATAGCAGGGGACAGAGCTATAAAATTGTCACTGGGCTATGAGGCTCAGCAGAAAAGCTACACTGGGCTGTAAGAATGACCTCCTAAATACTGAGAGCATTTTTTCTGAATTGAATGAAAGCCTGTCAGTGACTGAGGTAAAGTAGATGCTTGACATGAAGATTTGAGGCTTCAAGATGTCACATTTTAGAAGCATGAATGCCAGGATGCTGGGACTTACCAGCCCACTCAAGCACAGATTCAGTGAGTAACTGAGCTTTGATGAAACTTTCTACTGGATAGGATCCATGGGACTAGAGGAGACTAGGTTCAAGGGAGCAAAGCTCCTGCTGAAATTGTAAATGAAACATGGGCAGCCTGCTTTGTTTTAGGACAGTGCCTGCCATGAGAAAACCCTCATTCCCTCAGACCTGTCCATCATCCCATAGTGCAGACATCAGTAAACTGTGGGCAAGGCACAGAGTCACTGGAATCAATGAGTGTCCCACAGCTCTGTATTTCAGGAGTTACCCTTTGCTTCTTGAATTCTTACAAAAGAAAAACTGTTCCTTTTTTAATCAGTTCAAGTTTTGCCTGTGTTGCTCCTGAGCTGCTTAGCTCTCTCAAAGAGGTCAGCTCTCTCAAAGATGTTTCTCACATCCCTCTTGACCAGCTCTAAATGCAAGGTCTGGAGCAAGAACGATACAATGCTAGTGGCACATCCAGTGAGAAAACTCTAGTTTTGGGGACAGGCAGGACAACTAAGCAGAGTATACACCCCACTGCTAGAGCATAATGTGACTTAGTGGACAAACAGCAAGACATTACAGTTAGGTTTTACAGCTGCTAAATGTGCTAGTCCTTAAACAAACATCTACTGGGACTTTAAGCCTTGATTCTTTTGAAACACCAGGCTTCAGAGGAGAGCTATTTTCTTAGAGCACCAGCATTGTGTCTTTAGGCTGCAGGATATTATTAAAAAAAGTCAAAGCAGAGTTCATCCCTGATGTATTAAGCCTCATTCAGTTTGTATTTTTGCATTTTCTTCTGCACAGAACTCCTGCTCCTTTTCACTCTGCCTCCGGTATTCCAGCTATTCACATTTTCTTTGCTTAGGCTTCGTGAAATGAACCCAAGAAGATTTTGGTGAAACAAAGAGAATTCACAATTAGCTCCATCTTTTTCAGAGAAAATATTATATCTGTGTCTTGAACTATGTTTTGTTGTAGGAGCATGGCATAGTTCCTGTAATCGTGTCTCAGCAGTTTGTTGACCCCTTATCTTTTATAGCAATGTGTCCCTACACATCTCCCATGGAGGAAACAAAAGATGTTCACTATAACCACAGTAGGGCTGTCCTGAACCTCTCTTTGAAAATCAAAGTAGTTCAATTACTTTTTTAATACTTCCTTATTACCCATTTCTGCATTGCTGGTTGTATCTGGGGTATGTGATGGTCACCAAAATACAAGTCAGTGTTGGGATTTACTCAAGGTTTACTTCTTACAAAATATTGAAACATTTCACTAGGCTTTGGCATTGTGCTATTTCCCTTTGAAGGAAGATTTTTTTCTTTCAGGTGCATCTCATATGTGTCATACCATAAGTGGCTTTAATTCATTAAGATAGCAGAAACCACCCCAGAAATTAGGATCATATCCTGCCAGGCTAACGATTCATATAGTTCACTGGAGGGTTTGCTGAGCAACAAGAATTGGATCAAGGGGCCAGGAGAAGGAGGGGTTAGCTCACAGGATCAAGAGAAGTGGAGAGGTAAAGAAAGACAAGGCACTGAGGAAGAAGGTCCTTTCCTTTCAGCAGGAACAGCTGTGTTGGCTCAGCTGACCACGTACTAAAACTTTGTTTCACCCATGGTGGAGCAAGTTCAGTATCTCCTTCAGGATACATGGTTCATTCGGAAAAGCTATTTATTTTTCAAGTAGAAAAGCTATTTTTTTCTTTAAATTTCTGCGATGTTATTAGAGACAAACAGCAGTCCTACCTGCAGACCCCTCTTCCTACTTCCCTTTTGAGAGTCACAGGCTGTTCTTGTTTATAGGTGGCACCTGACAGAGGCTCTGAGGTCTGTGTTTAGGGTCAGCTTACTGCATACAGCTGGACAGACTTTTCTTCGTTCTAATTGACCTGCAATTCTTTTTGTATAACTGGGAAGGCAAAATGCCTCTGCCTCAATAAAACTCTGCTTCCTGCACTTGGTCCTCCAAGGTTTAAATTTATCATGTGTACTTTGTTTCTGCCCAGGCTTCTCCTCAACACCCCATGTTGTCTATTACTGTGTATAAAAATGATCTGTGTTGACAAAGGACCGAGTGGGCACTTTGTATTATCAGCTTCAGCATTTGCCTGTGTGCTTTATTTCATGCAACAAAAGTGTATTTCACAGCAAGGTGATTTCTTGAAAGGTTTTCCACTCACAATTTGTCTAAAAAGAGATGCTGCTAGAGAAGGCAGAAAAGTGTGTTTCTTCAAGCCGTTCAGCAAAGTTACTGATGAAATTGCTCAGGGCTTTGATGCTGCCACTGTGGACCTAGGTGCGTATTGTACTTGCAGGCCCCCTGATCCTGTTGGGATGGGGATGGGAATAGAGAACTACCCCTCTTTCCAGGGTCCTGAGGGCTGGGGCAGTAAGCTGCAGTGTTTCATCTGAGCTGACTGGGACCACCACCAGCCTCTGGCCTGCTCTGCCCTCCCTGCACTCTGCCTACCTCTGCACACCAGCCTAGTTGGGCCTTACCAGCTCATGGTGTCCTGCCCTAAAACAGGGATGTGCTTGCTGTGTACTGTTCTCTCCTCTGTGGCTGTAGACTCTTTCCACTGCTGCTGGCTGAACAGTTTTTAATTATCCTCTTTGGGCTTCTGTGCACCATAATCAACAGTTAATTGCAAACAATCAGACAAATTGGTGTTCTAGGGAAGAAGAGTGACAGAGAGGAGCAAGGACTAAAGCAGGAGCCGACTCTAGTGATGAGCACAGCTAATGGCAAGCAGCTGTTTGGAGTAGAGGGGGCTCAGTGGAAGAGGGGCTGCAGTGAAAGCCAAAGTAGCTCTTCTTTCTTATGTCCCTGAAACTTCTTCACTTTGCAACTTACTTCTGCCACATCACCTCCCTTGTAAGACAATACAGCTTGGTTTTGCAGGCAGTATTGTTAGATCCCACTAGTCTGTGTGGAAAACAACTCACTGGAGAATGGCAAATAAGGAGAATTAAAAGTCACAGTACTGAGCCTGACAGAATTCAAGCATTTGGATGATGCTCTCAGGCACATGGTGTGATTCTTGGGGCTCTCCTATGCAGTGCCAGGAACTGGACTTTGATAAACCTTGTGGGTCCCTTCCAACGCAGGATATTCTATGATTCATTATAAAGTAGCAGCAATGCTGCTGTTTTTCCTGGGGTTACCCAGATGTTCCCTAGCACCTCAGAGGTGTGCTGTTGGGCAGGAGGTAAGTCCCAGGGAGGTGAAGGCCTTGAAAAGGTGGCACCAGCATGTGGCATGATCCCAGCTACGGCACAGTTCCTCCAGGAGGATGGACAAGTGCAGGAAAGAGCTGCCTAGAGCCCAAGAGCTGCCATGTTTTGGCTTTTGCCTCACTTATTTACACTTATTTACAGTTCGACGTTAACATTAGCAGCGAAAGGGGATTAAGGGGCTCATGTCTGTTCAATTTTTGTCATCTTCTGGTTGCCATAACCTTGGGCGGGGCTGGTTATTTCTTCTCAATTAGTGAGGGACCTCTCTCTTTTTTTTTCCCTTGAAATCATCATCGCTTTATAAAGGATGCCCTCTCAGTACCCCTAAGGCGCTCAGGGTGGGGTGATGGAGCTTGATGGAGCTGGCCCGTGTCCCCGTGCCGCCTGCCCCGGCGGGCGCGGTGCCCCGCGGTGCCGGCAGGGGGCAGCACTGCCCCGGGCAGCCCCGCCCGCCTCCCCATCCTCGGCTCCAGCATCCCCGGGAATCACACCCGACCGCCTGCCTGGGGCCCCAAGTGTTAATTAAGGGAAGGGGGGAAAAGAGACAAAGGGGAAAAAAAAAAAGAAAGGAAGAAAGCCCTTTTACAACGCGCCACTATATTAAACTTACAACGCTATAAATCGGCACCGTAAAACTGTAACTCAGGGCGCTGGGTGTTAGGCAAAGCTGACACGCCGCTGGGGGAACGGCAGGGATATTGACAAACCACGTCATACACAAGTTTCTGCAATATACATAAAACTTACTGCTTTGTATCCCTATTAGTTTGTTTTTTACAATGTTTTCAGCGACCAAAAAAAAAAAAAAAAGGCAAGCGATACAAACAAGGAAATCAATTCAGAAAAATAAAAGCTGACGTGAGCTTGCATCAAAGAAGTGAGTGACGGTCCAGACTATTTTATTTGTTTGTTTGCCTGTTTTGAGGTGGTTTGAGAAATCTGGGTTAATTTAAAAATATTTTCCTTTCAGTTTCTTTCATTGTTTTCCTTCCTGCAGGTCAGGATAGGCACTGCTAGATAATGAAGGCATGGTAAAATTGGTTATTCATGAATGTATTTACAGTCTGATCTCCAGATTTCTACCCCTCAAATGAAAATCAGCTCGTTTGATCCCTACTGCTTTTTTATGTTCAGAGATCATCTCCAGGGGCATATTCTTCCCATTTCTCCCTTCCCCCCACCCCCAGTGGAAAAAATATTCTCTTGGTTTGCCCATTTGCTTTGACCTTCAAAGTCTTATCTCCTGTCTTTTTCCTCCTCACTAGAGGAACCCTGACAAGAACTTTTGCAACTGTAAATAGTCATGTCATTATAAAGCAATAACATGGGCTGTAGCTCTCCGTCCCTGGGAGAGGTGAGAAAGGGTGTGCAGATTGTTAGTCTCTTTTTCAGTGAGAAGAAGGGAGAGCTGCACTTCATTTTGAAGTTTCATGCGACATCACAAATCAGGTCCCCTGGCAAAGAGGGGAAGCAAATGCCGAATATGCTGAAGTGAGTAACTACTCATGGTGAAGAAAATCCTTTAATGCAAGCACAGTGTAGGTAATGCAGTATTTATTTACCGCAGAAAAACTGTAAAGAGCACAGCATTGATTTCTTGGTTTTTATTTTTCAAGTCGGTTTTGTGGGGCTTAGTCTCTTGGGAGGGTTTTTGGAGAAGCATCTAAATAGCTGATAGCTGGATGGCTTCACTTCTGACCCCCCCAACCTGAGTGAGGTTTGCTGCTCACAGTATTCCTGGAATGACACAGGGGCTCCGGCTGGAGTCAGGCCAAGACATTAGATGAAACTGCTTTTGTGGCACTTCTGCATTTGATACACAGAGGACAGATTTCCCCCTGTATCTCTTTGCAGTGTTTGATTCTGTTGACCATGAAACCCTCCCTTCCCTGCCCCTGCTGAGGAGGGGGCATTGCAGCCTGGTGGGAATGGTTCAGTGGGACATGCACAATCAGTAGAGATGTGAACATACATCACTACTGCTAATGCCTGAATGTAGTGTGGTCCCACAAGAACCTATGCTTTTCCCCTTTTTGCTAACCCAATTGAACACAAAGCCATCAGGGTGTGGGAGATATTGCTGCAGCCCAGAGCACTTCAATAGCTCAGGGCGCTTGTGCCACCCCCTCCTCTCATGTTTTAAAAGAATACATGGTCAAGTTCAAAGTCGCAGTCCTTGAAAGCCCTAGTAGCCTGGATCAAAGTAGCTAAAAAAGTAACCTTATCAACACCATCTGAATGCTATGAGAGTCTTGCCATTTCCTACTGCAGCAAAAGGTGAGATGGGGAAGAGGTGGCTCTCTGATATCCTCCTCCAGTAGTTGTAAGCATTGGCCAGTGTCTCTAAAATATGGGAAAAAGACCCACCTGTGAGGGTTAGTACTTTTCTTACTGAGATGACCACCATGTAGAGATTCCCTTGCATTTCACATGATCATAGAATGTTCACTGCCTCTGGAACATAAGTCCCTCCTGACAAGCACAGGGTAGCACAGTGTTCCACCAACAGCATTGTGACTAGTCCTCAGGGGTTTCTACCTTCCCATCCCATACACTGACCTCAAAGTGATGCCAGAACCACATGGCTCTTGGTGCAGTGTATAATCTCTCTCACTCAGTCTTTTCATTCACATACATTCCCCCCACACACATAATGCTTGTCTCTAATTTTGTGTACGCTCAAGCCATACCATTTCTAAAGAAGGTTAAAAATATCAAATTAATTTGCAAGAAAGAGGTGAAAAGAAGCATTCTGATACTCAGAGGGCTGGTAGTAACAAGAGGCAGTTTCTGGCTTTCTTTGATACTGAATTTAATTGCAGACATCTAGGGTTTAAAGACTTTGTGTTGTTGATGGGGGTGTGTTAGCAACAGGAGGGACTGACTCTAACATTAAGCTGGAATTTAGCACGTACAGTAGGTTGTCAAGAGAAAAAATAAGAACAAAGGAGACTGTTATTATCTTTTATTATTATCTTTTAATTCCCCCCATTTTCCTTCTGCATGCTCTCTCTCTGTCAGCCTTCTCTCTTTCAATAATTACAATAATCAACTTACAATGATAACAGAAATAATCTCCTGCAAGATAGCTAAACAAACCACATGTTATCTGTACTGAGCCATGCTTACTTACAGTAGGTACATCACTTATGGAAAAGCCAATAAAATTTTAATTAAAAAAGCATGTAGGTTGTCAGTTAAGATGCAAAAAGGGTGTGCAAACACATGCAAAGTGGTCCATAAATTGCTTGGTATTTGATAGAACAGGGAGGAGGGCAAACCCATCCCAAACAGAACAAAACAAAACTAAAACCCTCCAGGTTTGAGGAGCTCTATTTATGTTGCTCTATACAGAGCACTAATTGCTTGGGAATTCAAAAGCAGGGGGAGGGAAGTGTCCTCCCTTGAGCAACAATCACATCCACCCACCTTCACCAGTGCCGGGAGCAAGTGAGCAAAAGTTAATTAAAGATTTTCCATCTCCCCACTGCAGCACTGGATTGATAGCTCTGGATCCTGAGATAAACTACAGTTCTCCCACACTGTATTGCTAATATGCCTTCAACCTTGCCCTGGAGGCACCACCTCGAGGGATTAGATGTTTGGTTTCCTTGGTGTACTTGAGGCTTGGCCTCTCTGCTAGGATTGAAACCAGGAGGACTGATGAATACCAGTCCATAGGTAGGTAGGTAGGTGCTTGTCTCAGAGGAGCAGGACTGTAGGTAATTACCCAGTCATGAGTCAACATGGCTTAAGAGGATTCCAGGTCCTCTGTGCTAGTTTTTCTAAGCATAGAAAGACTGTTTCACATAAAGGCTATTTGGCATAGAATTCCTGCATAGGTACTGTGAATGTGAAACAGTTCTTCAGCTTTCTGAAGCAGAGGGTTTGATAGAGCCAGTTATTACATATGAAGGAAGTCCTTGACACCACTCAGTGCCCTGAGCTTGCCTTGCTCCCCATAGTTGTTCTCTCTCATGGATATGGTGTGAATGCTGGCATGGTCTTTTCATGGCCTTTGTGCTCCTGTGTCAGGTTGAGAATGGTAGCTTTGGCTGTCCCTTTGAAGACAGATGTTCATATCCTTCACCCAGCTTTTCTCTGAGCTCTGTTGCTGCAGGGCATCACTAGGAGGAAATTTGGCAGTGATGAGATGATCAGCATGGATCAACAGTTTTGCTTTGCACTGTTCTCCCTGGGTGAGTGACCAACCACTCCTGGAATTGTATTCTAATGCAAAAAAAGACCTGTTGGATAACAGCATGATGTGTGAAGACATCCCAAGACAACATCTGAAATTCCTTCCTCTTGGTTCAACTTTCATCTTCAGCTGTAATAGGCAGACACCACCTGCACAGGCTGCACAGGACAGCACTTTCACATGGAGAGAAGCAAGGCTGCAAAGTGGAAGGACCTGTTTCCTCAGGGAGCATATTGCTGTGGTATACCTGCTATTGCAGGACACTGAGTTTTGAGGCTACTGTAGGTAGATAATGCTTACATATTGCCCTTTACATTTACAGAGATCTATGGGCTGTACCAAATTACAGAACCACAGCAGCCTGGCAAGGCAGGACAGTTAAAACTCACATTCTTTTAGGCTAGAAATTGAGGCAAGTGTTTTAAAATGCATGACCAGGGTTAGAGATGTAGGGCCGGTGATAAAGACAAGGTTAAAACATCAGACTTACATATTCCCAGACCTGTGCTTAACATGTGTCTCAGCCAAAGAAATTGATGTTAATGGTGTACTAACCCCTTTCATCTGAAGATCTCAAAATGTTTTATGTCCTGATTTGCTTTCCCTATGCAGCTCTGTTGAAGGCTGTTGGTCTTTCAATGGGGAAAAGTGCAGGTTGCTCCATGCTGTATGTGTGTCTCTATTGCCTCCAGCTCCCTTCAGAGTGGAGGTGGCTGGGGTTAGTCACCCCATTCACTGGGGAAGGAGCTGGGTGCTTGTACTACAAGAAAGCAGACACTGTTGAGGGAAGGTGTAGGAAGAAGTCTGGGGATGGTTTGAGATTATTTAGTGTCCATGTGACAAGATAGAGTTGCACTTGAGTTAAGGGTTATCAGGATGGAAGAGATATCTGGAGATGCTGCAATGGGATCCATGCAGGGAACGGACACCAGGAAACAAGGCAGATAGATAGGCCCTCTTTGGAGAGGGCTGGACAGAAGTTGGTCAAGAAGTAAACCAAAGCACTTCTTTGTTGATTTCTTTCAGAAAGAAAATTTTTGCCATCACAGCTCTATGCCAGGCAATAGCAGAGAGGCATCTGCTGGCCCTGGCTGGGCAGGCTGAGGCCAGCCCAAGGTCCGATGAGACAGCCCATATGAGGTTTGTGGGCTGGTGTGCCACACCATATGGTGGCCAGGTTCTGAGTGGGCTGGGCTGGCCACCCTGACACCAGCGTGGCTAAGGGCCCTGGGAGACCTGCCAAAAGCAAAGTGGTTTTGACTTCTTTAAATCTCGTGTTTTGGGACTTGAATACTGTGAAGGAGCTAGACCCTTGCAGAGACTGAGAGGATTAAAAATGACATATGAAGTCTAACAGGTCTGGCTTCACAGAGCCCGGAGGGGAAACTGAGGCATCATGACTAGCACTGTAATGAGTCACAACCATGGGCCAGAGGGACTTTGTCTCATTAGTGCTTTCTCTGATGATGAAACATAGCACCCTCTGGCATCCAGAAAGTCATGACCATTAGCCACAAGTAGACAATTGTAAACTGCTCAGAACAATCTCCCAAAATGAAAATGCAGAGACCTTTAGGAAACTGAAGCAAGTGCTGACTGAGAAAGCAGGGAGGAGCATGGTGCTGCCAGCTGCCACTGAGAATTGCTATCGGCTCAATCTGAGTCCCACACATGGAGGTTTGCTTTGTTCCTTTTCAGGGAAACCTCTGCATCCTGCTGTGACCTTCACGCAAAGCTCTTGTATGGCGTCCCTGTATGAAGTGGGGGCATTTTCCCCTGCAGCAGCCAGTGACTGGCAGGTCTGCCTTTTTTTTTTTTTTCTCTCCATTTTTGATTACAGCACTGCTCTGTTATTCTAGCAGGTCTGAAATTAGATACAGGTGCTAATTAACTAAGTCACAAGTGCATTACATTTGGTAATTTTTCTGTCAAGAGTCATGCTGAAAGGTTGCAGAGAATAATAAGAGCAGCCGAGAGAGAGCCATGTGGCTGGTCCAGGTGTGCCTGGCTGCTGAGCATGCCTCCCTGGCACTGGTGCGAGGCACAGGGTCTATTTTCACATCACGGGCTGCAAAGTCACCCCTTTCCCGTTAGCTTCTGCCTCTGATTTTGTCTGCTGTTCCTCATGGCTGGCCACAACTGTCTTTTAGTACTCGCTCCTCTGATTGCAGAGAGGCAGTTGTCATGGTTATGTGGCTGTCCTGGGATTTCACAAAGGCAGTGGAGTAATAGCCTGGATCCTCCTTCTCCTCTTCCTCCTCTAGTGGTGTAGGCCCTGTGTATTTTCCAGATGAAGGGAGAAAGTCTGTTAGCTGTCAGCCTACCCAGCTGTGAGAGGAAGATGAGGGAATCCAGCTCCATCCACCACCAAGCAGGTACACAAGGATCTTCTGCCCTCCTCAACACAACGGCTGCCTCTCTCTGCAACTGGCAAGAGAGCAGTGGTTGCAGGGGCAGCTTCCAGGTAGTGGAGCTAATCCAACCAGTTGTCATAAAGCAACCAGCAGATGCCTTGTGTGTCTTCCCCATCTCTAAGGAGATGTATCTTGTGTAGAGCATGGCAATAAATAGCTAAAGTGAGGTGTGTGGCAGAGGACAATAAGACAGTGTGAGAACATGTGAAAGTGCTGTTCTGCTGTGGCTGCTCACAGATGCGGAACATTCATTTTGTAGAGAGGCCCTTCCTGGCTCCCTGTGACAACTTGCTAGTCACTTCAGTTCCAAAGATGCTGAGATTCAAGTACAGGAACTGAGATGAGTCTCAGTGCCAGCTGCGCCCTGTGAGAACTTTCTGTCCTGATGTGCAGTAATGGCCCAAGAGAGATTACGCGGTGTCTAAGCCTGGGAGCTGAGCTCCTTCCTCCAGCTCCTCAGATGAAGCTGTGCACTTATCTGTCAAATCAAGGTTGCAGTGTGCTGGCAGGTCAGTGTGTGGATAAAGCTTGTCCTGCTGCTGTCTCACAGATAAGGAGAAGGCTTCATTCACCAAGCAGTTAATCTGGAGGGCTTTAACTGGCGCTAAATCCATACTATTTATTTAAAGATTAAATTAATGGTTCTATGCAAATTTGCAAATTACTTAATGACATAATTGCATCAAATGATAATATAGTGCTGCACAAAGCTGGGCAGGAGACCATTTCAGGCCTGGATTTCCACTTGTTGTGGCATTCATACAGCTCCTCACCCAAGTGGAGCTGAGCTCTTTGCCTGTGCGTGTGGCTGAGACAGGGATTCACCTCCCTCTCCCTTGCTTAAGGGCTGCTGCACTACAAGGCATATTTCTCATGGATATGAAGGGCATGGGGAAGATGTCATCCCTATTTGGCTCCTTATTTTGAGATATGGGAAAATTTGCTTCAATTTTGGTCACTTTTTCCTAAAAAATCATAAGCTTTGTAACTGGAAAAATAAGTCAGCAGTTGCAGACCTGATTTCAGAAAAATTTTCTTGGAATTGTCAAAGGCAAACAGATGCTTTTAGAGCACAGTCACTGTGAACTGCTCATACTGCGTCCTCCTGGACTGAGATCTTCCCTTTCCAGTTATGTAATCAGAGTTGCCTTCCAGGAATGTATCGGGACACAACCATCCAAACAGCTGCTCTGGGTGAGCCCCAAGAGAAGTTTTGCTAAGGATCCAGTATCTGGCAGCAGCAATTGCCTAGGCAAGAGCCCCAAAAATTAGCCATTAGATGATGAAACTTTCTTGTCTGCCTGTGGACTGCAGCCATGGCACCTCCTGAGCCAGAGGGGCAGTGACAAACTCATGTATGCCTCATTTGTCTTTTGAAGTAACTTTATCTCCTCCCTTTGCCTTACCTAAAGCCTCCCTATCCTAGGAGATTTCACTGGATTTATGGAATATTCCTGCTTCTTTCTTGTTGAGGTTAAATTGCTCTCTAAAACATTTTAATTGTAGCATATGTGGGATATAGAAAACTTTTGAGAATTAGAGACAGTATAGGCATTAGCCAGGCTTGGATCAACCCATAACTCCACAGCGCAAAAGGAATCACAATTCTTTTGTACCTTCTAAACATCAGAATGGTAGCAATCATCTTTCAAGGACTGAAGGGGTGTGGTTCATAGACACAGGAAAAAATAGGAAGTTTGGCAAAGAGTTACTGAAGTTGGTTAGTCTGTTAAAGCTCCACATGGACTTCCCAGTTAGTGCTCAGCTCTCCCAAGCAGTAAAACTGCAAAGGTTTCTCACCTCACCCCCACTTTTACTTGAAAAAGTGGTTGTGCATGTCAGGATGAAAGGAAGAAGGGGCAAGTGATAGAGAGAGAGTAAAGGAAACGTGGCTGAGGAAATAATAGCTACAACCTTTTGCATAGGGACACCCTGGACTTGCTAATGTCTCCAGGGTCAGTCCTTCTGCCACCTGTAGTTCTGCTTTCTGGATCAGCTTTACAGGCCCCCTTCCCGGTCTCCTGCCCCCTGTTTATTAGCACAGGAACATCTCCAAGCAAACTAACCTTATTTTTTAGCCAATGTCCTGGTACCTGTCTTCAAAGTTTCAGAATTCCTAATCTGTTTTCACTTCTGTCACTGATTCTGCCGTGGCTCCTGGCTAATCACACAAACTGTTTTGTAACCTTGTCAGCTCTGTCCATGCTGATAGCCTTGCAGCCCTCACTTACTCACATCCACTTCTATCAGCCCTGGTCTCCACAAGAGAAAGGTTAATCCTCCAAACTCCCCAGTAGTCACACCTCCTCTTGAGAAACACCTTTTCAGGCCACTCTTCACTGTACTATCACAGTGCTGAGAAGAATGTAGAGAGATGCCCTTTTGAGATAATGGCATTAAACCTTAGGTCTAAATTCACTTTACATGATGCGAATTTTGTTACCATTCCAACAGAATTTTCTTTTGTATTTCTCTGGAGCATCTCAAGGAATCCTCACTTTGTTGACTTAAAAAATATTTCAAAAAGGGGGAAAATGGGAAGCTTTCTTGACCTTTCTGACCATTGCTCTCCTCTGAGCGTGCTTTCTCTAAGTAACTAGTCACTAGGACAAACCCATCTCACCAAAAGGTCACTTAAGTTGTGTACATCACTTATACCATTCTAAATGGTTGTGTTTTACTTGGGGACATCATCTGCTGGAGTAGGAGTTTGGGTCATTGGCCTTTGTCACAAACTGACAATCTCAATGGCCTTGTTCCCAAGAAGGACTGTGTTGGTGCTAAAGAGAACGAATTATAATGGATTGTGACACTGCAATTACACAAATATTTAAACTACCTCTTTTTCCAGAAAGACAAACATTAACTACCTATCCATTCCCTTTTTATGACAATGGGTTCACAATTTTAATACAGCACCGATTAAATAGAACTGTTCCTTGGATGCAGGCCAGTAATGAACTGGGCATGTGTATGGAAGAGTATTAAAATACCCAAACTGTGCATGTCAAAGATCCCCATAGCACAGCATCTTTTATCTGTCAGGAGCCAAAAATTGGACCTTTCAGTAAAGATATAAGACTTGTGTAAGTAGATAGCAATACTTCCCCATATCTCCAGCCTTCAACCTCCTGTGGCTCAGCCTTTCTAGTGCCAGATATGGTTTCCATATATTTGATAGTTTTAGCAAACTGCAATTAATAGTGCTGTCATTTCAAAAAGAGCCTTAAGACATTTCATAAGGAACTTTATTACTGTTTTGGGGACTCTTATAGCCCCCTCCTCAGCTGTCCAGACTGTCTGATTGACCTTTGTGGCAGAGAACTGGATTTCTTTATGCAGGGCAGAGAAGACAGTGCTGGGATTTGAATCTGCTGCTCTGGGTAGTGTTGATGCTCAGCTGAGCAGGTCACCTCCTTGACAGAGAATTAAAAAAGTCAACCTGGAAATTAGCTATTCATCTTCGCTGTTAAGAGAGTCATGTTCATCTATGCAATGCAAAGAGATCTGGCAGAATCTTTGGAGGTCATGTACAAAGTAAAGCTTGGATTGACTTTTTCTGTTTCTGAAGGTGTTACAGGACAGAAACCAGAGGTCTGGAAGGGATAAAAGCACTGACTGTATTAAACCTGTCCTCTGAAAAGAAAAACCCAGCAAGTGCTTTTCGTAGATATACCCTCCCTTTCTGTTCTCTTGGTTTTGGGAATATAGTGTGAGCATCAAATGGACTAAGGGAATGACCCATTGTCCTGAAAAGTTGAACCTTTGTGCATATGTGAGCACAAGCATTTTGAGAATATGCATTTTTCTTTGAAATGTGGATATGCCCCAGAGTACTGGGCATCACAAGGACCAAAGCAAGCTGTCTTTAAAGTCTCTGTAGTTAGTAGTTCTCCCCAGCATCATACATTTAACTCTATACATAAGGAATGCGGGTTGCCTCTTCAAGCAGGATAAAGCTGCTGCATCCTTAATCTCACATTACACAGATGGCCAGACCAAAATAAAGACATGTTTCCCTCTGTTCCTCCTCTTTCAACTTGTAGCATGAGGGGTCAGGAACAAGGTTAGATCTTGGGGAACTTTAAAAGCCACCCTTTTCCTGGAGAGGGCCCTTGAATTCACAAACTCCAGGATTCACACAGCGACTGTGTAATTTCTTAAGTGTTAACTGAGATTTACTACAAATGCAATTTTATGCCAACAGATTTTTTGTTGTTGTTGTTACTAAGGCAGCTATTCCATAGTTACTATTTTGGTTCCCATGACGACTGCATTGCTACCCGAGTTGGAGATGATAAAATTGCTATGTTGACAGATTCTGATTGACTGTTGATACCAGTTGGCAGAAGAAAGGAAGCCTTTCCAATAGGTTAATATGTATATTTTCAGGAAGAAAGCAAAAAGGCACAAATTATTTTTTGGTACAGCTACATTTAAGTAGTGGCAGAAATTAAAATTCATGTTAAAAAAACTGGCAGCCCAGAGACTGCTGGGGAGGGAGGAAAGGAGGGAAGAAGAAAAGGAGGGAGGGAACAGAGGACGAGATGATATCTGAGTTTCCAGGGGCCTCTGTACCTTGTTGCCCACCAAAAAGGTGGCAGAATGAATTGAGCTGAATTGTGGAGAAAACCCCAGCATACTGGAAGATAACCTACTACCATCTTACTGGGAATCTTTTGAACACCAGGCTTTTGTACATTAAGAAGCCACAGCCAGAATATCAGAGGATCTATATACTGGCTGGTAGCCAGAGTAGTGGCTGGAGTAAGAAACTGTGGAAATATCAAGATAAAGGAAAGAGATCTTGGGTGGGAGGCTGGAGAGAAGCCACAGGGGGATGGTGACACTTGCCGTGTGTGTTCTCTTTTTGGCACACTGCCGCTATAGGCCAAGGTTGTCCTCACTGTGCTGGTCTCTTGAAGGGATGCAGAGACTATGCAAGTGTGTTGAGGGAGTCTTTGTGTCTGGCATCTGAAAAAGGAGCCTTTTGTGTACGGTGGTGAAAAAAATCCTGGCAGTTTTTGTATGTACACAATGGTTCTGGGAGAACTGAGGAGGTTTGCAGCACGCAGCTGCTGTCCCCAGGTAGCGTGGGAAACTCCTACAGTGGACACCTCTCTCTGGCACTCTCCAAAAAGCTCTCCAGGCACAATTTTGTCAGAGAGTTTAGACACTGAATGTGACTCAGATTACTGTTTAGTAATTTGAGGATTACCTGGATCGTGGCATTTTCCCCCTTTTGTCCCTGTTAGGTGTAATTATGAAAATGTACTTATTCCCAGCATCAGAGTAGCCAAACACATGGGAGAGACTTGGGCTCTGAACTGAGCCAAAAGAAAGTAGGCAAAGTGTACTCTGCAAGACATGACCTGCACAGGGAACTTGTTGCCCATTTTATGTTGAAAATTAGCTGGTCTTCACCAGGACCAGGATCCTGCACCTGGAGACCCTGCCTCTGAGCACTGGCACACCCAGTGCACTAGAAACTTGGGTTATGAAAGAGCCCGGGTCCTCACAGCAACACCAGTGATGGGGCTGATGACAAGATCAGTGTCATCATATTAACAGTCAAAAGGGAAAGGGTGGAAAGATGGTGAGGGGAAGGAGAAGGGGAAATGAAGGTGCAAAAAGGTTGTTATCTGCCTGAAGAACATCCTCCCAGGTGTACAGTGCCTGGTGCAGCCAAGTTTTTGGTTCTTGCTCAGCACTCCTGTGTTCTACCACTTTAAAAAAGAGTTGGGAAAAGGGTAGTCTCTTTGTGATTGTCCTTCATGCTTCCTGTATATGGTAATGCTGGCTACTGCTGGTCTGTCACTCAGAAAATTTGCCCAGTCTTGATCCCAGTGTTTACCAGCATTTGTCAGGAGTTTGGAAATTACTATTCCAAAATACATTCAATGCCTGGCCTCCTTGTTTCTTACAAGGGAGAGTTTTGATTATTGTTCTATTTTCTGTTTTTGGTAAATGCTACAGTGCTTTGCGGCCTGCTGCTTCCAATCTCTTCCTAACCTCCCTGCAATCTCCTTGGCAGTGACTGTAATTTACTGTGAATTAACCTCGTCACCAGGGAGCTCCTAATGGCCATTCTACAGGTTCGCAGATTATCTTAAGCAACTAATATTTAGTGCAGAAAGAGGAAAATTTCTGAAAGATTTAAGAAATGTCATGAAAAGTCTATTACAGAGCTTGGGTCTTCTTTTTTTTTTTTGCTTTTTTTTCCCCCCTCAGTGCTGCTTGGCTTTCCCTGCTTCAGGTAGAGGCCAGCCTAGGCACATAATGAATCCTTGTTGAGAAAGGAGCATGAAGAGAAAATGGAGGGAAACAAATGTGCCGAAGCAGAGGAAAGATGCTAGTTCCTCTCTCAAAGTGTGGCAGCACAAAGGGGAGGTATCTGTTGCCTGCTGAGGCTCCCCCTGCACAAAGACGTCTTGTTGTTCTTTATCTTGCTCATGTTACTTAACAGCAGAATTGGTTTGTACAAATCCAGATTAGAACAGATAAAAAAATGAAGCTCTGAACTATTCAGCAGGGGGAGAAGGATGTGGCTGGGGTTACTGGATAAAGCTATGGCCTCCAGTGGAGCTGCCTGTCCCTGGGGTTTTATATCTAAATCTATTTGCTCTGCTTAAGCCTGGCTGTGGAAGAATTAAGATGATGATTTGTTTTATTTGCAAAGAGGTCCCTTTCATAGCAGCTGGGGAAAATGGGAGTAGAAAGAATCTCACGAGATCTGCTGCTCCATCCTCCTACCCCAGCAGGGTTGGCTAGAGCTGGGTCTCTCCCAGCAGTCATGTGCCCATATCAGAAACTTCTCAGGCAAGGTAAGCTGTGCCAACATGTCCCTCTGATGTTTCTCCTTCAGAAGCTTGTGCCTTGAGCTTCCTGTCAAAGCCTCAAATTCTTTTGGACCTCCCAGGCTTCCCAGCCCCTATTTTGCTCTAGTTCAGTGAAAACACTTGCTGCTCATCCCTTGGTTTAGTTATGTTGGAGAGTACTTGTTCAGGACATCTTGGAGTTGGGTTTGTCAGGGCAGCAGGAAAGACATGGCATTTGAACACTGCTTGCCCAAGAAGGGACTCTTTCATCTCTTGTACATTTCTGCTGGTGCTTTGGAAGGAGGGGCAGCAATGCGGAATACACTGGGGGCTTCTCCTCTTTGTTTTGCTGCTCTTTGCTCCCCACCCAGCCAGTGTGACATAATTACTGTTGTGGTGCTGGACCACAGTACTCTCTGCAATAGCTTCACTGCAATAGCTGCACCAGCTCTGATGCTTTCTCTGCAGGCTGCTGCTCTATAAGTCTTCCCAAAGAGTAAGCATGACTTCTTCCATCTACACACTAGTTAGACAACATGGTGATTGTAGGTGCCCTGGTCTCCTGGAGAAGCCTTTCCTAGAGTTGGGAACATCATCTACAAGCCCCATATAGCCACAGCAGACAAAGCTTTCTACTGTTTTCTTCACTGCTGCTATTTTATGTGGAGAGGCTTGGACTGGCTGGATTGCTGCTACTCTAACTGCACACATCTACGGAGGAACAGAAATCCAGAAACAAGAGAAACCTTTCTGGCATGGTGTAATCACATCATAAGTTTCCTTTGCTCATAAAGTTGACTTAAGAAATTCCTGCTCTTGCACCACATTTTGCAGCCCCCTCAGTTGTCCCCACACTGCTGATTGTAGGGATGTGTTCTCTGCTTTGGTAAGAAGATCGAAGTTAGCTTCTCCAGCCCTTTTCTGGAAGGGTTATTTTTAACTTCTGGTTTTTGTTTGTTGCTGAACACACCGCATTGTGCAACTCCCCCTACAACAGCAAGCAAGTCTGTTCTGCTCCCATTCAGATGAAAGGACATTCTGTGCTTTCATGCTTCTTCAAATGCTAAATGCTGGGCTGGCACCCCTGTTCAGAAATGCTGCACCAGGGGAAGAAAAGGAGAATCCTGATGGTCCATCCCTCAGCTATGCTTGCCTCTGCTTGTGCATAAACCTTATTGCCCATCTCAGGCTACCACCTTACCCAAGCTCCCCAGTCGCAGAATGACTGACCTAGCAGAGACCCGACTAAGAAACCTGACTGTGGAAATCTGAGGCTTTTTGGCAAGCAACCATAATGCTCATGCAACTTAGGATATACTCTTAGGGGCATGATTAAACATTACTTTTAGACTCATTCATTGCTTTTGGACTCTCAGTGCTCCCTTTAAATGGAAGAATCAGTCCCACCTTCTGACATGCAGTGCTCTTACACGGTGACTGTTTCCCTCCAGGAGCAGCTGCCCTTCCTTTCTCAGTACAGTGATGGATTCCTGTACCCAGGTTTGCTGAAGTCCCTTTAGGATCAGAGATATTTACAGTGTCTGAAACTCTTGTTATTACAGAGGCACCCCCAGCAAACCCTGGTATTCCTCACACTTTCTCCAGTTCAAAGTTTACTGTACAGCCTCCAAGCTCCTGTGCAAGGAAACTGCTCTCAGCACTGACATCCATCTCCTTTTTGACATTGGAAGTCAGGCCAGGGTTTAATGGGTTGAAACACAACTCCTGCTCTCCAGCCTCAGCTCTTCAGGGCCTGTTAGAGCCCTCAATCCACACATTGGAAAAGCATTGGCTTTCACTGCTTTTTTTCTCCCTCATCAGACACAAATTAATGACCTTCAAGCAGTGCAGTGATACTGCCTTGAGCCCTCTGCTCAGCTGAGCCACTTTGCTCTCAGCTGCTGAGTGCATCGGATACAAACATTTTCAAATTTCCTGGGGGGTATCGTGTTTGCCAGGAGCCGGGCTCTGAGCAATCCCTCTGCACCCCTGCTGAATTACACCTGTGATTATTAGTAACAACTTGCAGTCCTCTTGCTCTTTGCAAACAGGAGCTCGAGCCCCCGCCACTTAACAGGGGCATTGGGATATGTGAAAAGTTGAAATGTCAGCACATCACAGCACCCATTAATCATAAAGCTGCTCTAAGATAAAAAAAAAAATAAAAAAAAAAAAAAGAAGAGAAAGGAATTATCGGAAATATCAAGGAGCCAATTTAATTGAGGCAAAGACATGCATGGCGGCTGCTTTTTAACTTTACCTACGTCTCAATTAGACAGGGTTGGAGTTCTCTTTGTTTCTGCTTTTGAGAAGTCTAAAACTCTGCAGGTTTGATCAATGGCAGGGGACAGAGAGGAAATGAGCAGGAGACGAAAGGGCTGAGTTTCCCTAGGAGCTGTCATAGTAATTTATGGCCCTGGCTGATAAAACTTTTAACTAGTCAAATATGAGCTGGGAAATAGCAAAAGCAAAGTGAGCCTTGGAGGAGCAATGCCAAACAGATAAGTCTTCTGGGAAGCACAACCTCGTATGAACAGCTTCTCGCCTGGGTGTCTGGGAAGAGCTGCTCTTGACTCATGCTCATCCCTTGGCTTGCTTTGGACAGGTCTTGCTCTGGAATAGCCTAGGGCTGTGATTTATTTTTGGTCAGTTCTGCTTCAACTAGTGACAGCAATCTCTCTGCTCAGAATATGTTGGCCCAGGTGGCTGAAGGGTGATGTGACTAGTCTCATCAAGAGAAAGTTATAGGAAGAAGACAAGCATGTGGCATCACTCAGGGCTCTGCTCCTGACCTCTCCCACAATGTAAGCAGAACCAATATGTGTCAGTATCCCAGTATGGGAAATGGCTGCTGTAAGAAATGGCACTGGTGTTTTGGTGTGCCTGTGTTTGCAGGGAACAGACACTCTGCCCTTTGAATCTGTGCTCATCAAAAGAGTCAGCAAGACCTGGATGAACTGTACAGCTAGAGATATCTTTAATCCCTGGCAAATGTCACAGCATTTCTCCCTAGGAGAGAGTCCCAGCATCCTGGACCAATTCTAACCCACTCAGTTAATTTAGCTGTTTTCACATTTTCTGGAAAATGTGCACTGCTTGAATAGCTGCTGAACTGTGTCTGACCTCTCTCTTTGAAGAAAATTCTGTGGTGGTGAGGAGCAATGGATGTTTGCAGAGTGAGAAGATGACCAGTTGGACACCAGGGAGCTGCTTTCTATATGGGGAGCCTGAAGTCAACTCCCAATTTGTTTTGAAGCAGAAACCCAAGACAAGAGTGAGTTAATGGGATCTCCCCATCTGTTACCCACACAACTGACATTCACATGGTCCTGTCTGTCACCCCAAATGCTGGGTCACGTAGTGACAGAACTCCATGGTGAGAGAACATTAGTGCAAAGCATTGGCCAATGAATTTGCACTTTGAACACCTTTTTAATATACCAGAGGCTTTAGAAAAAGCCTCTTTTTTGGCTGGAGGCTGCCTCCTACAAACTTTGTGACATTTCACCCTTACTGGGTTGGCAAACCCCCTTCTGCCTTCTTTTCTCTTTCCCAGAAACCTGTACCTGACTTTTTCATGATGCTCCAAGGGAGAGGCAGTCAGGTGAAAGCTGATTCCCCCTTGCCCACATACTGGTTTACCCAGCAGCTTGAGCCAGAGCAAAGGCACAAGGGTCAGAGAGGTTTTCTCTCCTCCAGTCCTCAAAGCACCTCTGTGGGGGACATGGGACATGCCAGCATTCATCCACTGACCTGGTGCAGGTCTCAGGGTTTTATTCAGCACAATTTATTCAAGGTAGAAAGTTTCTCTGGAGCTCAGGGTGGATACAAGGGATGGGACACTGCTACTCTCCCCTCTCCATGCCAATTTCTTTGGAGGATGAATGCACAGAGTGACTTGGGAACCTTTGTGGATCTTTGTTATAAAGCCAAAATGCCTTCTAGCTGTGCTGGCCCAACTGTCAGCAGTGAGAGGAGAGGATGCATAGACACCCTGACAGAAAAAGATGGGCTTTGTGAAGGCTGACAGTTGCTGGCCTTGCTGCCTGTGACATTTGTCAGGGGTTAAAAAAGTAAACTATTCTCTTTCTCACAGTCCTGTCCACCTTCCAACATGTTCTCTTTTCAGTTGGAAAAACACTGGCCTCTCTCACCAAATTATCCAGTGTTTGAGCCAACATTTGATCCAACACAATTAATACATAAATCCTAGCATGACTGGCAGCTACAGATGGGTGAACCAAGAAATTGCTTGACATATTTGCTTACACTGTGTATGAAACTGGTTATCTTGTACAGGAAGGATGACTCTAAATTATCAGTATTCCACTGGATCTTGGTGGAATTGAAACAAATTTGAAAAGATTTGCCAAAACTCAGGGATATCCTTAAGCATATATATACCAATAGATTTATACATACACATATATACTGTGTCACTGAAGGTGTTACCTGCACGGTGTCTATTTCTCTCACAAGCCTAGACCCACATTAATTCACCCATGTGAATCCTCACTGAGCATTCACATCCCTGAAAGCTATTCACAGCCATGAGTTGGTAGAGCATTATTTCTCAAATGCACCTATCAAGCTCATGTCTCCCTTCCTGCCTTCTTACATCCCTCTCTCTTCTTGACTATGGCATTTCTCCTTCTTTCCCCCTTCCCAGGTTCCTTGCTCAAAGCCTTGGGCCAGTGCTGTTCTGTGCTGTGGATGAACACTTTGGACCTGATTCTCATTTACACTACAACAGATTTTACAGCACCATGGCAGTGGAAAGAAACCATGAGATGAATATAGATCACTCCAATTTAAAGCTCCTTTATATTGTATATGGGAACAACATGAAAATGGAAATTGGGTCCCCTATTTTTAAAGCCTGACAGCAGGTGCCTATAAAACTAGGAAAGATACTTTCATTACCTGGGCAATGGGAAATTACATCCTTCCCTGTGTTCCTCTTGGTTGTGCTGTGGGCCAAGTAAGGAGCAACGTGCCCCAGAAGAGATCTCTGAATGGCAAATTGCAGGGCAAGCCTGGATGCTACCTACCTGTCAGAGGATGGGATCCATGTGTAGCAGGATGTTAGCAGGCTCAGTCCTGACAGGAAAAGCAGACTCAGTAGCCATGATTTGCACCTGATGTCCACCAGCTGTTCCACATGGGCAAGGATGGGCCAGGCCAAGGAAAGAGCTGATTCACTGCTACAACTCATCTCATCTTGGCTTTTCTGATCGCCCCCATCGTCACTTCCCATCTCTGGTGACAACCACGCATCATGTGATGCCAGCAGCCACAGCTGCCCAGAAGTGAGGCATCTCCATTGAGCATCCCACTCACTGGCAGCAATCTCCAGGGACTAACGCACTGATGCTCTGCAGTGTTGTGGTGAAGATGGTGTAGTTGGCTCTGCTCCATGGGACAAGCCCCTTCCACTTTGCCTTACTGTCCTTTCTCTCCCTTTGAAATAGGACTTCTGCTGTCCATGCTTGTTCAGTGGCCTTTGCTGACTCTCCTCTGGATTTTATCAACTCAAGCACTGAAGCAAACCTGGGAAAGCTGCATGGCAGCTGGGGCGGTCTGACTACTTCCCTGAAGGAACCTAAAAGTCACCTCAAGTATTGCTTCCCTATTGGGGGAATGAAGATTTATTTTGTTCCTCATGTCTCTGGTAGTGGGAAGCTTGGGTTAGGAGGCTGTTGTTCCTCAGTGGAGGGTTTAGGACAACGTGCAGGAGAAGAGGTCTCATTTATCTCAGTCATTTAGCGCTTCTCCCAGCAGCTGGTTTCGGTCTCTGTACGTGGGGTTGACTCAGGGACTGGAGGGCAATTCATGCAGCCCATAAGCAAAGAGAGCTCACAGAGAATGACAGAGATGCAGAGGATAGAAAAATGCTAGACCAAACAAAGCCAATAATCTCTGTCCTAAAGATGAGAGTGCCACCATGGATAAGGAGCAGTGAGAGATAATTTAAACCATTCACTGACTTTTTGTGCAGAGAACACTGTGAAACCCATCCAGTACACAGGAAGGTGATGAAGCAAGACAACAGCTGGAAATGTGATAGGAGGTCAACTATTGTGGCAATGCCATGATATTTCTAGATGGCTCTCTTTTACCTGCAGTACTGTTCTCCACCCTGGAAATCTGTCCACAAAAGATGTAGAAGAAGTAAAAGGAACTGGTAATGGCAACCAGGCAGAAAACACTTGGGAAGTGGTGGAAAATACTGGATCTTTTTATCAAACAGAGGAGATAAATAACAAGGACATGGTAGACCAGAGTAAAACAATAGATGGGATAGATAAGGTGTACTGGAGGTTCCTAATTACTTTTTTTTCTCAGAGATGATTCATTACATTGAAAAACTGCACATAGAAAGCTAGAAAATTATTTTTGTGTAATACATAGCTACAGGTCTGTGGAACTCCTTGCTATAAAAAATTAATGTGTCCAAAAAACAGAATAGGAACAAAATAAAAAAAAATTATGCATGAATATGGATTATGGAAATAACCTTAATTTCATAAGATGAACTCTCAATTTCCATGATTCATGGCAGAAACCAGTTTCTATGAGATGAGTGGTGGAGGAAGTTTCCAAAGGGATATATGCTTTTACGAATTTATGTTGCAGAGTTGTCTTTGCTGTCCTTTGGAAGTCTCGATAAGGATGTGACCACAGCACCAATTCAGTTTCCTGCTCATCACCACCACATTTCAAGTCACAGTCCCAAGTATGTGAGCCCATGAGCTCCAGAGCCCACGGAGACAAGTTCAGAGAATGAATATTGTCTTTCCTTTCCTCACTTCCCCTCCCTCATCCCTCCCTTCCTGCCTTCCTCCCTCCCTGACAGGGGATTCTGCACACACTGGCTGGGCAAGCAGAAGACTGTCTCCCAGTCATGATGATGACTAGACATAGGTGCAATTACTTTGGCAACTCTAAGCTCATCCCACTACCATGAACAAGGTAGTTACACATCACCTAGGACATGACTGGTGGGCAGCACAAAGCAGGATTTGGCCTGGGTAGTGTAACATTTATTCCACAGGCTCTGAGCTTGTGCAGCCCTTGTGGGGGCTACTGTAGGGGAATGTGGTGCCCTTTCTGTTATGCTGAGGCTGTCAAGAATGCACTGGAGCGATGTAGCCAAGTTTATTGGAAAATCATTGGAGGAAATCAGCTTGCAGGTCATCTTTAAAGGCAGATGAGCCTTATTCCCCTTCCCCTTCTTCTACTGTTGGAAGTGGAAACCTGCAATGCTGGGGGCTAGGGGCAAGGGTCCATTTCCCAGTCCTGCTTCTGACTCACAAGCAAACCTGTCCTCCCCCTAGACTCCCTGTCTGTGGAGCAGAGATATTTACTTACCAGTGAGCACAGTCCCCCAAGTGAACAAAGCTATCGACCTGCGGTGCTCATGCCCCTGATTCTGGGAGGGCAGGCAGGTGGCAGCTGGCCAGTAAACTTGCAGAGACCCTCTGAAACGGCCCAGCCCAGCAGCCTGACTGGCTGCAGGCTGAAGTCTTCACAGCTCTTGACTGGAGGTTAGGGGAGCTGAATTACCATAAAAGCCAGGACCAGTGTCCAGTGCAGTGCCTCAAAAACCTCTGCAGTGTGCTCTGGGAATAGCTGCATGGGCAGGCCTGCCAGGTCCCCTGCAAAGCCATAGATTTTGCAGCAGTTTGAGCTCGGGTTCACGTGCATGGCCAGGGTCTGGCTTCCCAGTCCTGAGCTGGGGAGGGACTCCGTTGGCCAGAGGCAGTGGCTGTGGCTCTCCTCTCCTCCTGCAGCAGCCTAGCATCATTGCTCAGAGTTGCTCCTGATGTCCCCCCTATCAGCGCCAAGGGAGTGAGTGGGGGTACTGGGGAGCTGCCCTCATCCGAGAGACTAAGACAAGTGGGTTTGTAGTGCACAGTGCCTGACCTGACCAGGGTTATTGTGGAGCTGTGGGTGGTTGTTATTCCATCACCTGTGCAGGTCCAGCTCGGTGGCTCATTAGCAGGTAGGATATATTAGTAACCATCAAACAATTGGAGAGCCACCTTGTTGGGTGAATGGATGAAAACATTTAAACTCCCACAAAAGAGGGAGAGACAGTGATTAGCTGGTGGGATGACAATATGAAATGTCAGAGGCACAGACAGTAAGCACAACTGTTCATTATTATATTAACAGCTTTAATTTTCTGCCTTTAAACACCAGTTTCCTGACAGTGCAATTAGATTGTGTGTGTGTGTGTTTAATTTAGATCAATATACTGCTGTGTCTGGAGTTTTCCTCGCACATCCTCTGTGAAGCAAGAAGCAGACCAGCCAGCAAGAGCATCTTTTCCTATTGTCCTTGAGGTGAAAGACAGTTTGTGAAGATGGTATTTAGGTGATGCATGGCCCCGTGGTAGGTGAGTATAACCTGCAGTGATTTATGAAATTCCCGCAGAACAGAACGGGGAAGGGATGACGGCATAGGAACATCTTGAAGAGGCACCCAGTACAAACAGCACATAGTAATAATTTTAGCGAATTATCTTATAGAACACAGAAAATACAGGGAGGAAGAGGGGGAGGGAAGCAGAGTCTCATGCCAGGAATTACTAAAGGCCTGATTCTGATCATGGTGACACCACTCTAAGTCTGAAGTTGCTCAGATGATGTTAATCCTGCCTTGATGCCTGTAAAAGTGAGATCAGAATTTGGACTGGGTCCTCAGTGCCAAAGGACAGCACATTTAGGAATGGGATTTTGCTGGTTTCTCCTGTTCAAGCAAGTAACAACATATTGACCTACTAGGCAAGAAGAAGGAAAGCCCAAGAGAGCACAGGTCTTCCTGCACTGATTTCCACCTGGATTTGCCAATGTCAAGGAATTTTCAGTTTCAATTGGATCTTGTGCCAAGTTCATACATCTCTCTCATGCTCATCCTGCCTGTTCTGCAAACACAAGGGTGCCCTTTCTGCTCACCGGGGCAGGATAGCACGCAGTTTTCTCTGATGTTTGAACTTTAGTTAGTGCTTATGACAGAGCAACACTGAAACAGAGATTCCTGTGCACTTTCCCCCTTTCAGCTTTGGTCCAGGATTTCTGCACCTCATTGCTCTGTACATTACATAGGGTATTTTGCTCCTGCATGGGGTAATACAGTATGTCTCAAGGAGCTTTATTTTGAGTAGCTAATCATATTATTTTGCTTTATTGCTCTTTATAGCACTGATCTCTGCAAGATCGTCCCTCATCCCACAGATACTCCTGGATCATTGAGTTTTCTCTGTGAACTAAAATGTTTTACATTGGTTTCTCATTTACTTTAGTCCAGACTCCAGAAGCTCTGCTGTTCCATCCTCATCTTCTGGACAGGGAGGAAGCTTTCTGCTGTGGGGGGACTCTGACCTCCAAATTCTCTCTCCTTCCAAACTTTCTCTGTCCCTGTCCTGGAGAGAGTGATGAATCTCCTAGGATAAGTTGTTTTCCCCTCCTTCCTGGAAGAGGCTTCCAGGCATGAGGAGATGGTGACCTGTCAGTCATGCATCTCCGAGAAGTCCAGCATGAGAATAACTGAACAAGGAACCCCAGACCTCAGGGGGTGGGAGCAGGTGATTCACTAACCTTGACAGGAAACATGAGCAACCCTGCTGCAGCACCATCTGCAGCACATACCATATATCAAGGAGATGCCAGAAAGACTTTGCCTGCCATGGTGATGTGCAGAAATGGCAGTGCTGGGGCTGGCACTCACCCAGCAACTCCAGGCAAGTATGGCAAGGAGTACAAGCAGGAGCCCCAGCATTTCAGCCTGGGTACCAGTCTGGATGTTAGGCTTAAGATGAAAGCCTGGGATCCCTAGAAATGTAATAGCCATCATGCATTACCCAACACAGGAACTGTCATGTTAGATTAAACAAATGGTTCATCTAGCTCAGAGCTAGACTCCCTGGCAGTGGTCAGCAGCACAAATACAGCCTGCAGAAATGGCCAAAACAAAGCCCTGGGCCAGGATCCAGAGCTGGGCAGGGATCTCATTTTCAGTTTCTGAATATTTGGTTGATATTCTGATGTCATATATCATCTAAAAAGCTCTTCTCATCTCTAGACTCTACTACCCCTCCTCCTCCATTTCCCTGAGATATCAGCAATTATAAGAAAATACCAGAACCTGAAGTCTGCATCAGAAAGAAAGCCAAGTGGCCGATAACACTTTCTGTTCAAGGAATAGTGTTTGGTCCCAGCTTTTAGTTGATACATGGCAGAGCTGACTTTCCTTACTATTCAGTTTAGGGAAATTTAGAGGCAGGATTTAATATCTGATCTCTTCTTCCTATAACACACAAGACTGCAGGTCAAAAAGTCTCCCTGGATGTCTTGGCATCCCTCCTGCTCTGTCCTGAAGCTCTGGCTGAACAGTAATTCCTACAAGGAGCTGCTCTCAGCACTTCTTGTATGGTGGGCTCCACCTTGCCATTTCAAAGTTAACAAAGTACTTGAGCCTGCACATGTGTTAACTTTCCATCCGGAGCATAACCCTTCTGCTTTCCAGGCTGAAGCATAAACATTACAAATGAAATCTCCAATGGGTAAAGAACGAACAATCACTTTCTTAATTTTTTTTTTTAAAGGCACTTTAGGGCTTTTATCAGCAAAGCATTGTGTCCATTAAGAAACAAATTAAGTCATTCTGCAGGCAAGCTAAGTGCTGTTTCCATGCCAGAATTAATACTGCCTCTTTCCACCAGGAATGTTTAAGGGTCCCTCCCCCATGCCCTGGGATTACAGCTACTGTTAGTTCATAGATGGAGGATTAATCAGTGGAGCTCCTTTGCAGAGCTCCTGAAATAGAAATCACAAATCAGGGAGTCTGGGAAGGATCCTGGAAAGTGACAAATGTGAAATTATATTGCACTTTGTTTGGCATCTATACAGGCAAGATGACAGCAGTGGCTTAGAAGTGCTCACCTGATGTGGGGGGTGCACCTGGTTCCTTCGGAAGGAGACCTGGAGTTTGGGAGAGGGGAAAGTGAGGCAAGGAGGGTGAAAGAATGGCTGGAAACTTCAGTATGAAAACAAGGAGTTGTGAGACTAGACGGGAGATAGATAGAGGCAATGTTTAAGGAGATAGATAGAGGCAATAGCTGAAACCTGATTGATGCTGATGTGAGACCAGAAGCTATAACTTCCTTTCTTTTTGGACTTTCTTCACAGAATGCCCCAAATGAAACTCTTCTAGATTCCTATTCCTCAAATCCATAGATTCTGATTCTCAGCCTGTCCCACCAAGTGCAAGACTACAGTGTGAAATGATCTGCCTTGTTAGTATTATCTACCTACGCTTGAACCCATTTAAATTTGTCAGAAGGGTTTTGATATTTCATTCCTGGACCATCCCCTGGTGTTGTTGCAGCTGTCTGGATATAATACAGGTGTGTGGAGAAGGAAAAATTAATGCAGTTAATTTTCATGTAAACAGTACCATTATAAGTCCCTTTATACCAGTTATAGTGTGACTGTGGAGGAGGAGGGAATACTACTTTAATTACATTGGCTTTGAAGCTAATGTAGTTAAGTCAGTATGAAAAATTATGCACAGACTGTCCCTAAGGGTCTAAATTGAAACAATTTTTATTGAAGAAAAAGTCTAATAGAGAAAATCATTGACAAAATGTTGCAAAAGGATAAACCGTCTCACAGCTTCACACTCAGTACATTTTGCCCTGCTAAAACTGTGTAGGTGTCCATCTTGTGGAGCTGACGAACTGCGATAACTTAGTTGAAGGAAAGACAGCTTGACAGAGCCTGTCTTGGAACTTTATTTTGCTTCCCCTGGGATATTACTTAGAGCAGGATGAGGTGATAGCTTGACCACTAAAAGAAAAGGTGCACTACTATGAAGATGTCTGAGGTTGCTAATTGAGACTCATGACACTGTCAAGAAAGTCAAACAATGCTGCCTGTGGTCTTTACCTGACCCTTTGTTGGGTCCCAGCACTTGCCCCATTAGAGCATCAGAGGAGTTTTGCATTACCTGTTGGGTTTTCCCCCAAACTTCATAGAATCATAGAGTGGTTTGGGTTGGAAGGGACCTTAAAGATCATCTAGTTCCAAATCCCCAGCAGGGAATCTTCCACTAGCCATGTTGCTCAAAGCCCCATCCAACCTGGCCCTGAACACTGCCAGGGATGGGGCATCTGCAGCTTGTCTGGGCAGCCTGTTCCAGTGCCTCACCAACTTATGAACCTCTCTCAAAAAATCAGATCATGGAAATTTTCCAAAATTATTCTTAGTCCTTGGGGTTTTTTTCCAATGCAAAGTAGGAAAAAAAAAATAAATGGTGGGAATTGCCCTCAGTTTACAACAGTCTCAACTGCTTATATCACCAGATGCATTAATATAATCCTCTTGTCTGGTGCAAGAAGGTATGTTTGAAACATTTCCCTTCTCCCAGGGATGGTTTAGGCACAGAGCCAAAACCCCTCAAGGTGTGTGCTGATGGCCAGGCACAATTCCATCCTGGGTCTAAGTGCAGAAGAGAGCAGATGCTCTGCCTAGCTTTGACTGTCAAGAGACTGGAGGTTTCCTGATGTGCTCTGCCAGCTGCATGACCCACATCTGTCCATGCTGGGTCAAAATGCAAGTCTGCAGCAGTCCCTCTCATCTCCCTTTGCTTGCAAATGACAGTGGAATCTAGCTAGCAATATCCAGTTTTGCCTGGGAAAAGATGGCCTGCCTCTTTCTTCTCCCCAGTACCTCCCCAATTTACAGCAGATACTGAATCATGGGTGCATGTGACCCCTAATACAGACTCTCTTGCGCAAAGCTTATGGCATAAATACAGAAGTTTTATTATTTTTCTTGCACTGACTCTCTTTTAGCTGAGTTTGTTGGTTGTTTGTTTTTTTTTTTAAACTCTGCACATTAAGGCCAGTACCTTCTGCTTATTGCTCCAGGGAGACCTGAGTGCACCATGCCTCAGAGCTGCCTTGCTTTTGACCATTTTCTCCTTGCTGCAAGGGATTCTCTTATGCCAGGGGAGCTTCAAAAAACACTTCCCCCCAACTCTGAAGCAGTCAAATATGGGGACAGGAAGGGAGGGCTTTTAGCCTGTATGTTAAGTTATTAATCAGGGGATTTGTTCCCTGCTGCCAGGCTCACATGACTGTCCTCTTATACTTCTTTTCAAGTATACAGTTTTTATTTGCTGTCATCCAACTCAGACCCCAAATATTCATCTTCCTGCTGAGGTGTCATCCTCAAAACAGCCTGTCGTGCTGACATGGACACTAGGGAAAATAGCCCCACATTGACATCAGACACCAAACTCTCCCACCCCAGCAAGCCAGTGCCAGTGTTTGACCTTTGAAGATTTGTTGCCTTTCTTCTTTGCAGCTGGGGACTTGAAGAAAGGGGTGAGAAGTGAAAGGGGGAGGAGCAGAAGAGTGGTGCTAGAGCTCAGCTCAACCAGCTGCTCCATGGAGCTGCTTTTATTTAGGAGCCCTGAAGTATGGTTTTCACTGCTTCCTGCCCTCTTGGTGTTGGAATGTCCACCTGCCCTTGTAAATAGCTGGAGGAACATTAAACATTTTAATTTTTTTATTTGTCTGTGTGTGTGTGCTGTCTAAGAATAGGGAAAAAATTTTAACTGTTGTTCACTTCTTAAGAGGATATAGGGGAAGGGCACTTGTGGAAATCAAATAGAGAAAATATGAATTTCCATATGGGAATCTGAGCTCAATCTCCTCAGACAAGAGGTGGTTTGTATGGTACTTAGAAAAATACAGCCCTATTGAAGGACGTGGACAATGTGTGTCCCAATGGCTGGCACTGCCTGCTGATGACTAGCCATAGTGCATATTGACATCACACGGCAGCAAGACGAAGCTGGGCACTGTCCAGCTCCTTCCAGAGCAGTCTCCAAACCTTAGCACAGAACTGCAGTCTCCAAACCAGCATGATCATTGTGAAAATTCAATTGCAGGTGAAGGCTTAGTAACACTTCCTGTTTCTGGCTCTGCTTACTGAAGTTTTTGTTACCTCTTCTTCCTCCTCCATCCCTTCCCTACGTTTCTCTTTGCAGCACTGTGGGGAGCTGCTGTGGGTGAAGAGCTTTTGAAAGCTCCTGGGTGTTGCAATTCCTACTTGCCAAAGGAGAGAGGAAAATCCCAAGAGGGAAATATTTCTGAGGCCATGGGAAACAGCACGTCCTTGTTGGCTCCCCACATTCAGCAGTGAAGCATACCTGGGAGCACAAGGTATGTTTATTACCCACTATATGCACCATCTTGGAGATTTATTCATGCCACAGCAAAAAGTGGGGTCAGGCCCAAGAGAATGAGAGATGTGATCTATGGATGCCTGCCCAGCTTCTGGGATTAGAGGTGCCTTGTTCTCAACAACTTTGAGCAGAGACTTGAAAGGCAGAGACACGTGAGGCTCTAAAGCAGCCACCCTCTGGAGCAACTGACTTCAGGTTGGCTGACCCTGCAGGGAGTTTAGAGAGTCTTCTGTCCAAGTGTGCTGGAACAAAGGACCTGGGTTGGCTTGACCCTTGATTAGAGTGGACTGGTTGTTGTAAAAAGACTATTTTAATGTTTAAAATGCTATAAATGTACATGATACAATGCTATTTAAAGATGTGGTGGAAGTTCCACAGGGTTTGAAGTAAAGATTTCCAGGAACAGACCCCTGTTATACAAATATTAATCCTCAACCTCCAAAGCAAGTATGGCATGGGTTGTGCTTGACAGCTTCCCAGGAGGGAAGGTTAAACTTCCTAATATCCATGATTTTTAAGGGTCCATTTTTTTGAAGATCAGCTGTACTTTGAATTACAGGGGAAAGATGCAACATAGCAGCTGCAGGCTTGTGAAAGCAGTGTAGGCAAATACACTATTAAGCAAGGTTTGTAGACCTGAGTTGTGGCTTGGCAGTCCAGTGGTGGCCTCACTGGAGGTTTGAGTAGCCCAACAGTTTTAGACAGCCTTGGCTAAATAAAGAGACCTCATCAGCTCATTTTGCTGCTATACTGCTTGTTCATGTTTCAAGATCACAGAAGATTATGTTAAATAAGATGATCCTCCAGTATTAAAACTTACTGTATCTCACTAATGATGTTTTACCATAATGAAGATTGGTCATTTGTTCCTCTTGACTTTCTTTTGCTTTGCAGCCTTACTCTAGTTTATGATGTTGCTTTGCCTCTGGCTACTTAATTTGTGCAATTCTGTCTTAAGAAAGACTTTGTCAAAAGTTCTGTAGGAATCCAATAGTCTGTTGCAACCAATTCTCCATTGCTTTTTTATCCAAAGAAGTTTAATCGACCAATGAAACATGATTTTCTTGTGTTGAAAATTTGCTTGTTAGACCTTAATGTATCTCAATCAGTGGCACTGTAATTATGTTTTAAATTTTCGTTACAAAACTTGTTTATAAGAGCAAGATGTATTGATTTGCATGGGATGAGTAACCCTAGTGTTTCTGAAAATGGTAGACTTGGTGTTTGCTATCTTTCAGGTAACTAATTTTATTGAGAGATTATGTATTTTGCTTCAAAATTTCTTTCTTAGATGCCTTCAGAATTCTTTAACCTGGGCCATCAGAGACTGGTGATTTATAGCTCCTTAATGTAGCACATTTATTCTAGTGTGGTTTTTTTTCGACACATCAATTCCTGACACTGTCTCATCTTTACGTGCAGGTTGTTAGCTCACATATAATTAAGCTTGTCCAGCATTTACCATCACAAGATCTTAATTTTTTTGTTATGTAAGACCTTTTCTGGGCAGAGATTTTTCATGGTTACTCAGTCTTCCTTTTTGGGATGCATGCATTTGTGACTGTTTCATTCAAAATGATGTAACAGTTTTCAAGAATGAAGCCAGAAAAAAATTATGCCATTGTCTACATTAAAAAATAAAGGTGACCTTTTTCTTTGAATGTTCTATATCCAGTATCCTGTGGAAATAGGACTTGAAATCAAGCACTTGGGTAGTCTCCCAGTCAGGAATGTACCCTCTGTCTTTTTATGAACCTGCCCCAAATCTGGCTTCCAAAAACTGCAATTTGTGCATGTCTACCGGGAATTGCTTGGATAGTAGAAGCAACGTTCCCCTAAGAGTCCCTCTGTCCTGACGCATTTGATGCCCCAGGCTATGCAGAATTTGCTCTACAAGATCTGTAGCCATGTGGAACCAGCTTTCAGTGGCTTCTGGGGCAGAAGATTTGCACAAGAGCCTGGTGAGGGTTGGAGCTTCCCCTGGGAGCTAGTTAAGAGCAAGAGAGGGAACCCAGGCTGGGATCTGGAGAAGGGTGAAAGACTGAGACATGGTGAGCAAAGAGACTGGGCCTGGAAAATGGTCTGGGTGAGGGAAGTGGAGTCAGGGAAACTGTCCGGGACTGAGACTGTGCAGACTGAGACCTTGTCTAGATGATGGTGTGAACTTCCCCTCCTGACCAACAGCGTGGCATTTGATTGGCACTCTTATTTCTGTTTACAGCCAGTGACACTCAGAGGGAACATTTCAGCTGACCTATATTAAATGCCTGCTTAGGATGAATCATGCCCCAGGACTGCTGTGTTTCATGACACTCTGCCTTGATGACAAAAGGCTCATCAGATGATTAGCTCAGATGGACACCTCTGTGTTTGATCAGATGGGGCCTGGGCTCACAGCCTGTAGGAGGGACATCAGCTGCTGAACCCCCTGGGTGATTTAAACTTTTGGAGGCTCATGAGAACCAGGAATCTGTCTGTATTGCAGAGTCCTGAGCCTGAACTGGCACGCAAACCCTCTGCAGGACATCTCTCCATGTCACAGTCCAACCCCCACAGCCCCTGGATGCAGTGGTGACTCCTTAATCCTTCTGTTCATCCCTTCCTCTGCAGCTGACTGGGGCTGGCTGAGTGAGGCTCTTGTAGGAGGCCAGTCCTCAGTGACTGAAGCTGGATGAGGATATAATGGTGGGCTCTTGCAGAGACACTGGCAACCCTTGGATGTGGGTTGAAGAGAACGTAGGGGAGCTGGGACTAGTGCAACAGGATGTCTTGGAGGCACTGGTGGAAAAGGGCAGCAAGACTTGGTGTTGTGTCTGAGGAGCGGATCTGTCATGGAACACCAGCAAGGGAAGAGAGTATGGCTGGGAGCACAGGGAGCAAGAAAGCGGAAAGGGGCACAGGAGATGAGGAACCCAACCGTGGAGGCAGCAGAGCGAACACCAAGGAGAAAGGAAATACTGAAATGCTATTTATTAAGTTAGCGTGCCTACCTTGTGCAGTGAAAAAAACAGGGCCCTGCAGGGAAAACACTGTGTAGCCATGTAGTTAATGCATAAGGGAGCAAACTAATGGTTGCCTGAAAATCCCTGCCTTTCCCTAATTTTTCAGTGTTTGACTTTGTACTGTCATTTTAATAAGTTTTGTTATGTGTCAGATGTACATACTCTGCTATAATGTTTCTGGAATGAGTGATGTGCATCCTCATTTTCACCCTGTTGCATTGCACAATGTTTCTCTATTTAATGCTTGATCCAAAAAACAGCTTAGCCCTCCAGCCTTTTTCTGTTTTCCCACCAGCAGGTATGAGCTTGAAGGAAAATCCGGACCTCTGACCCTGGTGCCTAGAGGCAGGAACATTGCCCATTGAATTTCACTGTCATTTAATGCCTTATCCTGGATGCAAATGCTCACGTGGTTTACAGAGCAAACATTAGAGCAATAAAATACAAGCAAATCAAAGACATATTTCTGTTATGTTTTTGTATTACCAGTTGTGTTTAATGCAGTGCACTTAAAATGCCTCTAGAATACATTAGAGTGGTTTTGATAGTAAATTGAACTGCCAAACTATTGCCTGCCTCACTGGGATCCCTTCTCATCTTCACATCCATATACTCCTTGTCTCACTTTACCACTAAAGGGAGAAGGGTGAAATGTGCCGCCAGCGTAGCAAAAGCAAAGCCCGAGGAGTTTGGAATTGTTCCTGGGTTGTTCAATATCACCCAGGAGACAAGGCTCACGCCTGTGCAATGAACATCGCCAGGTTAACACAGAAGGACTGACACTGACCTACTATTTTCTTCTCTGGCAGATCTCTCTGAATCACACGCCACAGAAGTTCATCTGCTGATCTGAGAATTAGCTGCTCTGATACCAAGCATGTCTGGCCAGAAATGGAGGTAAGAGACTGTCAATATCTACTCTTCCCTTCATGCACATGGGAAGCCTGGGATGAATGTTTTAGATTCATATAACTGTTGCCCAGGAGCCACCATTTTGAGGGAAGAGCAAAGGCTAGGGCTTAACCTTCAGTCCAAATTTTTCTAGAAATAAGCCTGCCCCATAAATACCACAGACCAATAAAAGTATCGCACAGCAATTCATTAAAAATATTCCATGAAAGAAACATTCTTAAAAACATGAAAAAATCCCCTTTGGGAGCTTGGAACACAAAAAACACACTAGAAACTGAATTTCCATTGTTCATCAGAGAGAAATGCCAAGGAACAAGCAAACAGCAGAAAGTGAAAAGCAAATTGGATTCTGAAAAGCCTTGCAAGGATAAGTTTTTGAGGTATCCTCTATAAATCAGAGCAAGCAATGTTTAGCATGCCAGCATCCATTCAGGTTAATTAGACTAAAGTCCTATGCCACCAGCTGGATGAATAACTGAAAATCACAACAGATGAGGGAGTGGTACCCACAAAGTCACAGGAGAAAAATACAAATGGGGGTGAGATGGAGCTGGTATGATTTGCATCTTCAGAGAAAAGAAGGACAACGCCTGCATGCACTGGTCACTTGATTGCAGAGGAAATGTTCTTCACCTACACAGCGCTCCTAGGAGTCCCAAAGACCAACCTTTCTGGCAGTACTGGTCACTTTTTTTTTCTGTATTATTAGCAGGTGCATTACAAATTGCAAAGGAGAACAGTTCTACCTGGTTTAAAAATTATCTGTGAGTGTCAGAGAGGACCTGTCCACAGTAAAGCAGAGAGAACAGTGTAATGCAGTGCATCTTTGAGTTTCAGAGAAAGCTGAGCTGTGGCAGGACTGGATACCAGGTCTCGAGCACGGTGACTGTGCCAGGCTGCCCAGAGATCTGAGATGGCAGGTTGGGTGAACCACAAAAGACAGACATGTCACATGAAAGTCACTTAACCTAAGGATCTTCAGAAACACCTGTATTATGGCTAGCAATGAGGAAAGGAATAAAATTTGAAGATAGTGTCCTCTTAGAGTAAACAGAGTTTTAATCATCATGGAAGTGAGGCAGACAAAAGGACTGGATAGCTCAAGGGAATGGTCTGAACTGAGTCAAGCTCAGCAGTGACTAAAAGCTTCTACCGCTTATGGCAGTTCAGGGGATATTTGAGATGAGCTGATAGATATCAGACCACAGGCATCAACATCTTTGTAGCACTACCTAATTGGTTCCCATGTTGGCACTCAGCAGTGCTGCCATGGTTTAAAGGGGTGGTGGGGAGTAAATCCACAGCTCTGGGTGGAGAACAACCCAGGGTGCTCTGGCAGAAAAGGGGTTGGAGGCGTAGGCAAACCTGTCATGCCAGTGGCTTTATTTTTATTGCTCTGAGAAATAAAAGCTCCCAGCAATTCCAGCCGTCAACCCAGTCCTGCTGCAAGAACTGAGATCTTTCCGATAAAGAAAGCCAACAGCAAGGCAGGAATTTGTAGCCCTGTTCCTCTAATTGCAGGGCTCTTCCCCAGCCCCATTAATTTCCTGTGAAACTGAGAAGTTTAGTCAGCATTAAATCTGGGAAAGTTGCCTTCCACTGGGGCTCTCTGTTATGCAGCAGACAGGCTTACATTTTTGCTGTGACAAATATTTTATTGACATTGATACAATATATACATTGCAAAAGAGCATTCAGGATAAAGTATTTCTCTATTTCAGTGGAGAGACATGTTCCGTATACAGATGGCTGGAGTAAATCTGGCCTCACAATTAAAATCTGTTTAGAGTTTGTAGCAAAGTGACTGATGGATTGGGCTCAGTGCTCCATCAATCCCCCCTCCCCATGCCTCTCTGTATAACAACATTGATGGCAGGTCATAAATAGCCATTTGTACAAAGTGCAGGAACTCTTTAAGTATCATTTTATAGCTAGTATATATATTCCAAGTGGCTGGCAAAATGCAAAGTGCTTGGGGTCTTTAAGTAGCAAGGGCAGTAGACCGTGGGTGGCAAGTAATACCTTTCTATTTGTACCATGGATGCTTTGTAATATAGGAATGGGGATATTTTAATATTCTGGTAAATCCCTTATTTGCTGCGTGCACAAATTCAGGCCCTTTTCTAAAGAGAATAAGGCACTAAACAGGGTTTCCTGGCCACATTGGTGCCTAATTATATGTTTTTTAAATCTCCTCAACACTTCAGATAAGTTCAGGTTTTCACTTTGCTTTTTGCCCTTTGCTATTGCATAATTTTAGTGGACACCACTAAACAGCCACTTTGTTCTTCTCCACAAGGTGTCTCAAGGCTGGGGAAAAATTAAACTCTATTGGCAGGCTCTACCAATTATGAATTATATCAGTGTTGCTTAACAACATGCTGGAAGGGACCAGTTGCTCATCAAACAATGTTAAAACTAAAAACTGTAAAATACTAAGGTAAAAGCGCTGCAGTAACAGTAGCCACATGCCATGGGCAGGGAGGGCTAGCAGACGCATGGAGCAGAATACTGATGCAGCCTCTTGTCTCACAAAGCAGAGGAGCATCTTGAGGAGCCCTGAGCAGGGAGAGGTGGCCCACAGGTGCCTCTCTAATCTTAGCCAAGGAGGCATCTTTGCAGTGCCGCTGTATCATAGCAAGTTCAAGGACATGACCACAGGCTACAGCCCAGCCAGAAGTGAGTGCTAGCAGTGCATGTGTTTCTCCTGGTGGGACATGAGCCAGGCTCCTGAGCTGCCCATCATCTGCCCTGCTGTACAGAGACCATGGAGAGGCTCCTCAGCTGCCAGAGAGAAGAAGCCTGCAACAGAGAAGGTTGAGCCCTGAGGAAACATCTCCTTTCAGGTTTGCTGTGCAGAAGCAATGCTGACATTGCTAGGAAATGTGGCTCTCACCGGAGATGTAAAGCCAGGAGTAAACATCCTGGTGATCAGAGTCTGAATCACAAGAAGAGCTTTTCAAAGGCACCTATGAAGGAAGAGAGCATGTTGGGCTGTGGGTAGCAGCAGGTCATGTTCCCAGCATGGTAGAGGAAGGAGAGCTTCAGAAGGAGATTGGGTTTCAGGTCCCATGGCTTTATTGAGGCAATGGTGTTCTGTAGAACACTAACTCCCTGGTGCTTCCACGTGGAAACTTATGAGTTCAGCTCACAAGCTCAGTGTTTCCAGGCACATTGTCCCTGCATTTGCCTCTAAAACCAAGTGTGACCTTTACAGCTTCCCCTTAGGGTAACCACTGTGGGATCAGAGGTGAAAGAAAACTCCAGGGAAATTATGCATCTGAAGATTTCTGCCATTTTAAAAAGCAGTGGTGATGGTCTAACCCCTTACAGTTAAGAGATTACAAAACACTAGTGTAAATTACAAAGAGGGGGAGATGTCCTTTTCCTGGAGGATAAAGAGTCCTGCCATTTATTAATTTTCGGTAACAATGAATAATATTTTCTTTGAAGCACAGAGAGCAATTCTCCTCCCTGACCTGTTATGACCTGACAACAGCAGCAAACATCAGCTGAGGGATAAACAAGAAATTATTTATTTGTTCTTGGCTCAATTAATTCCTGGCTTGGAAACTCAATGCAGAAGACAGGCTATTTTCACATGTCCGTTGTAGTGAAATGGTGTCAGGCTGAGCCATTCCTGGCAGCACCTCATGCCTGAGAATTAGGAGGGAACCACTATATTTGGAAATAGATAGAATCCTGTTATGGCACTGCAAAATACATTCCCCTTACAACAGGATGCAGTAGACTCCAACAGTCAAAAGCCTAGGAAACCCGATGCCAGGAAAACCCATCTGCTTTTCTAGGATGCCAGTCCAAGTCATAATCATGGTTGATGTTAAAAACATATCTGCAGAACAACATGGAAACTGAGCTTTAGACTCTCTCACTTAATAATCTTAGCCAAGCTCAACTGCTGAGAAACACCCTGAAATCTGTCTACAACAAATGCATCTCTTGAAATATGAATATTTTTATTTTTAAAGGATCACTCTTTCTGTTCTTAGATGAACAATTCAAACACGGGTATGACTGAACGCCTCCTTACACACTTTGTTACAGAGAAGGCTGCAGAGATGACACACGTGTGTGTAAATGTCTGCAAGCAAATACCTCTCTTGCATGGAGGAGGATGGGAAGCAGAGGGCTCCAGGGCTCTGGTGATGGGTTTCAGTTTGAGGTGCTCTTGCAGCAAGCACCTGCATTTACTGCTATTCCTTGATGTGAGAAGGAAAATCAGCTTGCTCTCCTGGTTTCTCATCCTACCAGAGTCAGCTACATTCTAATAAAACGAAGAAGTGGAGTAAAAAGGAAGCAAGTCATGAGGGGAACAAGTATGAGGAAGTTTGAGCACAGACTGGGAAGCCTTCCAAGCGAAGTACACATGTATAGAATGCTGCACATACATCTACTCTTTTGGTTAACAGAGAGCAAGCAGTTAGTTGGATGCTGGTCACCAAAACCATACAGCGAAGGAAAGGTTAAGTGACACTGACCTGTGGGCTCCCAGCTATTGTAGAGAGTTGAGTTAATGGGACCTGGTAGCCAACTGGTCTCAACCACAACAGGAGGCTTTGGAAGTTTGCTATAAGACACAGATATCCCATACAGCCACTTAGGTTCATCTTTTCTAAAAAACACATTAATAATGCTGGCAAACTGCCTGAATGAGTCATTTTCCATTGCTATCACTGAAGTAGCCAAACCAGTCTTAGAAACAGTGGCAGATTTGGGCCAAAAAATTTGGGCCTTTGACAGTGTTTGCTGTCAGGTATGTTGGTTCATTTTTTCATCTGAAAGACACTAAAGGGACCAGTGCAAGGCTCACAATGGCATGTTGCTGCTGCTGCTGTTCATTTTTGACTATTAGCATGAACAGAAACAATCATTCTGTGCTGATGCCACAAGATTTTCATCCATCTGTAACATTTAAGCCTTTCTCAATCCACTATGAAAAATAGCTCAGGGAAGACACGCAGGGGAACAAATCCTTCAGCTCCTCTTAGCAGCTAGGAGAAGATGATAAAGCTTGGGAGGAGGGATTGCAAATGCTTTTCTCTCCTGCAATGCTTCACTTCTCTGAACCTGGTGGGGCAGAAATCCTGCTGAAAACCCCTGTTACAACCATAGTTGCTAGTAAAAAGGTAATCTTCTCAGCTTGCCAATTCCCAAGAACTAGAGCTCCAAGGGAGCAAGGACTCTTTACTCCATATACTCGGGTAGAGGAGGAAATGACTCTATGACTATTTCAATTTGTATGGATTCCCTACCCATAGTGCTCTTTGTGACAGGGCAATAAACCACTATTACATGGGATTTCAGATTTTTAAGATAAAAAAATTATTTATTTTCAGTTGCAGAAAGCATTTGTGTTTGGGGGCAACAATTAACTGCCCACTCACTCTGTATCCCTGGATGCAGGTAACAGGATAGAACTGCTTCTAACCCAGAGCATATTGTGTTTACTCTGTCTTGCTCCTCATCTGGGAGTACCAAACCCTTGATTTCATTGATCTCAGTCCCTGCTTGGCTAAGCACTTTCGGCTTTCATCCCGTAAGTTTTTGCTGCAGAAGACATAAATCAAGGAATTCAGAGAGCCAAGGTAGAAGGAAAACTTGACAATGACAGCTGTTACAGACTTTAGAGTGAAAGTTGATGGTCAGGGCATTGTTAGAGCAGAAATGCCTCTGGTAAATCCTCACTATATGAATGTTAATTGAGGTGATTAATTAGCTGGATTAACTTTCAGACAGCAAAGGCAGGTGATTCTGTGGGGAGTAGAGGAAGATCTGCAAAGCAATACCTAAGCTGATATGCCTAGCCAAGAGTGAAGTTTGGTAGATGGGTGTCCAAAAGCTATTCCCCTGAGGATATCCTCATCATTGAGCTAAGAAGGTAATTTGATGGGTTGACTTTGTCATCAGGGATCCTGGAAAACTGAGGATTTAACTCTTTGCTGGCACTAGTATTCTGGATTTTCCTCAGACTGTGAATGTGTTCTTCCTCTGAGTAAGATTTCTGTCCTTGCAAAGCTAATGGCAGAGGCCAACGTCTTTAGCTTTATGATCACCAGGACTGCAGTGAAAACTGGCTTCTTTTGGAGGTGCAGATTCACCACCAGAAGGAGGAAGAGGGCCTGTTGCCAGGCAAGCACTGGCTGACAGCAACGGTTTGCTCCCCTTACCGAAAGATCCCAGAAGGCGTGACATGAGGAGGTTTTGTCTGGCCTCCAGGGCTCAAATTCTGGCCAGTCTCTCAACACTTGATATTTAACGTGGTCAGAAAACATTATTGAAAATGTAGGAAATCTTGCTTTTTGTTACCCTGCTGTTTTCAGTAACAACTGTGCAGTAGCCCTGGACAGAGACGTATGGTTTACAGTAGAACATCCATCTACATGGATTTCTTTTCCACGGTTATTTATCATATTTGTCCTTTTTTAGCAGCACAACCATCAGTTATGCACAATATAAAGGAGGAGGCAGTAAAACACCAAGTGCTGTGCTCTTGTCTTGCCAGCATCAGGACTGCTAGTGAGACCATCTGGCTCCAGGGCCCTGTTTATTGCAATGGACACAAAGGGACACCTCAGGATGAAGGTTAAAATCCCCAGTAATGGACAACTGTGAAACAGCAGGCCCAAGGCAGGAGGATGGCATTTCCACCCCAAGAACTCCTGGCTCAGGAGTGTGATATTACAGAAGATGTTACCAATCTGTTCTCCCCTTCTGGCCTTCAAAGACTTCATCACAGTGTCTAAAAGTTGATATCAACCACATTTCCAGTAGTTTATCATTCAGACACTGCACATTGCCCTTAGAAATCTGGAGGCAAAGTGTCTCAAAACAGGCCCAGTTTTCCCATCTCCTACTGATTGTCAAGCAGTTCTTCTATCCCACTTTTGAAAGGCCACACAGCCCTTCTGTTTCTCCTCCAACGTTGCCCAGTGCTTTACTGAGGAGCTCTGTTCCACTCATCCCACACTGGACTGGTCAGCAGGCAAGTTTCACTGCTCCCCAGTCTGAGCTCCATGGCTCATCAGTTTACAGGCAAACATCCCTGCTGCTCTCATAAGTCTCTGTTTTCTTCAGGAAACTACCAGCATTTCTAGGAATCTCCTTTTTATGGATGAAGATGAGGAGAGAAGGAGAGAAGGAACATCTCAGCCTCTGTGTGACAGAGAAAGGCTAGTGGTACTTCTGCCTCTGCAGTGACATTTTTCAGCGCTAGAACACTAAAAACAAAATAAAGAAGTCATACCCCTTGTTTTAGTTTGTTCTTTATTTTTCTCAGAGGTTTTTCCAGGTTTCGTGAGAAACTACCTGTAGATATGTCCTGATCCTGGTGACCTCTGGATTTTGGTACTATCAACATCTGCTGTTGTTACAGCTCTTCTTCTGCTGTCCTTTCTTGTGTGTCCTTACCTAGACCTTCCTATTTACCCTCTAGTCAGACCAATCTTACTGTGACTACACTGTAACCACTACACAGTTGTCCCTTCAGCTCCACCGGGTACATGTCCTGTTATTCATATCCTGGGGCAACCTCAGTCAGTGGTACAGCACCTTCTACTTCAGGATGTGACCTCCAGGCTTTCCTGCAGAGTGCTATTGACTGTCTCGTTTCTTTGCTGTTCAGCCCTCAATCTTTCCAAAGCAGAGATTGCCATCATGGTGGTATTCTGGTGTCCATTAGTAGTGGACAAGATGAGACTTGGTTGCAGCCAGGATCCACATATGCAGAGGTGAGAGATATTAACCTCTCCTGGCTGGGGGCTGGGTCTCATTTAAGGCTTGGTTAGAGTTGCTGCTCCGTCACTGGGTGAACTCTCAGAATGCTTTCCAGCTTCCCCTCCCCCTCCATAGCTGCAATTTGCTGCTTATTTGGAAAGACAGAAGGAACCAATAAACTGATTGTATGAGAAGAGGCAAAACCCCCAAACACTATACAACCTGCCTGAAAGTAAAATTCTGGGTGATTAAACTGGACTCGGAGTGAAACATGGGGACATGAGACAACAAAAAGCAAAATCTACTGACAAGGAAGGCAGAAGACTGCAGGAAACATTCAGATAATAGGGGGAAAAAACCCAAACCCAAAACAAAACCAACCCTGGAAGCTGAAAAGAAAGGAAGACTGCAAATTCTTTGATTCTGAAGATGCTTCTGAAGATAAGGCTTGCTTTTGGCTGTGCATGTAAGGCCACTTCACAGCTTTCTTTCTAAGCATTCAGTTTTGTCCATTGATGTTTCTCTGTGGAACATCAGTTGCAAGACCAAGAGGAACATTTGAGCAGAGTTGCGGTCTTGGTAACACAAGCATGAGAGGCAGAGTATCTCCAGCAAACTGAGGAGAATTGATCTGGCTTTACATTCTTGCAAGTAAGAGCAAAATCTTGCAGATGGAGACTTCATACAACAAATGATTCCATCTGTGAGTCAGATGCTAAGCAGGAGGCAGGTGTGACATGCATCTGAGCAGTGGCAGGCAGCCAGTCTTTTGGGGGAGAGGGTTTGTCTGCCAACAAGGGAAGAGAGAAGACCAGAGTTCATTTTAGAGAGCTAAGAAATTTCTGGGAATGGGGATGAGCTGGGGTAAACCCCAAAACAGAGCCTGAAAAAGAAGAGAAAGAGAAAAAAGTAAAAGAAAGAAATCTGTGCAGGAAAGTAGAGAGAGGAACTTTGAAGCTAGAAAAATAATAATTTTATTACATTTTATTTACCTCTAATCCATACCCCTCAAATCTCTTGGAAAATACCTTGTTGTGACATCTCTCTTGCAGTATCACAAGAATGCCCTTCCTCTCTTGCTTCCAAACTGGGCTGAGTCATACCTAGGTCTAGAGTGGCACTAAGCTGAAGGACATTCAGCTGACAGAGTCTGATTTAGCTTGAGATGGAGGCAAGCGAGGGAGACATTCATGGCTGTATCTATTGCTTTTTGGAGGAGTGAGTGAAGTCCTGAAGGTTTGGATACTAATAGACCTGTGCCCTTTTTTTTTTTGTGTAGAGAAAACCTTGTTAGACAGCATTGGTTGAAAGAAATCACTCTTGACTAGAAAGGGGCTTTCCTTCAGGGTAGTAAAGTGAGTTCTTTGCTAGCTGGAACCTCTGTTTTCCTCTGCCTGAGAATCTCCTCTCCTCCGTGAAATGCTGCTATGGGAGGAAGCTGTTTTGTCATTTAAAAGAAAGAAACAGATGGAATATGTGGCAGTGTTAAAAAGCTCCAGCTTGTTGCCAGGGTAACTGAGGGGGATATATTTTATAATTATTATTTAAAATTCTTCATTGTCTTCATTAAAGGTAACAATGATAGCAGAGAATAAACAAAGTGATGCCCTGCTGTGCAAATCAGTCCCTCAATAAATAAAATTAAAGGATTGCTTTTGCATTGCAAATGCTGATACAGTCACCAGAAGGGTGGAAGGACTGCAGGTTATCTGAGGATGATGAATTATGCATGCTGGCACATTAAGGACACGGCAGGGTCATTTGGTACCTCTGCCCTTTACCTTCTGCTGGGTAGGTTTGGATGAGTATGCTGGAGCACTGGACAAAGACTCAGCCAGCTTGCATCAGAAAATTGTCCCATCAGCTTTGGGGTCAGGATGGAATCCCTCCAAACATTCAACATACAGAGCATTGGCCAGGCAAGCAGATGCTGTAGCTGTTATCTCCTTGTGCTCCTAACCTTAAGCACTCTGAAATGGAGAAAGTCTGACATCCTGAACTGATTGTCTGAGGAGTTATACCTAAGTAAATGATGAGTGTCTTCCACTCAAGGTAGCTGATGACTTCACCAACTTACTAGACCTCACGCATTCTGGCAGCACTCTGCCCCCCACTGCCGTTTAGTCACAGCCCTGCTGAGAACTATAGCAGTCACTTTTCAGTTCATAGCTACACATCTGTTAAGAATATGAAGGAAAGAGTTACTCTTGGCCATCTAAGAAAGTAGGATTAGTCCAGGATGTACTGCAACTCTTCTGACTTGGTATTTGGTTGGGGCACAGAAGTAACAAGAGTATTGATACTAATCAGACTCAACTGTGTTTTTATGGGATATCTCATGTTAAATCAAACATCTCACACTGCTTTGACCTAACTTGTTGACTCAGAGTTAGGCGTCGACTGACTAAAGAGGTAGTAGAAGGGGAAAGTATATAGGTGCCTGAACAGGTCTGTGACAGGCCACCTTTGAAAGCAAAATGTTTTTCTCTTGATGAGCCCAAGGTCAGTAAAGAGAATGTCTGAACACAGCTCTAATTTGATCGAGAGATTGCATTTTATGATAACAAGTTCATATACAGCAAAATCCCTGTTATTACTTCTTCTGACTGTGTTTGTTATTGCTGATGGAATAGATTAAAAATACATCCAAGCCTGTGGAGGTTCTCCCTGGGGATGAGATTGCACAGAGGTCCTCCAGCTCTCTTGCCTTTGCCCCTAGTTCTTTCCCAGACTTTTTGCATGTCCAAGCATCCAAGCGTGAGAGAGACAGCTCAGATGTGGGATCCAGGGCATAGGCAGCTGCTCACAATTCCTTCAAACAGCAGAAATGAACTGGCCTAAATTTAACACCACTTCTGTTCCCTGCATTTCCAGTGAAGTCTGAGTCTCCAGGGGCTGTGGAGTTGCCACCAGCAGGGATGGGACAGCAGCCCTAGCTGTCCCCAGTCTGGGAGCCCTGGGTTTGCTGGACAGCTCCAGGCACAAACACCATTATTTAAGTAAGTGAGCAAGGGAGGTCATGACCTTCTGTATATAATGCATCCCAACTGGGATGAGAGTGAGTAAACATCAGTGAATTATCATCTTTTTTTTCCTCTCCAGATGTCTCCCTATTGGCAGGACCAGGTCAATTATGAAGGCAGAAACAGTCTTTGGAAGATGATAGCTACTTCTGAAATCTTATAAGCAAGAATGAATCTCATGGTTTTTATTGGCTCTACTAGTAAGTGACCTGGCTCTTCCAATTACAGGAATGAGACAGAGTTGTCCAAGGGTCGTCTCAAGTCACTCTTTGGGTCCTACCTTAATCACCCCTGTAAGTGGCCACTACACATTAAGCAAGCAGAAAGCAGATCTAAGCAGCATTCCTTTCTCCAGAGCCAGAAACGAAGAGGTATCAGCCTGCTCAGTTTCTCATGACTACCAATACACCAGCCAGCCAGACCGTATCACTCTGGGAGTCTTCCTGACGCAAGGGGAATAGTATTATCCATTTTGATAGCTGTTCACATGCCATTTAATCCTGACTCTTTTAGTAAGTCTAAGTATAGTATTAAGCATAAGAGAAAGTAGGAAATATTATACAATAATCATTAAAAATGGAATATGATAGTAGTACAGGTAGTAGTTTTGCACATATGAGTACCCATTACCAAGACAGCTTTTGTCAGCTCAGCATTAGGTAGGCTAAGTGAAAGTTAAATGTCCAGGAAATATTGGAGGTGCAAGACAAGTGACTTGAGGCTTTCCACGGGCGAAAGGTCATAAGAAATGGCCTCACTGCCAAGAAGCTAGCAGATACATTTTTTTTTTACTTAAGTTATAACTGTGAGGACACAGTTTAGATAAAGATAAGATGGTCTGATTGTAATTCTATTGCATTGTTCCTGATTTACTTGTGGTATCACATTGTAGGATTGCTAAATATATGTCTTTGTACATATTACAGGAAATCCTAGTCTCATAGAGGTGTTTCTTTCAACCTTTTGCTGCTAATGTCTGTGGGGTCGCACAATGTAGCTGGGTCCAGCTCTTCTGAACAATGCAGTGTCAGTCCTCACACAGAAATTTGCTGCTTCTTCTCTAATCTAAAAATCTCTTTGATTTCCACCTTATACACATCAGTGTTGTGGTTCAGCTTGTATATAGGAAAGGATGCTTGGGCGTGTCTCTATTTTATGCTATCCAGCTCAACCTTGCAGTGATAGCCTCACTGGGGGGATTTTCTCCACATGCTGTATGTACCTACTCACTCTTTTCTCCTAGCAAAAATGGCAGCAGGTCATGATCTGTTTACTTGGCCACTGCTATGGAGAACAAGAAGGATCATTAATCTCCCATGGCTGTTGTTGATACCTTACAGTGGCTGATAAAAACAAATAGCATTCTGTCAAATAAATAGTAATGTACCTTGGGAAAATACCCTCTGTCTTTTTTATCTGAGTTTTGCAACCTGATGATTGTCACAACTGCTGATGGGCCCATTGCAGATGTTACCACTTCTGGGAGTGGGTGGCTGAGGTGGAGCTGTCAGGAAATGGCACACCATCCTCCCAGCACCTTCAGGATTTTGGAAATATCCCTGCTTCATGAGAGGGGAGGAAAAAAAAAAAAAAGAAGGAAAACTTCCTTTCATATTTTTTGAGAGTGGACACTCAAAATAGTTAATGTGCAGGAGAATACAGCATTGACCACGGATGAGTAAAACTCAGGTCTGAGTTTTCAAACACAATTGGAGAGGCCATGATTTTGAAAGTTTGGCCCTTCCTATTAAGCACTATCTTGTGCTGAGAATATTGAGCATTGCATATATTCACATGTACTTTCTCTCTCACATTTCTCTTAGAAATCCCACTAAGGAGCCAAGAGATTGTTTCTGAGGCTGGAATGTTCTGGAGGATTTCATTTTTCAGAGTTAATAATTTGTTACAAAAAAAATTTTGGAATTGCACTATTTATCCCACCAAAACAAGTCTGACTTTGAACATCAACATTGCTTTAGGAACTGTTCTAGCTCTAGCAGGATGAAAAAGTTTGCATCCTTTTCTTTCCATGGAGTTAGTTTTGAAGTTTCTCTTATGCATGCATGTTTCATATGCATAACACATATAAAACATGCATTATATATACAAAAATGTAATATATAAAAAATTACTTTCATTTGTATACATGTACTGTATATATATTTAGAAACACATCGAAACCACCCTGAGGTTGCTCTACCCTGAGATCAGCATGTGGTCCTCTGTTTCAGCATTCCCATGGAGCAATGAAATAAGCTCTAGGGACAGAGATAGATTAGTCTTTGTATAAACGTTTTTCCTAGTCCTCATTTCTTGGAAGGCCCATCCTGTGCCTCCATCTGCCCTATGTACTTGAGATTTTCTGTGTGGACTCATTCCCCAGGTTCTTCCAGAGCAGTGCTTACAGAGAAGTTCAAATGAGTGATCTGAGAGAAGAGAATGCGTTCTTGATCTCTCTTTTCCCCTGGCCAATTTCAAAGAAAGAGAAGTTTTTGGAGGGTGGAGCATCTGACCTGTCTAATTTTATCTGTAAGGATGCAGATCTATCTTTTCAAAGCTGTTTTCAAAGTGACTCTGATAACAGGACTGCCTACAGATAGGGCTGCAATGATTATTCAAAGCATTAATCAGGGAAAAAAATTATGCCAGTAACTGATTAACTAATTAGTGCAATCAAATATTCACTCCTCTCTTTGGAACGATGGGCACGGCACTGGGAAAAGGCGACAACAACAACAAAACCCTTCAACACAAAAAGCAGTTTCTTTACTCTTTTGTGAACTGGGGGACTATTCCAGCCACAGGAGGCAGGGGGGGCCCAGGGGACCCCAAAGTGGTCCAGTTGAGGCCCCTCTCTCCCAGTTTTCATTCCAGTGCATCTTGGCGTGCTGCAGCTTGTGATTTAATGAAACACCAGCAAAGAACAGCCAGCGTTTCATTAAGGGAGAAGCGTTTGAAAGTGACCTCTGCCAATGGCCTTGAATTAGAGATTCAGAAATGCCACTCACCTCCCTGCTTCTGCCCCCTGGGAATCACAGCAGAGGGTGCATTCTGGCAGGAAAACCCTGCACTCGCAGAGAGGAAACTTTCCAGGAAACTTCTTTTGTTCAGATTCCCCAGCGTGCCCAGTGGAAGGTAATGTTGAGTCAAGGGGGAGTACAAGGAAAAGGACAATTGGAGTCTGTGTCACACTCTGAGGGCATTGCACACACCCCAGCTTGCTACAGAGGAGGTTTGAAAAGTATACATGGAGGTAATACATGAAAGAGGGGCAGGGAGATAAAATAACAGCAAACTGCATTGCAGGCTAAAGGCAAATCTTGACCAAGCATCTGTCTGGCTGTGGAATAGTCTCCAAGGAAAGGGGTAGAAGATCCTTTGTGGTTTCCTTAAAACAGGCAGCGCAAGGTCTCAGGCTATTTGCACCACTTCCTTAGTAAGGTTAATACGCTTCAGGATCAAGTGGGCTGTAGTATTGCTGCCTCTTCAGAAGCAAAACTCGCATCAGTCCTCCAGCAACCGCACTTTCTTTTAAACAGAGGTTAATAGTAAAGTATTTTGTCTATTCAGAAGCTTTCATATGTTGCTGAATACCAGTCCACCTGGTGCTCTGCAGGCTGTGTATCCATTCCATATGCATGACTGCAATAGTTTTCTGTCTGAGCTCTGCAGATTCCTGGAAGTCCACAGACTGCTCCCACAGGACTTTCAGGTGATAACAGAGAAAAATGAATATGGTCAGTAGTCTTATATTTGTTCAACAGGAAATAAATAACACTTATTCTGGATTTTTTTAAGGGATTCATAAACTGAAAAGAATGGTTTAATTCATTGATGTGGATGTTTCATCTCATGTTCAAGGCTTTTTTCTAATTGTAGGTGTTAGACATACTGACTGGAGACATTAGGGGAAGAAGATGGGTCAGAAAGGATTTTCCAGTGAAAGGAAATGGCACCACCTGAGGATTAGCTTTGTTTTATTTGATAACTACATTTTCATTGTCTCCAATGTTATGTCTCCTACATCACTAACAGTGGCCTGGAAGGGTGACCTGAAGTTCCAGGTCTCCACGCTTCCTCCCCACACTATACTTTCACAAGTTCCAGTGGTGGTGGTGAATCCCACATCAGCTGCTTCAGGCAATATTTGGAGACTTAGCATATTCACTTGTATCACTGTTAGTGAACTGTGAGACACTAGAATGAGAAGCTGAAATACAAATCAGCTGCAAAGTCAGTGCAAGATTTGCAGACATTTGACACTGCAATAAATGACAGCCCGTGAGTGGTCAGCTTGTGTCAGTGCAGGAAGATAAAGCAAAATCTCGAAGTTGGATAACATGCCTTGGACTTTTTTTTCTTTTTTTTTTTTTTTTCTATTAATGGTGATGTAGGGTTCTTGACATTCTCTTCAGAGGTATTTGGATTTTAGAATGGCTGAAGTTTGTCTGTTATCCAGAAGTTAAAAAAAAAAATAAAAAGGAAAAGAAAAGAAGTAGAAAAGCCTTAGATGTTAATTGCTATTTATTCAAAATGTAATAACTGCAGAGCCTGAAATTCATACCAGATTCAGAAATGAAATCATGCTTCGTAATAATTGCTATTTCATACTGCTAGCTCCCTAATGTTTTTATTTTAAAAATCATCAAGAATTCCTTTCTAGTGTCACTGACACCTACTCAGCCACCTACTCACATCCACAAGCATACACACACAATTTGCCCTTAAATGTTACTGAACAGTTAAAATCTCTTTCCTCTTTGTAACTTTCAAGCATTAGTTATTTCAAATGTCTTCATTTTTCAGTATAAAAGTAAATTTTGTCTGACACTCACCAGTGAATTTTTCCAACATACACACAATGCATAGCACAGAGCTATAGAGGATACATCAAAGATGTACATTTATTAGTGGCAGATCTGGAAAGCTGAGCTGACTCTCAGATTGAAGGAAGTGGTTAGTCCCCCTGTTTGGCACTCATGAGGACTTATCTGGTGTCCAGTGTCCAGTGTCCAGTCTGGGATTGCTCTGTAAGAAAATGTCTTGGCAAACTGGAGGGGGTCCAGTGCAGACAGGACTACTGGGATAGTTGGGAGCTGCAGCACACAGTAGAGAAGAGAGGCTAAGGGAACTCAGTTTGTTTAATCTTACGTGGCAAAGGCAAAGAGGAGATCAAAATGCTGTTTTTTACTGCCTAAAAGGGTTGATAGTAAAAATGCTCTTCCCAGGGGTGAAAAGGCACAAGGCAGTCATCACGTGTTGCAGCACAGGAAATTCCAGATGAACATAAGGAAGAAATTTTTCACCATGAGGGTGATCATGAGAGAGGTGCCCAGAGAGGCTGTGGGATCTCCATCCTTGAAGATATTGAAAACTCATCTGCACAAGACCTTGAGTAACCAAACTCAGATTTGAAGTTAGCCAGCCTATTAGCAGGAGTTGGAAGGTCTCTTCCAACCTGGTTTATTCAATAATTCTTTAATTTGCTCCTTACTCCACCCAAGGTTGCAACTATGCAGTGCTGTACTCATAGTCCCAGGGAAACTACCGGGGAAAATGCCTTTCTGAAATGCTATCCTGTCTTTCTCTTGGGAGGCAGGACCTGAAACTGAGTTGTGTAAAACTACCTTAAGAACACCTTACAAAGCCGGTGCTTTCTCCATATGCATGTTTAATTTTGCAGAAAATTAAAAAGGTTATATAATCCAGAGGACTTGTGAAGAGAATGTGATTCCTTTGTCCAAGTCTCTGGAAGCTAACACCATCCCCACTAAACATATCAGATTCCAGAATGAGATTTTATCTGGATCCATCCTTTGCCATTGATATTTATTTTCACCAAAATACACTCATGTACTCTCAGAGAAACAGGGATGCAGCCTGTTCGTAACAGTTCTCTCCTCTCTATCTAGTTGCTTGCAGCTAGCCCTAGACTACTAAGATAACTAGACCAGGTTTGCACTTAGAGAGGGAATAAGGCTGCAGACACTCTGCAGGTGGCCCATTCCCTACTGTATATATATATGTATATATGTCTCCTTTTGTGCACAGATATCACCTGCCCAGTGTGAGCATGGCTTGATAATTCTGGCTTATAACTGGAACTGTTAATCAGACAAGGGGAAGAAGGTTTAAAAACCAGACTGTTGAAATCCTACCTTTTCTCCACACACAGAGACAAAATACTGCAACTCCAAAATAACCAACACATATCCCAGGTGCTGGCTTCTGCATCCTCCAACAGGCACGCACAGCAACTCTGCCTGTCCTTCTCTCTGTCTGGTCAGTCTCTCCCTGAGCAATCCCCAGAACAATCTCTCTGTCCCGTCCCACTGTCCTCAATTCCCCTTGACCCAGCCAGGACACCAGAATTTCTCATACTGGCACTTGTCTGTGCTGGGAATTCCTGAATGGAGCCAGATGACTGAAAACACCTGGTCAAGAGGAGAGCAGAGAAATTGTCTGCAGACTGCAGAGGTTTTTTGCAGGAAAGCATGGTCAGTGCACCCTCTCTCCACTTGAATAATACTTGCTGAGCCTCGAGACAGAGGAGGACATGGACTGTGTTGCAAAAAGTGTGAATTGGTTTTACACAATTTTAAACAGAGCATTATTGTATTCTAAATCCATACTCTCTGCATGATCCTGACTCTGGAGTTAAGGGGAGTAAGAATAGGACACATAGCCACAGCTATGGCTTAGGAAGAATATGTCCTTCCCACTGAGCTCCATGGGGTTACAGGTATGGCTGCCACGGGAAGGACTCTGGAATGTCGTGGATCTAGCTGCACACTCGCCATCCTACTGGGAGAAGAGGGAGAATCTTTGCCTGACAGAGCCACATTTTGCATCTGCACCTTATGCTCTGCTCCCGTCTGAAAGATGCTGTAGAAACATTAGGGATTATTAGAGAGGATGAAGCTGCATGATTGAGTATTAAATATTTATTCCCTTGTATTCTTCATTTTGATTATTTGAAAATCCTTTCCTTAATTGTCTTAATCTGCTCCCAAAAGTAGGGCTGTCCTGATGGCTGCAACTCCCAATCTTCATCTCTTCATTGTTATTCTCCCTGATGTCTCCTGTAGAGCAAGACCCTGGTCAGAACTGGGACAGATTGCACAGAAGACCAGTAGATACACATAAGAAGACACAGTCCTTTTGCTACTGCAAATTCAGACTATAAAAATAAACAGATGTAGCAGGGCAAAAGGGGTCACTATGTACAATCAAAGCAATCAGGGCTGTTCCTGGCAGCCACAGGGGCAACATAATTATAGGCTCTTTTTGCCTTTTTTTTTCCCCTAAAGATACATTTCACTCACCCACCATTTGGAGGGGTTTGTCTGTATTGCTCAGAGATGGAGAAGGATGTGCAGGGTGACTTAGAAGGACAACAGAGAGAGGAGAAGGCAGGAGCAGGGAGCAATGGTCAGGATCAGGTAACCAGCAACCTAGACAGAGCCAAGAAGGAGAAATAAGACCATGTTCACACCACTGAGATGAGTAAGGCAGCTGAGGGGGTAGTGTTGTTGGGCCTGAAAAGGGCTGAAGAAGGCTATCAGGTTCAGTCCCTCTCTTTTCAACAGACTTGAAGGTCCTGGAGCCTCCATATCATGGTCCAAAGCTCCTTTTGGCCAGAAGCAAGCACCAACGTGCAAGTGATCTGTAGGACAACTATCTGCATACAGTTTCCTCCTTGACTCCTGATCCAGGACTACCATGTATGGTGAGAAAAGACTCCCAAACTGCCTCCAGTTGTGTTTGAATGCGCAGGAGCACCAGTCTTCAAGCATAATGCTGTGCATGGGACCAATGGGGACCCAGGAGGATGACACAGAAGGGAGTAAGGAAGGAATAAAACTGGAGATGGACTCATATGAAGGGGAACATCTGAAGGAGGGAGGTGAAAGGATATGGGGACGTATCACACTGAGGTGAACGGGAAGGCCCTGCACCCTCACCCCCACTGGGAAAAGCTGGCAAGGGCTATTGGCTGGGAACTGGAGTGCACAGTGAGTGGGAAGCACGGAAAGAGCTGAAAATACAGAAGCTTACTGTGGTAATAAAGGGGAAAATGACAGATGAAAGATAAAGCCCTAGGGAGGGATGGAACAAGTTCTTTAACTAATCAGCTTGTCCGAATGAGCAGGAGGGTTAATCCAGCTATGACGGAGTGAAAAGACTAAACACATGGGGCAGAGCAAGCCTGTCTAATTCACTTCCAGGGGTGAAGTTGGTGGGGAAGGCAGAACCAGGGCACGGCTGTGAACGGCTTAAAGACCCAGAAGCTGGCAGGAGGTTCCTCTCTGAGGAGCATGTGGCTGCATGGTCCCTGTGTGGCTATGGTCCTCTCTGCCTGAGCAGAAGGCAATGCAGAACTGTCCTTCACAGGTGGGAGAAGACATTCACCTTCAGGGCTCACTTACAGCTAACTTTCTGAGTTTGTTCCTTGGCAAAACAAAAGTAACACCTCCTAAAATTCATCTTGGGTATTACAAGGTAAATTCTATATTTGCCATGGGTATCTGGGCAGTGCAGCTGACAGAAATCTTGATTCTCTGTGGTAGCTGGAGGTAATCCCAAGGGGCTGCCCATGGGTTAAGCTATTGCCCCAACTACTTCTACAGGCATGGCATGTGCTCACGTAACTCCAGGACATCTCAGTTTGGGGTGGCTTCCCATTTCAAGCTATATTTGTGCCCCTAGGACATGTAACCTGGCAGATGGGGGAAAAGGAAAGATAGGTTAGAGAAGTTCACTGTGGGTTCAATAATTATTGTTCTCACAAATGATAATGGGTTTGATTTGGTTATTCTCTTTCACAGAGTTCCTCTGTTTCCCCAGAGTGCCTTCAATCTTCAAGGACACAGCCTCAAGATGCACCAGGGGAGGTTCAGACTGGATATCAGGAGGAATTTCTTCATGGAAAGTTTTGTTAAACATTGGAATGGACTGCTCAGGGAGGTGCTGGAATTACCATCCATGGAGGTGTTCAAGAAACGACTCAATATGTCACTTAGCACGATGGTCTAATTGGCAAGGTGGTATTCAGTCGTAGATTAGACTTGATGATCTCAGAGGACTTTTCCAACCTAAATGATTCTATGATCCTGTGAAGCTAAGGGAGTACCATAGCACCGTGATACTACTTCAGATTGACAGAACTGCACAGGGAATTGGCTGCCTCTGCCAAGCAGAACAAAAACTGAAGGTGAGGGCATAGAAAGGAACAATCTCCCAAGCCAGAAAGGAGGAAGGAAAGGGTGCTGCCTCTGGAGGGCCAGTTGCCAAAAAAGAAATGTGATGATCAGTCTGCCCTTTCTGTGGCTCTGCAACAACCAAAGGGAAGAAATCCTCCAGCAGGGAATAGGGGAAGGAATGGTTCTCATTTTGTTGTGCTTGTGCTGTTGGTTCTCTGATACCTATTGTCAGCTGAGCTGAAAAGGCAAAATTTACAATCCTGATTTAGGATATGAATCCAGGTCCATAACTATGCATAATGCTGAAAGGTAAGATGTAGGGGACATAATTACTTGAATTATGGTATTTTTTGTGTTTTGTGTTTGCTGCAGGAGATGTGTTAGAGAACTTGAAAACCAAATTCTGCTTTCACCTCCCCTGCAATATCGATCAATTCCCAGCAAGACTACTGCCCATTTGCACCACTGAGCAGAAGCAGCATTTTGGTACACAGCGTTGTGGCTGGAATGCAGTGGGCAGCATGACACAGTGATGCTGTGGTCTACAGCAGCTTGAAACAAAGTGCTGGATCTTAGTAACCAAAGCCTGTACCCCCATGTATGCACAGGGGACAGGCCCTCGTGGGCAACTTTTAACATACAAGTCACACACTGGTAGATAAGCCACAATTTTCTAATAATGGAGCCAGAAGCCGTGCAGTGGAAATGTTTCTGAGCACAATGGCATGCTTCTGTAGTTGCAGCCCAGGAGGCATGAAGCAGTGAATTAGGATGAGAATCTCGGTGAGAAATTCTCTCTCTGGGAGGCAGGCTGCAAGAGAGATGCCTCCTCTTATTGCTGTTATTACAGTCTCTGAAAGGTTAGCAGACCTTCTTCATCGTATTGTCCTGACAGAGGGCGTGGGTACCTGACTGCTGAGGAGTTCCCTGCACTCAGCTGGCATAGGTCTTGTGGATTAGGTCATCCCCCAGACTATCCCCGGCACTGAGCATACAAAGGATATGGGAAAAGTGGAGAGTCACTGTGCTTTCACCATCCCCTGCAGGTGGATAATCCCTTAGGCACTACCTAAACTTGCCATTTGGTGATCCCTAGGATCACAATCAGTGAAAAACTGATCAGAGAGTGACTGGTTTAGCTGCTTCCTTCACTGTCTGAGTTGTCAGAGCTCATCTGCAAACCTGGGTCAATACATTATCTGGCCTTTCTCCAAAATTTCTGCAGAGGTAATATAAGCAGTGTCATTCTTCCCTTACTAGGGGAAAAACTAAGGGCACAGACTGTGTTTTTGCCTGATGCTGGTAAGTTGGTGACAGGGCTAGAAAAAGAATTTTGCAGTCTCGATACAACTTCACCATACTCATGACATGGTCCTTGCACTTTAATTAGAGGTGGCAGACAGCAGGTAGATGGAATAAAAGCCACAGGGATTTAAAAGAAAAAGCTCCCTGTCTTTGTCTTCAGTCTCCAAGATTTTTGTGACAGCAAAGAACAATACTGAGGCAAAAATACCTGGACAGCACTAGCAGGACTGTGCAGCAGGTGGATCTCTGCCCACTTTGTAGACATGAAGAGGTTTAGAAGAGTACAGGTATGGGACAGGGCAAGAGATGGGGCACAGGCTGGCACTGGAAGCTGCATGGCTATAAACCACTCAGCACCAGCCAGTTAAGAAATGCAGCTGGACAAATGTTCTGGAGTGGACAAAACCAGTTATTTTAGGTAATAAAGAGAAGAAGGAAAAAGTATTTGACATAGGTAAAATGCACTACACATAATACATTTGGATGTAATGTGGAGCTGGAGACCAATGAAAAAATGAGCAAAATATAAAACCAGACATAAAAAATAGACCCCAAAAGGAGTGAAGGAGAAGAAATCATTGACATCAACATCATATTTTTCTGGTGAAGGACTCCACATGCTGACAACCCAACATGCCAAAACCCATTCCCTCCCATCAGGGAGAAACCACCACCATCAAGACCCAGAAGACCAGTGGAAGGGTGAGCATAAGAGCAGGAAAAGTGGTGCAAACTGAGAAGTTTTAAAATGTGTTATTACTATTATTGAGGGCTTTTTTTTTTCTGTACAGAAGTATGTTTCCTTTCTGTGTCATAGTCAAATCTGGAGTGTTATTCTTGGATTATACTGTTAAGATTTCTATTATACTAGCAACGAATTCTTGGGTTTATATATATATAAATATATATACATGTGCGCACATTTCCGCTGTGCCTATAAACAAGGACTTGGATATAATATTTGATTTCAACTTCTTGCAGATGGAAGATTATTCTGGAATTTAAATTTAGTCCTTTTGCTACAGACTAACTGATGCATTCAGCCCACAGGAAAATCCAAAGAAGTATTACATCACTTAAAGAAGAAAACTGAAGACTGGAAAAATATTTAAAAGGTAAACTTTAACTGCCTTTTTTTTTTTTTTCTTCTGAAGAAATTTGAATAGAAAGTCTGTTTCAGAGTGACCCCTGCATTTTCTCTGAAAAGAGGTGGTTATATCCAGGTGAACAGGAGCAAAAATCATCTGCATAAGAGCTTAAACAGAATAGTCCTCAGTCTCATGCAAATTGAAACATATGTCATTTAGCCAAGATAAATTCCCTAATACCTCTTAGTTATTTTGACACTAAAATCCTCTGTCACATGCTTCTGAGAGTCCTTCTGCCTGGTGCTGGGAGGATTCCTAGTACACTTGAGCAAGATATGCCAGGCTCTGCAGTAGGTTTTCTAGGATAGAAGTGACTTAAAAATATTTTGCCCTGTTGCACCTCAGTGACCAAGTAGGGGCTATATTTATTTTTGAGTAAAGGAGACACAACTACAAACACATCCAACCACCTAAGATTGTTCTACCAGATTACCTCAGGAGCATTCTTCTTGCCGCTCCGTAGCCCTAACAGTTCTCATCACAAATCTGCATGGTTTATGAAGGCTGGTGGGATTTCAGGGCTGTGTAAACTGGCTGCAGTGAAGGCAGGGGCTTGGTTCTTACGCATTTTTATTTTTCCAAACACCCTCTCTCCTCCTTGAAGTGACTGCTGAGGAGGCCAGGGCCTGGGAGGTCATTAGATCTGTCTGACATCCATCCTCTAATCTGGTCCTCTTTGTCCTTTCCCTGGTTCTGCCAGAGATGCCGGGATGCCATGCAGGACGGGCTGCAGCACTGCCTCTGTGTGAGCAGGGGCCTGGGGATTGCTGTACGTTCTGGGTGCTTGCTTTCCTGCTCCCATCTCTCTCCTGAAAGCAGCAAGCCATATGGCCAAGCCTCTCCCGCCTCGTGAGCAGCCACTGGAGCATTGGAACTGTGCACCCTGTCACTGTAATGGTATATGGAAGTGGGGGAAAGGCAAGAAACATAATGTTTGAGCTTATCGGGAAGACTCGGTTTGATAGCAGTTGAAATAGACAACATTTGTACACAGAATGAGCACACACATGCTACACCGTATGCATTAACCATGAGGTGGGGAGCAGGGGGATCCCAGTTGCTATTAAATGTTGTGTCACTCAGCTGGAGAACTGTTCTGGCTCTTCTTTTTGAAGTGTATGATGGGAAGCTGTCGTGCTTGGTGGCCAGGAGAGCCAGGCAATGGCCAAGAGGGTCATGCTCTACCCTTGGCCTGCTGCTGACTTGCTGAGTGACTTTACACATACCTGGTCAAGAGCATCCATCAATTACCTGGCTGCGTCATTTTTTGGAGGCTGGCTATGTGGGACCCCGATGCTCACTAGGTGTCCTTGCTTTCATACTGGACAGCTGCTGCAGCAGAACCTGGGTTTTTAAAATAAGCCTTTCTCCTTTTGCCACAATGCACCAGCTGTCAGCCAACCTGAGAAGGAATGAGCACTTGTCAGCATGTAGTGCCTCTCTGGCAGCTTGAGTGTGTGTGTGTACATGTGCCTGGGAAGTGCTGTTAAGCAGTAGCTTACACTTCTCAAAAGAGAAGTCATGTGCTACTTTAGAAGGGTCTTCTTAAATCTCTAGGTAAATAAAGACTCTAATGTCTGTTATCTGACTTCACAGCCTTTCAGTTTCATTAAGTTAATAGCCTCCATCAAGGGGCCAGCCCGGATGCTTGCAGTAGATTTAAAACCTGTGAATTCATCAATCTTAAATTGCACTTCATGCAAAGTCAGTGTACTGCACCCTGGGGACACATGGAAACCCTAATGCTCAGTGCAGGACTTTGATGCCAGCAGGACAGGGACCAGATAAGCAGGGTCCTTTGTGCAATCCTTATCTGTGCTTGTTCAGCTGAGAACTTCCCTTGCTTGTGCTGGTCGGCCACATTTCTCTGGTGCACAGTGGGATGTTTTGTCTTTGCAGGCAACATGCTAAGCAGATGGTCATGGGGTGCTATGCTTGCAGACAACTACTTAAGAAAGCATGAGCAGAGGAGAACAGGTCTAGAAGATGGGTCATGGGGCAGATAAGCATTTTCTGTGTCAACTTCGTTTAGGCTTGTTCAAATTAACTTCCACTCTTGCAAAGACAATGCTGTCTTCTCTCACCACACAAAGAAGGTAAAGTTATCTTTGATATTCCCTACAGGCTTTGAGAAATGATTCTTGTGCAGACAGGAGTGTGACTCTGTCATGGGATTTCTGTGGAGATGCAATTGCTGGCACCTTGGACAAGTGATCCTAAAGAACCCTTAGAAAGACTATTATTCCTAATCTAGCTAGATATACCAACAACATAAACTACATGCCCTTTGGATAGGCTTAGGCTTGTGTACTTTTAGATCTGGACCAGCAAGTGAGGCCTCGGCTGGCTTGTGATGACCTACAGACACTGACATTGTGTTATCAGTCAGGGCACTGTGAAAACAATTGGCATTACAAGTCTGTTTCTTAGCTCATGGGAAGGACTGTTAGAGAGGAGAAGCCAAGCTTATTATGGATACATAAGGTCAAACAATATTAATTCTATTTCACCTTGAGTTATTTCAGTTCAAATCCAGAGGATATGTTTCAGCCTGACAAACCTTGTCCTAACTTGACTGAGACAACATTTTTCACCCCTTCACTTCTGAATGTGTGAAAGTCTTTCTGACTAACTGGATGACTGAGACCTAGAAGGCAGATTACTGCAGCCTAGCAAAGGTCCCTCCTTGTGACTCTGAGATATTTTGGTACTTGTACATGGAGCTCATACTGCCACTATCAATACTAGGGGTTTAAAAGTAATCATTGTCTTGTCCAGATCCTTTCTGGATCTACCTCGTTTGTAGTAGTTCTCCACTCTCAGTCTCACCTCACTGTGTGGATTCAGAGGCTCAGTCTGGGTTTCTGGATGCACTGCAGAAACGAAGTCAAACTGCAGAGTAAAAGATCTGGAGTGACTTCAGTCTTGTGTCCCTTGGTATTGCATCTTTTAACAGGAACAATGAAACTAAAACTGAATTGGAAGAAGAGAGAGACGGACAGAGAAAGGGAGGGTAGGAGTGAGAGGCAGCCAACTCCGTATCTAACCATGTGCAAAGCTCATCATGTGAGCTCTAGACCATTTCTGAAAAATGTCCAGAGAAGGAAGAAAGTGTGGTATGTGCCTGTGTTTTCATCCCAGCTCTTTCTAATTTGTAGTTTGTAATGATATCTTATTTTTTATTCTTGGATGCTTTTCCTCCTTGCGGAGTCCTTGCTACTGCCTGCATTTCATACATAGCAAGGTCCCCATCACATCAAGAATTCATAATCATCCAAAAATATTCAATAGGAATATAAAATATTTACATGTGAAAGACTGTGAGACAGAATGAATCACTTGTGTTACCGTGTTGGAAATTGTTCACTTAGAGAGGGCATGAATTTTGCCAGAGCAAAATGTGTGATTCTGGACGAGTGCTGTGGGTATGGTGTGGATGAGACCCCAGGGTGGTCCTTGTAGCTCCTGTCTTTGGCTGCTCTGTGGTGCATGAGGATGGCTGGGAGCCAGGTCCAGTATCTCTTCCAGGATGGGGCAGGCTCCAGGTGTCTTCGCATAGCGAGCCAGACCTTGTTCTGCTGAGCGCAAAGTAATGATATAAGACAGAAGGAGGACAGGTGGCCAGTCCTTATTCAGACATCTGACACAACCCTTATTTACAACCCAGATTCTCACCTTCCTTTAAGTGCCTTGCTGATTCTTTTTCAGCGTAGGTGCACTTCTAATACCTTCTGTTTCTTTGTTGAATCTGGCCCATGCATGTACCTTTCTCCTGCGCAGTGAAATCCCCACAGAGGCTGTCTCCAATTGCAGTCTCTTATCTAATCTCTGCTCATGCTCTTTCTTGAGCCAGCCCTTCTCATGTACAGGCTCCTCAAGACTGTTATATCCACTTGTAACCACCCTCTTTTTTGATAACTGCATCTGGATGCGGCACAGTTGTCATGGGGTGAGCTGGGAAGAATAAAATTACTTTGGCAAGTGACCCAAGGGCACGTCCACACCACACAGTGCACTGCTGTGTGAAGTGCTGAGTGAGCCCAACAGCAGGGTGCTGCATGGAAACATTAGGTCGGGTCATGAAAGTGGCATAGCAATGCCAGCAGACTGCTCCCAGCAGGACCAACTCCCTGGAGCCAGCACCACACAGTGAAGCTCCAGCGCCTTTGAAACGACAGTGAAGTCATGATGTGCAAGCCTTGAAATTTCTGCATGAGGTGCACCGCATGATGGACATATGCTCTCTAGTGTAAGTGTGAGCAGAAGATGCCTTGTGTCTTTGGGCACGCAGTCTAGGATCCGTCCATGTGCGCTATGGCAGCAATGAATAAGTCAGTTGTAATTCCCTGACAGAACACACACGGTTGCTGTTTGACACTGGCCAGCTAAGGTTCTTTTATAAACCAAACGTATAGAATTAAATGGCAGGAACCCAAACACTAATCAAACTGGATTGTGCCTGGGATAGTGGTCTTGGCCATTTTATATACTGCAAATGCTCTTTTGAAGCTGAGGGGTTTCAGGATGCCTCTTTGGAGGAAGCTATTTAGCACAGGTCTGTTCTAGTTCAAGAACTGGTAGTAGGAAAGGAGTCTGATAAGAAAGGGTGCTGACTATTGGAATGATTGGTAAATACAAGATTTCAAAACAGAGATAAAATTCATCTCTGTAAACTAATCATGTCTAGTGTAGTTTCTGCTCCCACTCTCATTCATGTATTAAATAGTGTGAGGGTGATGAGGCACCAGAAAATGTTGACCAGAGAAGCTCTATATGCCCCATCCCTGGAAGTGTTCAAGGCCAGGTTGAATGGGGCCCTGAGCAACCTGTTCTAGTGGAAGGCTGCCCATGACAAGATCGGAATGAGATGATCTTTAAGGTCCCTTGCAAACCATTCTGTGATTCTATGATTCTATAAACAGAAACAGCTGCCAGACTTTTTCTCATGAGGCTAAGCAAGCTCTGTTTTCGTCTGTTTGTTGGTTTGACAGAAGGCAAGGACCTATTCTGGAAGAAATACCATCACATTATGATACTGAAGCAATAAATCCTGTGCTCTGTCAATACACGGGGGGAGAATGGGCTAGAAAGAGATTGGAATTCCCAGAAATCTATACAATACAGGATTTGAAGGGCTTCTCTGCTCTTACTGCATTGGTATAGGACTAGTACCCTGTCATGAACAAAGATTAATCAGTAGTTGAATTTTACTAAACCAGTACCCAGAAGGGATTTAAGAGTTTGGGCTAGAAGGCAGGGAGGAATCTAGACTCATTTCACCTACTGTAAGCTTGGTAAGGCACTTAATTGCTCTGTGCCTCAGTTCTCTTTCTTTAAACAAAGGCAAAGTCACCAGGATAAGTTCTAAAGGTGCTCTGGTGATAAAAAGGTGGTGGTAATCCAGATAATACTAATAGTGTATTAGCACCAGGGCAAGGAAAATAACATTGTTTGGTCTGCAGTCCATAGAAACTGCTATCTGATATTTTCTCAGCATCTTCCCTGGAAATTCCAAACTTTCTTGTTGTCCTTTCCTTAATGAACTCTGTGAGCCTGGAAGATGCACATGCATATCTTCACACTCACAGACAGAGGATTTTTTCCTAAAATGTCAGTATAGAAGAGATCATGAGCATCAGAGCTGTGCCACAAAATGGAAATGACTCAGGGATTTATATATAAAAGCAGGAGGAGAATAGGGGCAGTGGAAATCACTCAAAAATATATTATAGAGAACAATCCTGTGTTGACAGAGGGATGAACTAGGTGACCTAATAAAAACTGTTGTTACAGATTTTTTTCACTTCTGTCACATATTAGAAGACTTCAGTCTCCAGAGATGTCAATCCAACAGCTTTCACTGGCAGGAGTATTCACTCAAAAATAAACTTGGTGAAAGGAGAGAACCTCAGTTAACTGCTTGCCTGGGGCAGATAGAATGCAGTCAGAAGGCTTGTTTGGCAAGTAATTATAAATGCACTTTTGCTGCCCAGGTGCAGGAAGCACAGCTTAAGCTTTTACTCATTAACATCATTAAAATTTCCATTTCAGCTGTTGCTCTGGCATTGACAATGCTTACAAAATTGTGACCAGGTCAAGTCAAAATTGGCAGTGAGGCTGATGCTGGGCACCATGAGTTCAATTGCTTTAAAGAGCCAAAAAACCACCAATAGAAATGTTAAATGATTCAATTGTACCTTTGTGCACTTCAGATAACAGGAAAGGTGGCCAGAAATAGAGGGAAAGAAGGTTCAAGAACACAGGAAATGCCACATCTGATCTAGCCAATTATCCATTTGGTTGGTATTTTGTCTTTGATAGTGATGGGTACCAGAAGTTACAAAGGAAGACTCACAGGATCTCAAGCTGGACAGTTAAGGATAACCATTGCTTAGGGAAATATATTCCCTAACACCCTCATTAGTGGTTGGCTGATGGGCTGTATTGTGAAGCTGTGAAGCTCTTATATTCATCATTTGTATCTTAACTTCTCTTGTAAATCTGGAAATTTTCAATATCCACAAATATCTCTTTCTTATTTGAATCCTTCCACACCCTGCACCTCAGAGATATCTTGTAGCAGAGATTTCTACAGGTGAATGAGGATGCCTGAGGAGAAGTATTCCCTTTGATGGAATACTTTTACTATCGCTCAGTTTAATGAGATGTGCCTTTGGTGCTGGAGTGTGAAAGACAAGGTAAATAGGAACATTGAATTTTCTTTTCTAAGTAATTTTTTCTAACTATTTTGAATGTCTATTTTATTTATATGATTTCTAAAATAAATACACCTGCCATTTAATTTTCCTCCTACATGGAAGTCATGCTATTCCTTGAAACAATTGTGTTGACTATTTTGGAACCCTTTTGATTTCTGCTGTAATTTTCTTTGAATACAGAACTGAGCACAGCATTCTGGACATAATGCTCTTTCATACTGATCTCACACCATTTTTAGAAAGAAACTCCACCCTATTCCCTGTGCATGCCCCAGCAAATGGAGAGCACTGTTTGACCACGGAGGAGCACGGTGCTACAAGGATGTAGAATGCAGCCCAAGAGGACATAAAATCTCTCTAATTTTGAACACATATGGATACTTCAAATGAATCCTTCCAATGTGCATTTGTTACCAGGAAACTTAACACTCCTATGTGGTTGATTACTCACATCTTTCTCTAGGTTTGACGAAGAATATTTGCCATTTGCAAGTATCTCCACCTTACTGACTGTTCACCTTTACTGCATTGTCTGTAATCTACAATAATAGATCTTTCTAGGAGGTAGATGCATGCTGCTACTTATATTTTTCTGTGTCGGAAATGGCAAACTTGATGCTAAACTACGTATTTATTTTTTCAGATGCTTAGCCAGCTTGTCTGCTTGCCATGGCATGATGTTCTCATTAATAGAGTACCTGATTGCCTACTCTCTTGTTTGGATCCTGTCGAGAATGCTTTGAAAATCCAAGCAAAAACAGGCAGACAATTTTCATTTGTCCCACATTTGCTGACACGCTCAAAGAGTGCTAATAGATTGAAGTGGTTTTGCAAATGCCCTTCCAGAGTCCCTGTTATATCTGCAACTTTCAGATATTTTGTCATTCCAGCCTTGTTTTCATCGCAGGTAGCGAACACTCCCTGCTCTGATTTCCCAAACACCTGTTGCGGAGGGCAACATCTGCTGATTCTCCTTACAGCTGATATCAGCCAGGCTGCATACTTTCTGTACAACTTAGCAACTTCTTTCTTAAATTCGTTCAGACCATCAGATGTACTGTGTGACTTTTGCCAAATTGCTTAACTCTTCTGTCTTGCTGTTTCTCCTCCTTCCCCTTTGTATAATAAGGCAAAAGTAGTTATCTCCCTCACAGTGTGTTGGAGAAACTTACTTCAATCATTTTTGTAAAGTCCTTTGAATCTTTCAGAAGGAAGTTGCTACAAAAGCGCTAAGTACTATTATTCAAGGACTTAAACAGTATTCCTAAGTGTATATATTTAAATATATTGGAAAATTTCAGTCCACCCTTAAAAATGTAAGTTCTACATGAAATGCTTCTGTGATCAGCTCTGTTTCCAATATTTTCAAATGATGCTACACTTAGGAAAGAGATGCCTCTGTTTGGATGGATCGTGTAAATTAATTGTTTTATCCTCTCCTTTCCCTTACATATTAATAAGTAATAACAAAAAGATCATGATCCCAGGCCAACTGCAACCTCTGGTTTCAATTTTTTTCATATAATCTTCCCCCTTTTTTTTAAAAATTCCATTTTTAATGCTTTGCCCTTCCTCTTTTGTTGGGTTTTTTTTATTTATTTTTTTCTGCTTGCTGAGTAGATTATGTGGTTACCCCTCTGAATTTTCAATGAAGCTGAAACATGGATATGATTTTTGCCTCTGCTCATGCCTGCACTGTCACAGCAGCATCCATGACGGTGTTCCAGCTCAGGGAACAGGGTTTACTCTGCCACTGTACACACTGGTTCTTGAAAGTTACTCTAGACCTAATCAGCATCCTTCATGTGGCATCTCCTCACTTTTTTTTTTTCTGCTCCTAATGGCATGCTCCAATAATCCCTCCTTTGTATTTACACATTGCCAAACAGCTACCTTTTGACCTCACAAGTAATTTCTTTTCTGTTGTCACCTCTACCTCTCTGATAATTGCTGTGGTAATTTTTTCTGAGACCCCTTCTTGCTGTGTGGTAATGACACTGATGACCACCAGGTCAGAACCCTGAAAACATACTGCTCATTAACCAGATGAATGGGCCTGTTGCCATTCTCTGAGTCTCAGACAGATGTCCAGTCAGGATAGATGATCATTCATCCAGCTACACTCATCTCTGGGGCTTCTTTCAGGAGCCATTTCTCAGCTGATGGCTCTTAAAACTGGAAAATGAGTGGCTTGTTTGCCCTGAAGTTTGCACTCTCTGTCTGGGCTATCCTCCCAGTTACTGTGGTTAATTGCAATTATCAAATTGTATTGGTACTGCTTCATCACATGGCATTGTCCAAGACTGGACTGGAGTTTAAGAAGTTTGTTCCACCCTCTGTGTTTAACCTGGTCCTTGCTCCACAATAGCTCAGCACTTTCAACTTCCTCCAGTGCTCTGCAGCAACGTCCTAGATGACAAGTTGTTTCTTCTTGCTTCCCCTTGCTTGAAAGGGGAAGCTACAGTTCTTACATCAAAGGTTTATTGATGTCCTCAGATGCTCTGGGTAGGCATGCTGGGGACGTGGCTGCAGGGAGACCCTCTGCTCCCAAGGTGCCTCTGCCACATGCCCTCCTGCTTACACCCAGCCAAGCCACACGATCCTCAGGGACTGGGCAGCTCTAGCTCAGCAGTTGCCTTTTAGAGTTTTTTGTGGTAAGTCAGTAAATGATAGCATCATCCAAGGTCCTTGAAGAAATATTTTCTAACCCATTTAACCATCTTGCAAGTGGGAAAGATGGAAGTAGGAAAAGCCAGGTGTCTGTGACACCACGAGGCAATTTGTGAACTGTTTACTTGAAAGCACAAAATTTGTCACTTGTGTGAGTAATTTACTGCTAATTATGAGCTTACAATCTGCAGATAGAAAAATCAAAGCCAATGCACATTTTCAGAGAAAAAGGAAAATTACTCAGAGTACTATATAATTATGCACTTAGCTGGGACTTGCTCCTGAGGCTTTCTAGAACATTGATTTTCAACTTGAGCAAGTTTACATACAATTGCATTAGCATGTATTTGGGAAGGGGGACTAGCATATGCCAGAGAGAGGAAAAACCCAGAAGACTTAAGGTCAGACAAACCAGGAGGATAGAACCCAAGATGGTAAACAACTAAAATTTCCTTCTCAAAGCCTAGAAGATCAGTAATTCTTGGCTGTGCATCACTGCTGCACACCATGCAACCCATTCATCTTTTGCTATTCCATCCCTGAACTCCTCATGCACAGCTCTTCCTCTGGCCTATGTTACAGCCTGATTCTTCCCATCCTAAGCTCACAAATGCACTCAGGTAAACTCGAACCCATATGTTGTACCTAGCCAGTGAACAAAAACAATGGAAAGGAAAACCTCATTTTCATTCCTGACTTAATGCAGTGTTGAACTGGGGTCACCAGAGCTGCCAGACCAGCAGAATAATCTCTTGCAACATACAACTGCAGCCAGCAACTGGGTTTTGCTAATGCTGTATGCTGTATCTTCATTTAGTGTCCCCTTTGCAAGAAAGAGAAAACCTAAAAATATTTCAGTGGATTAAGTCACACAGTTACTGATTTAATAGTCTAAGGGCAAAGAAATGGGAGCTAGAGAGGTAAGAGGTGTTGTTAGCTGAGATTTGAAATGGGATGAAGAGTCACTAAGGCAGGGAGCCACAGGAAGGAAAATGTTAACTACTTAATTGAATTTGTGTAAGTGATTCTTTAATGATAAACTAGGGATAGGTGAAGCAGAGAAATTAGAGATGGAAAAGACTTATTAGGTCATCTAGCCCATAAAGCAGTTCAGATAAAATAACAGTCTTTCCTGCTCACAGATACCCCCACTCTCATTCGTTCTTGCTCATTCTCCATTTTGCCTATGTACATGAGCACCCTAGATTTCACTTGCATTTCAAACCTACAGGAAATATTTTCAGAAGTATTTATTATTTATAATTTTTCTTTAAATGAAGAGAATGTGGTGCAGAATTAATTAGCATCCTTGGAGACGGGTGTTCTTTGCTCATTGCTACTAACAGAGCAGAAGAAAGATGTGTTTGTGCTTCCTTTGCTGTCTGTCCCTTCTGCTGCAAAACAGCTTTTCCCGGATGTGGAGTGGAGACTGAACTGAGCAGGAGCCCTGAAGCTGCCTGTTGAGATCCCGGGCTTAGCAGGCATCTCAATGCCAAACAGGGCCTCTGTTTTTGCTACACAGACATTTATCTACCTGGAAATGGACAGGCAACCCAGACAAAAATCATTAGGCACAGGCCTCTAAGAGCCATAAAATAATCAGGATTAAGGCTTCCTGCTGAGTCAGTCACAGAGATGGTTTCTGGGCACCAGAGCTCTGTTGTTACACAGAGATCAGCATCCCAAGATCCACGCTAAGCTCTTGCCAGCAGCTCCAGCCACTCAGAGAAATCTGGTTAACTTTTGCAGTTGGTTTTATCTGGGAGCCTGTAGGAAGCGCTGTGCCAGTTCTCCTGGGCATCTTTCATGAGCTGGAGTGTGTCTGGGAGGCTCTGGGTCTGTGGAGCAGAGCACACACACATATGTTTGGGCACTTAGCAGAATCTACAGGGATATTTTTGTTTTACCCAAGACAATAATCAGCCTCTGGATAACACGTCATCTGTCAGGTTTCACTGAAGAAATATGAATTACTTAAGCAGTTCGTCTCCATCCCACTCATCAGAAGGGCGGTTTGGAACAATGCCAGTTTCACTGGGGACAAGCTAACACAGTAAACTAATTTTTCATTAACAATGGTCTGAAATTTTTAATGAATCTGCCTCATTCATGTTTGCTCCAGTTTTGCCCTGCACTTTGCACCCATGCAGGGTGAGTGGTGTGAGCTGACAAGTCTACCTGGGGAAGAAGAGATTTTGAGCAATTATTGCAGGAAAATGAGGAGATGTTAAATTTAGATTCGTAGCAAAAAGTACCTGAGGAACTAGTCTCAGACTAGAAACCCACTGGGAGATGATCTCCCCATCCAAACCCGTTTCCATTTTGTGCAGTGACACCTTTCAAGAAACTGGCCACTCAAGGAGAACCATGGACCAGATTTATTCCAGTAACTTTGAACTATAAGTGCATTTGTGAAAAGAACAATCTGCCTATTAATGGTTTGAAGGAAAGGACAAATTAATTGAGTGAATGATTGATTATGAATTATTCTCCCAGTCCTTCAAATCTCCAAATGCAGTGAGTCCTTTCTAGCCCAATCTCCTCATCAAATCTTCTCCCCTTTAAAAGATGTTGTATTATTTTTCTCCATTATACATGTACTGAAATAAATGTGTTGGTTATGGAGTTGTCCTGTCTCCCTTCCCTTCTGCTGAAAATATTATTTAACTTAAAGGTGACAGTTATATAATTTAATCTTTGCCTTTCATTATTAATGAATTTTAACATGAAATATGTAGGCATTTTCCCTATTCTGCCATATAGAACACTGGCCATAATTATGTCAGATGGAATTTTTTTCTCCTTTTTTGGAAGAAATATTTATTAGAAACTGTTCTCCATGGTGCTGACAGAGGAAGTTTAAATGGATGAGTAATTTCTGCCTCCTTATTTTTAGCCTTCTTGTTGGCCATTTTCAATAACAGACCTTTCTGGTGCCTTACGGCCTGTTGGCTTGAGTCCCTTCTGGGGTGATGGATCTTTGCCCCTGCAAGCAATTCTAATAAAATCAACAGACACAATAGTGAAGGTGAGTTTGGCTAGACCCTTTCTTGAAGTCTCTCATGAATTTTCTCACTTGAGACAAGGCTATAGTTCCTGTTTTACTTGTCTGAAATGGAGCGTGGGGAAATAATATGCCCATTCACAACATGAGCACTGCAAATAACAGCTTATAGTTTCTCATGACCAGTCCCTTCCTCTTCTCATGAGTCCACCCTCCTTTTCACAGCTGCCAGTTCCCCCAGGACATGGGGCTGCTCCCACACCCCTGGTTCCTCTGTGCTGTCACCATCTTTCCTCCTGCTTTCTGGTGTGATTATTCTCACTCCTGTTTGCACACACAGATGGAGCTCAATGGATCCCTAATAGCATCATTTACTTAATTAACATGCAATTAGCTTAATGAATATTTTAACCTCATTATGTAGTTACTCATCTTTATCTGTTGTGGGTAAGTCTTGTGCCCAGCTCTGGACTGTTATAAAGACAAGCTTAATTAGTCCAGTTCTTCAATTATGTCCAAGAGGCCCTCTGTAAACGGTTCGTTCTCCCTCCCTTTACATGTCATGTCTATAATGGAAGAGCTAGTGTTTAAGGAAGGAGAACATATCTTTTTCTTAATCTTCCCCTGAAAAACTAGAAATTTCCTTAGAGGTGAGGCATAAGCAGAGGGTGGTGATACTAAATTCTTGTGGTTGGCTAGGTGGTGTTTCTGCTATTTGGTCAGGATGAAAGCTTTACCTATGAGACAGGTTTTCCCAGCAGAGACATTTCCCACCTGTGGGTCTTTCCTGTTTTCAGCCTGCTGTATGGTGTGATGGTGTGGTGCACACTTTATGGTGGAACAAATGTCCTTCTCCATCATGTTCTTCACACTCAGGATTTGTACCTCAGCAGAAGCATTATCTATGCCTTGCAGTCATGGGATGATTGTCTGTCAGATCACTGACCAGTGTGTGGAAAACCATCCTGAGAAAACTTTCTGAGGTTGGCAAGGAAACCACAGTCCTTTGGGCTCAGATGAGGGAGGAGATGGACTCTTGCCCAGAAGAACTGTGGCAGGAATGAAACAAGGAAGGGTGTCTGCTTTCCCTCAGGTGATCTTGTTGGCACATTTCACCTCTTCTTCCAGGCTGGTATCTTAGCAAAGCTTGGCAGGAGTCTGTCTTGATAGGAAGTTCCCATCTCTTCCTTCTCCAGAAAATCAGTTTGTAAATGCAGCTAGGGGATGGGGAAAGCAATCGTGGGTGAGGGAAGAAAGTTTGCTTTAGTCAAGAGTGACCTCTTGAGCTGACCACAAAGCAAAAAGAGAGAGACTTGATCAGTTTTACTAGATGGGCAGAGCAATATTCTAATAGATCATGTCTTCACTCTCTAACTGGGACACGTGCATGAAGGAAAATGTCGCTCCCACCATCCCCTGGGAAGAAAACAAAATGCATCTCTGTGTTGACTTGCTTACTGCTGGCATCTTAGCAGTCCCCTCACTGACTCTTCCTTCTTGTTATGATCTGGGGAAGGCAGTCAAGCTTTATACCCCATGGAGGAAAGCAGGCTGGGAAGTCATTTGGTCTCAATGGGAATCCACACAGAAAGAAAGGAATGGACTTCAAAGATCTTAACAGAAAGAAAATATCTCTTGTAAAATGCCATTGGAAAGTTAAGAAAGCAGTGAGTACTATTTCCTTTAGGCTAAGGTTTTTGTTGTTTTGAGTCAGCAAGGTTAACCAGAGAAATAGAGCAGAAAGTTGAGATTATTGGGAACGGCTACACTTGGGTTTTCAAAGCCTTCTCACATACTTCAAAGGAAAACAAGAAGATCTATTTGCACAATACATAGTCCTGCCGTCTTAACCCAAAACTGGCTATGCAGAGACGGAGAGAAGTGAAATATTAAGGGGGTGTTGGTAAAAGAACAAGCACAGATATAATGAGGGATGTCTTAATGATAGGAAAGCTACGCTCCCTCCTCCACAAAACCAAGGGTCCTATCCAGCAGGGCTGCCATGTGTCCTTCTTGAGGCTGCATTTTTCTGACAATGTCCACCTCCCTGCCAAGGCAGGCTCAGAGCTCTCGGTTAGCTATTTCTGTCTCTGACTCGGCATATCATGTTCAAATTCTGTAAAGGTATCACCCGGCTCCTGTCCTCACAGAGGAGCAGCCGTGTTCAATGAGGTAATGAGCTGAGAAGATTTGTGGGTGTGCATATTGCAGCAGGGTCAGCCCATGCAATCCATGTAAAGAGCACTAAGTCTACATTATTTGTCTTAATCTGTCACTCTTACAGAAACAGCTGTTACTGGGCCTAAATACTTTATCAACAGGACAAACACAGCTAGAACAGCCATCCATCCCAAAGTCAAGTACTTGTACTGCTCAGTGCTGTGACTGCTGAAGCCAAAGAATCAGGTTAACATTCATTTGTCCTCATCCTTTGGCTTGAATGAAGCAGCCTTAGAATTAGTTTAGTCCCCATTTCCTCCTGTTGCTACCATGAATAGTTCCCTATTCTTGCCAGCTCTAGGGAGGGCCCTGTGTCCTCACTCAAGATGACAAAAAAGTATCTTTCCAGAGACAGAGGAGGTAACTGATAAGATCCATGTGTTGCAGAACTTGAAGGCCATGATCTCTGGTTGACATTGGTTTCTACGTGGGGGTTCCCAAAAGGTTCCTGCTAATGTGGTATATCTGAGCCAAATTCTCAACCAGGATAAGCTGAAATCAAACTGTCAAGTCACTGACTCCAGTGTACTTGAGACACTTTAGTTTCAAACAAATCTTTTTGCTTTGCGACACAAGGCAAGACATCCTACTATAGTCAGGAAAAGTAATAAGCATGTTGTTGCTGTTATAGACAGGGCTATATCCAGCTGGCAATATTTGTGTACGTGTCAGAGAGAGCAAATGCCTCCACTCCTCTAGGTCAAGATGGTAAAGGCTTTCATTTCGGCTGTGAAGATCCCCCCATGTAAACTCTTTCATGATGCTTGGGTGTGACTTCAGAGCCATTTAGGTGCTGGAATCCTTTGTGTGTGTAGCACAAATGTGAATCTGACCCAAGAGACTAGCTCTTCCTTTTCAGATGATTTTTGGTTGTCTTTGTAGAAAATTCACAGGTGTTCCACATTCATAGCCCCGCTCTACATCAGCTGGCAGGCTCAGAAGAGGCCAAGGGCTGGCACCCTCACTGCTAGCCCTGGCTGGGGAATAAAGGGGGAATAAAGCCCTGTGTGAGAAGCTGTTCTTCTCCTATCCCCTTGATAGAGAGATGACGAGATGACTTTATTCACCAGGGCTGTCAATCCAACACCTTTCAGCAGCAGGAATTCTGTTTAGAATAAAACAATAGACCCGAAGTTGGTAATAAGATGCAAATTATGTACCAGTATGCAGAAGGCAAAGATAGGATTTGCATAAAATGTTTGTATGACAGCAGCTAAGTATCCCTAATTTTTTCCCAGAAGATACTGAAACACAGAAAGCTCATCTCCCCTCCTCTACCACAGCTCTCAGCCTGCCGTTCTGTATTTGAGGGCAGACCAGTTCACCAGAGAGGTGCCCCTTTCCCACCACATACTGGAGGGAGCAATCTGCTGAGGGATGTTCAGGTCAGGCTTGGTTGCTGTCAGAGACAGCACTGTTGGTCTCCTTCCTCAGGAATCTCTTTTACAGGAGGGGAAGCCATTAGCTAAGAAGGTGAAATTAATTAGCTACTGCTTTTCTGTATTTACAGAGCTTGTCCAACAACTGCTCTCTGTGGAGCTTAAAATAGTCTTTTGAGGGTAGGAAATGTCTCACCAGCTTCAATCCAACAGCTAAGTCTTCTGTAAAAAAAGCAATCCAGGGTGCCAGTGCTGGCATAGTTTCTCTTTCGTGAGCAGGCAAGAGTTTCTTGCATGGTGGGATACACTGGATAGGTACTTTGGCCAATTTCCAGCTCAAAACATGGTCCTTCTACTTCCACTGTCTTGTCAGAGTTTAGGCCAGAGTGGGTCAGGGGCTGGCATGTCTCCCAGAGCCAATGGGGACTATTCATCTGTGCTAACAGGTAACCTATAGATTTAGGTGTGTTAGCCAAATCCTTATGCTTTGCAATGTGGCTTCTGCATGTCCTTTGGTTTGCAGGTGGAGACTGCAGGTCTTCCTAAGGAGCGCAAGCAAGGTGGCTTCAATGTTAGTGACCTCAATGGCTGCTTCTCTGCATTTGGTGTTAGCTCAGGACTTTTGGTGCACCACTGAGAGGATGCCAATAGCACCCTTGCTTGAAGACTGTAAGGATCCCTCTTGCATGATGTCATCCAGCCTCACTGTGCTCATCAGGGTTGGCCACACCTCAGACAGTGGGAAAGATAGAGTGCAAGGGAAAAGGTTGCTCTTAGGATATAGGGGCTGCACCACTCATTTCAAACCCTGAAGCAGTGTCACACATATGAAAGAGAAAAACTGGGGTTCTCCAGAGATGCCTGTACACACACACACACACACACACACACACACACACACACACACACACACACACACGAGTCTGACTCATCTCTGACTGCCCAGGGGCCCTTCTGTCAGATGGAAAAGAGCTGAGCTGTGCCAGTTGCAGCAGCGGCTGCAGCAGCAACAGTGCCCTGTTCTCATAATTCACCGCCATCTGCTTCTCCCAGTCAGACTCTATAGCTATTTTCTCCCCACCAGACGGTTAAAAACATGCCCTGATTTTTGTCTTCCGTGCAGTATTTTATTTGTGGTAGTTCTGGACCAATCTGGATCAGCTTTCTTAGAGAAGGCTAGATAATGGGAATTCAGCATTTCCCCTTCATTACTGATTGATTGTCTCTGTGTCTTGGGGGATTAGAATTCTGCATTTTGAGTCACTCCTGGCAAGTCTAAAAGTAACAAAAATACACCTGGGCCATGAAATGAGACCTAAGAAAACTTATCCTTTCCTTCCTTGACTTCATAAATGTACCTGTTTTATTTGCATTGCTAGTTACTTTATTTAAGACATACAGGGATTATGGCCCTTTTCATTGCAGAGCGCTTGATAAAGTATTTTAAAAGAGGTAAGTACTGTGTATGCCCAGGATGGACAGAGGAACTACTGTAGTTGTGTGCCCGAGACCACAAACCTTCCATTAGCTGATACTGTCTTCCAACAACTCCACTGACAATGTTTTTGTATTCTTTCTGTCATACAAAATATTTTTAGATTGGTATTAACCTCTCTGTGCTTATGTGTGTGGATGCATATGTGTGTGTATATTATTACCCTTGGTATTAAAAACTGAAAAATGTACCTGCTCAATTTGCTTTGTGAAAAGCAGAAAGTACCGAACGTCAGTGAGCTCTGTGCTGAACACAGGACAGGCTGTGCACCTCGGAGAAGTGAGGAATCCCAGCAACGAGGAATGTGTAATCATGCATTTATGTTACTGCTTTTAAAGTATAAGAATGAGGTTACAATCTGTTTTTCTTTTAAAAGTCCATTTTGGTTCCCCTACAATTTTGTCTTGTGAAATGTGTTTAGCTTGAAAAAGACCAGGCTGACTCTGAAATCAAGGGAGAATATTTGTGCAACATCGGAAGGAGAGCTTATCAAACAATATTGGAGCAGTAGTTTATTAAAGATTTAACCCCTTTGACACTTTCATTTTTGTTTACTGTTTGTTCACATCCTGCTAGCTCAAGGATATACTGTTTATTGTCCTTGAGATTTTCTGTATCATTAATTCTGGCTGGAGGCTCCAGCAACAGCTGCATTTGAAAAAACTAGCTTATAACTGAGAGCAATTATTAATGATTTTGTTGATGTCCTCTTACCTTCTTATTGATTTCACTAGTAATTTCACTAGAAATCATCAGCTTGATAGTGTTCCCATGGAGCTCAAATGGGAAGGACACATGTGTGAATGTCATGGTTCCTCGAAATTTAGCTCTGTGTGCTAAGTGTACAGAAGTCCTCTCCTGCTTGGGGTGAGTAAGCCACTCTTGTTCCCAACACTCCTCTTTCCATCCTGGCACAGTAAGAATGCACCATATTTACTAGATACTGTTTGTAGGGCAGAAGAATTTGTTTTATACAAGATAGCCCAATTATCGGCATCCTTTCATTTAAGTGGGAGGCTGTATTTGCAGCTATAAGATGATTCCATGTTCAGCTTTGCAGATGCAAGTTTCTCTACCTTACTACAGACAGGGCTGTTTTCAAGCATGGGCAAAGCTGCTGGCTGCCATGGCCATGGCTACAGCAGGCGTGAGCCAACTGCCCAGCCTTTTCTCCACAAGCTGTGTGGTGTCAAGGGGATAGAAAAGAAGACACACGTCCATGGAGGGACCCACTCTGCTGCTGCCACACAGTTGAATCTTGCCTGTTGGAGGATGAAAAGAAAATCCTTGGGCTGCAAAATTAAATTTTACCTACCCTGCTGATAAGCCTTGAGCCAACTCTGATTATAGAGGTATCTTCACCTTATTCTATTTTGACTACAAAGAGAGGCTTATTGAAAGGTTAATTTTCATCCCTGTTAAGAAAAAAAGAAAAAGAAGACAACAGAATTTCTCTTGCTTCAAGATTTTATATTTAAGTCTTACTGACAATACAATATTTTCTGAAAGTGTTACTTGAGGAGGAATATTTTTAATCTAAAATTATTTATGGTACCTTCATTGCAATATGTTTGCCACTTTTTTTGTGAGCTTCTATGAGTCCAACATAAACACATTATCCTGCAAAATCTTAAATAAAGGTAGGTTAGACACTGCTTCTGCAAGAGGCAATTTTCTAAATCAGGGATGATAAATGTAGAACTGCGATTAGAAAATGAAATGTGATTCTCCACCAAGACAAACAAGGAGAAAAAAAAGTGCTCATATGAGAAATTTTTATTGGTAATTTCTTGATCAGCCAACACTCATTTTCCAGAGAAAAAGGCATCTGTTGGTTCCTGTAAAATATTCTTTCTCAGGCATCTTCTATCAATATGTCTGCTGTTTTCAGGGGCTCAGAGGTACATGGGGAACAAAGAAGAGTATTTAGCATGAGACACCTCACACAGGATGTTTGGAGCAGGGTTGAGCTCATTCCCTATCAGCTGTGTTGACCAAACTCCATATTATCCCAAGACAAGGTGTGCCCAGGGCTGGACTGAATCGTCAGGCACAGGGAGGCACATTTCACCTTATTTCGTCCTCTGCCCCTTCATATCAGCCCTTCATATCCAACCCCACTGGCTTATTTGCAAGGGCAGTACTCTTAAGAGAATTCGGTCAGGGTGTGAAGCAAGTGAAGGGGTGCCAAAAGGTGGGATGGAGAAAAATAAGGGCCAACTGCACAGAAAGAAAGGGCGGAGCTGCCAAGTCCTGGGGACACTGCTCAGCCCTCCCCCTCCAAGCCTCCCGTCACCCTACCCATGGCCCAGAACTACATTTCAGCCCAACCAGGGGCCTTCAGTCCATGCCCCAGCAAGCAGTTCCTTCTTACATTCTCACTTTCCCCAAGTTTCAGTAGTCTACTTGTTCCACCATCTTTCCAGCAGTCCTTGCTTCTCTTTTCCAGCTTCAAGCTGCCCCAGTGTCCCTCTTACATCCCTTCCCCAGGCCATTTCCCACCCCCTCCTTTTGCTGTCCACCCCGAGTCAGTGCTGCCCTGACTCCCTACCAGCTTCTCCCTCTGACCTGGATCTTGCTGGTTCCTCCAGCAAGAAACTGGTTCCTGAAGCTGGGTGAAGAGGTGGCACCCATCTCCTTCCTTCTTGATGCCAAAGATCAGGAAAAATCAGAGTGGGAAAACCAAAGGCATCTATTCCTTAGTGCCAGCATCACACAGCACGAAACCTTCTAGCAAGTCACATACTGTAGTTTACCTGCAAATCTGAGGGCTGCTGAAGAGCTGCAAATCTGATCTCAAATGTGTATTGTTCCTTCAAAATGCTGGTTTGTGCATCCTATTGGAATATGACACTGCTCTATATGAAATACAAATGAATGGTTTATTATTGGCTTCTCAGAAATCAGTACTGAAGGTTGTTCCTCACAATGCACTTTGATTAGAACAGGAGATCAGACCAGCAGTGTTTCCTTCTGTCTCTGTAATCTGTGAATGATTTGGTCCACCTAAACATTATGCTATTTTCCACTGATTTTACTGAGTGATGTAGCTAATAGGGAAGTCTTTTGCTGCTGCCCAAAATCCCTATCTGATTTTCCTGTGGAAGTTTGGATGCACAGGTTGATTCAGCCAATGGAATAGTGCCTCACCCTTGACCAGAGAGGAGCCATCTGGGGAGCTGCATGAAGAAACTCTTTTGAAACCCACAAGGTCAGTGTGCAATGCTTAAGACATGAAGTGACATGCATGAAAATACTGCAGCCCCTGGTGAGCCCTTAGAGGGAGGTTGCACAGAGAGGATTAAGTTTTCAAGCTTTAAAAAAGTGCCATCTATACCATAGGTAAGCCAAGCCCTATCTTGACTTCAGTGGCCCTGTATTTGGCATTACCTCATGCTGACACTCTATGTTATAATCCTCCCTGTCTCTGAGGTACTGAGCAGTGGTGTATGGTAGAGCTGCTTGCTCCCAACATTTTCATGTCTCAGTGCAAGGTCACCCATCAGGACATGTGCCCAGTACATCATTCTGGAAGCAGCAATAGCCACAGCCATCAAAGTCCTTGGCTTTAGTATCAGGCAAGCATGATTAGCTCTTTTTCTCTTTCTTCTGAGGACTAGATGTAACTGAGAAATCAATCAAACTTCAACCTCTGTCAGTCTATGAAGGGTGGAGGAGGTGGAGGTTCCCAGCAGGTTGTATGATCTCTCATTTTTTCTCTGATCTGAAAGACAGGGAAAGGAGAAATGTCTATGCTCCACATTCCTGCTGACTTTCTTGGCATAATGAGCTAGCCAGCTAATAAGCAAGTAATTATACATTGGAATACACACTTCAGTGGCAAAGTTGTCTGTCTGCAGCCATGCTGAGAAATGAGGCAAGGAAGTACTCTGTTCCAGCTCTGCTCATCTCTCTGCCTTTCTCTCTGAGTCTGGGTGAGTCACACCTTGATTCTGTGTTTCAGCCCCCTCCTCATACAAGGGAGTGCTCCTTCATAGTCACTTTTGATCAGGGGTGCAATTCATGATGGAGACAGCTATGCTGGTAAAACCCCTCTGTGTGAGTGCAGATTCATCTGTTACTTTGCTTGGGAGCAGTGAGGAGGTGTGTGATCCTGTCAAGAACAGCTCTGCTGGTAAACTGCTTCCTCACCAGCAGTGCTTCAATGCTGCACAGCACCTGCACACCTGCATTGAGCTCCCAGGTAGCACCAGCCCCAGCTTTGCTAAAACGATTAGAGCATCTCCAATGAAAAATATGTCAGTAAATGTGGTTGGTGTTTCTATAATTTCCTCCCAGTAGAGTTTCTCTGTTAATTTCTGGTGTGTAGCATCTAGTGTTACTTAGTTTTACAGTAATGGCTCTTCTAATTCTGATTTGCTGTACAATTGTGTTATAAATAGTCATGCTAAGTTGAAACAGAGTCTTTCACCATGGATTTTCTAAAATGGATCAAGTTGCAGATGAAAAGCAAGAATGCTGCTGCACCTTAAGACTTTGAGCATATTTCAGCAGAGAAGCAACATGGATTTGTGTTTCTGACTCACCCCAAAGGTAAAGAGGGAGCACCAATCCTTGCGGGGAGGGGGAGTGTTTGTTCTGAGTTTTAAAGTATCCTTTCAGCAGGCATAGTTCCAAACATTTTCTCTCTGCACATTTCTCTTGCAGCTTCTGGAAATGTGCAATAAATTGCCTAAGACATTTTGACTTGAACAGGCAGTTTGTTAAAAATGTAGCTGCAGTGTATCACTGGACAGAAGGGAAAAAGATTTCTGTGTGTATGTGTGTGCGTGTGCACGCATGTGTGTACATACAAGTTCACACAAAGATAAAAATCACTGGATTCTGGAGTCAAATACTGCAGCACTGGCAAACAACAGCTGAAAATGAAGAGGCAATAGGAACTTGTAAGGGTAGCTCATAGACTGTACATAGTATCCAATAAGGAAACTACTTCTGCACAAGTTAACCAAAAGGGCTTTATTCTCAGACTCACTTAGGGGAGCTGAGCCCTGTGGGCTACTTTTCCACCAAGGGCTAGATTTGGGTCATGAGAAGACAGTGGCTTTTGGATTAAGTCAGAGGGCCCAACTGTCCTTGACTTTCTTTGTGTTCAGTACTTCTCAAGACACTTGGACTTCAGGCATCCAAGTTCCTTGAAGTCATACAGGATCAAAACACTGAGATGAAATAGTGTATATACAAGTGGTATCTCTGCAGAGACTGCTGAGGAATGAATATAAATGAGGGCTGAGAGACCCAGACTTTTTGCAGATGAACCCAGAGCATCCTCTGTCATAGGGGTAGGATTTGCAGCACTATCCCTCCAGACTTTGTCAGCTTACAGACCCAAATCAGCAAATTTCAGTGGCACTGAGATGTGTAAAGCCTAGCAAGGCAGCTCCTTGCATTCTCTCCTTGAGCCTGGAAACCCTCAGATGTATTCACCTGCCACCCTGAGCTACAGGTAGGAGCAGAGCAAGGTGTGACAGTGAAACAGGCTATAAAAGTTATTTTGACTTAAAACATGAGTGTCCACATCCATCTTTGAGTAGCTCTGGAAGAGATAAGTACCCTGGGCACACTATATTTTCAACAGGAGCTTTGGCCCCAGGATTTCCAACCCTCAGGTCGAAGCTGTGCTTATTTATAATCCTCCTGAAAGCCATCTGGCCAAAGGGAAGATGGGTCAGGCTGGGAGAGTGGATTTGTGGTAGTGAAGGGAAAGAGCAATCAGCTGGACTGCTGCCAAAAAAAGGAAGCCTCCACCAGGAACGGGGCTGACTCAGTTATCTCCAGTCAAAACAGCCTGGAATGCCCAGATGAGCTGGGGACTGCACACCCGTTCTCCTGGGTGGAACAAAGCCCATACCAGTAAAGGTCTGACTGCCCAAGCTGTTTGGATGGTGGCAGTGCATATAGCCTCCTGACAGCTCTGGATTTAAAATGTTTTTCATTGTCATTACAGTGAGAGGCTGGTGGAGAGCTGCACCACTGATGAGCACTGTATGGTTCCCCAGGAAGCAGCCATTGAGTTGGATGTTTTTTTCTTCTCCTTCAGGTATTGAATTGGATATTCTTCTCTGCAGCTTGCCCATCACACTGTTAAATCTTTTTGTGACTGGCTCTCCCAGCTCTTGTGTTCTGGGACTCGTAGTGAGAGGAGATTCTGGCAGAAAAAAGTTTTCTCTGAAGCTTCTTTTTCATATCCAAAACATAAACAATTAACTTCCTGGAGGATGGTTCTGTGTAGGGACAAAAAGGGACTGAGGAACTTCTTTTGTGTTTTTTTAAGTCATTGTATTGCTAATAGATCAGCTTCCCAGAACTGTGTGTGGCCACTGGACAACTGAAGTGAGGAGGTACCAGTTGGGTGTTTTCTCACCACTGAGAGGGCTCAGGGCATATGAACCCACAGCACTACCTGAGTGGTCCCATGAAAGTGACTCTGCAGGATGGCTTTCTCTTCATGTCAGGAAAACATGAGGTGCTGTCTATGGCCAAAGGCTGTCTTCACCAAGGTCTAAACAGGAAGGTCCCATCTGACAACTGTATGAGTCAATCAATCATTCCCATGCTGTGAGCTGTGTTTAAAACATCTTATGGGAAATTCAAGTAGCAGAGTCTCCTGGGACTGCTGGTTCAAACACAACCCTCTGGCTGAAGGCATCTGCTTCAGGAGTAGTTCCTTTACCCTCCCCTGCACCACAAGGCAGAGATCACATATCTGCCTGGCACTAACAAAATCTGAAATCAATGCACCCTTTGCTCGTGGTGGCAGAGGGCATGAACAGGGAAGAATCATCCCCAAACCCTTTGTATCTGCTCTCTGTGAAAATGTATCCCTCTCCAGGGCAGTCTGGGAGATGTGTGGTAGGAGAGAAGGCTGAGTCAATGAAAGGAAGTCGAAGAGAGGGAGAACAAGTTCCTTTGACCAGCATCAGCTTGACATTTTTTCAAGTTACTTTTTACACATGAAAGGGAGGGTGGGGAAAAAGAAGAAAGTATGAATGTAGAAGGAGAAGTAGGCAGAGGAGAAAAAAGATCAAAAAAAAGGTGAAACAGGAAAAAGATGCTCTCAGTGACACTGAGACCCGTGTCTGTGCCCCTATACCAGCACAAATCTGTCCTAAAACACAAAGGCAAAAAAAAACAAACCAGCAGGATCTCTGGCAAACTAGACATATAGGTTTAAAAGCATATAGATTGGTATAAAATATTGTGTTAAAAGCATGTGGGTTTAGAGCACAAGTGGGGAAAGGGGGGGAGGGCATGGGGTTAGCACTAGAGCTAAGGAAAGAAGAGTGGCCACACATTGAGATCAGAGGGGCAAGGGATTGCAATGGCTTTCAAATAAGTCTTAACCAGGAAACATAGGTTTGTCAAAGTATAGTTGGGTAAAGGCAGGAAGCAGGCATAGCAAAATCCAATACAATAGCAACCAGAAATCTCAGCATGGCCCCGTGACTAGCTGCATCTGGAAAGTGCAGGGAAGGAAGGGTGGTAAAGCTCAGGCAGACCATGGGTGAAGAATAGAGATGGACTCTCTCTTTATCACTTCTTTGTGTATCAAACACTATCTGTGATGAGGAGAGCTAATAGAAAAAGCAGAGAACACATGACTGTTGTAAAATGCATCCGGGAAGAAAGTGAGCACAGCATATGTGTATTCCCTGGAGTGGAGATGAGGAAAACTGAGGACAGCAAAGTGGAACTCCTGGGATTTATAACCCTATCTTGGTGTGCTTCATACTGGAAGCAGGAGATACCCAGGAGGATCTAGGACAGCAGCAGCACCAGCCTGGTGTTATGAATGATGGGAAGCACTCCTCTAGGCAATTTTTTTTCCACAAAGAGATTCTTATTCTAGGACTTCAGAATGGCAAACTAGGATTTTTGAATTATTTTTTTTTCAGAGTTTTCTTATGAAGGCAAATTAAACAGAAAGAAAGCAGACAGGGGACAGTTAAACTGTATCCCGTCACTGTAGCTTCACCCATGCCTTCCCATCTTCTAGTAGTTTGTGCATTGCAGAGTACCTGGTCCTATTGCCTCCAGTTTGTCTGCAGCAGTTCGATGGGCCTCCCCTTCCTCACACACACTGGCTTTCCCTTGCCTTTCCCAATGCACCCTCTTTGGCTCTCTTGCTGTCCCATCTCATTGCCTTGGGTTGGGCACTTGCTCCCGTGCCACGCTGTTGCAAAACCTGCCCCAGCTCAGCCCAGCTCAGCAGCTCTTCAGGAACAACCCTATATGCTCAGCTCCTTGATGCAAACCTATGATGGAGTCATTCTTGGATGTGGTGCTAAGAAGAAAATGAACAGGAAAGAGGTGATAGAAATGTCAGATTACAAGCTCAAGAGATCACAGGAGCCCAGAGACAGTTGCATCATCCCAGAAATGAAACAGATGACAGACTCCACCAGACTATAGTATGAAAACATCGACACAGAAATAATTTATGTTATTGCAACTGGACCTTGGCCTCACAGGGTTCTTCAATCGCCTCTTGCCTGGGGTCGTTGTGCTATATATGATTTACTCTCTTTGAACACCACATCTATCCCAGAGACTGTCTACCCCTTAACATAGCTGTGAAATATAGGTGATGTAGTATACATAAATATTTCAGAGACAGGCTTCGTTTGACAAGTGGGGTCTTGAGAAGCAACCAGAGACACTGAATCCCAGATGGAAAGATGGGACAAATATGTTCTGCAGAAACAGTCTGAGGGGAGGAAAGGCATCCCTCATCTTTGCTTTTTTGACAAGTAGAATCACTACAGGGTATGGTTTCCCTATGACAACTAGCTTGCTTAGCAAGTGTGCATAGGAGTGCTGCCTTGCTGTCACCCATTGAAAACTCCATAATTAGGAATGCTATGATTTATTAGGCCTCAAGCAATAATTATTAATTACCTTATTTAGCAAATGCAGTTCAGTACTTGGGTTTTGGCAGTTTATTTTGAAATTCATCTTTCATAAGCATTTGTGCCAGCGAAACATGAGCATGTGCACTGAATGCTAACACAAAAAGAGAGGTGAAGCACACATTTTTTTGAATTATTTTTTTTTACTCAATAGCCAGACATGTAACTCATACTTGTTCAAACACTGAGTCACTATTCCATAGTTTAGTGAGAATTCCTGAAGAAAAATTAGAAAAGTTACAAAATGCCACATAAATATCCTTATTTCAAAGTTATGCATTGAAAAAATTTTCATGGGGGTTTTTTTTGGTTTTTTTTGGGGGGGGTTTTTTGTTCATTTTTTATCACCATGAAGTTTCCTAGATCTGCAAACATTTCTACATCTCAATTTCCTTGTGTTGCTTTCAGCCCACTTCATGGAAATATGGACAACTTTACTTTGTTTCCTCCTCATCAGCTCCTGCTTCTCCCCATGCCCTGGCAAAGGGGTTGCTCCACCTGTCCTCCTGGTGCTGGCTGCCTCCTTCTACCTATGCGCCCTTTATTAATGTTGCCGCCACTCACTGAGAGAAGGATTAAATCCTTCTCAGATAAGTGTTTATTGTATTAAAGAATAAGCTTGATCACATCAGGTGCTTTCACAAGTGGTCCACTCCATGCCATCAGCTATGGAAAAGGCATCTCAGAGTGTGAAGCCCACAGTTTCTTGGCAAATGTTCCCTTAGCTTGGTCATAGAAAAAAAATACAAAGGGAAAAAAACCCAAACTACCACAAAACTAAACAATGCAGTTTTATGCTGGCGGTATCCTGACAAGCGACAGAATAGAGTCCAGTGTTAAATCGCCTGCTACGTCTCCTCCATGCAGGGATGCTGGGCACTGGGGTGAAGCTGCCCTGTCCGTATTTCAGGTCTCCTCTTGGTGCATGCTATTGCTTTTCTTTCTCACTGAGCAGCACTTACAAGAGAAATAACTTCTTATTAATTAGGGGTTATATCTATTAATTGCATGTTTGTTAGAGCATGACTGAGCAGCCAGCCGCTCTGTGGGCCATGTCTTGATTTTTTGATTTTTTTTATTACATTTTTATCCAGGGTGACTCAGTGCCTGCCGGGATACGTCTTTCCACCCACTTTCCCTCCGGGTCCCTCACCCCTCCCCAGCTGCCGCGGGGAGCGGGCATGGGTGCAGAGCCGCGGGGCAGGGCCGGGAGCACCCGGGGCCAGCGCGCCAAGCCCACGCGTGGCCGAGGCGGGGACCGCGCAGGGACCAGTCCCAGGGAAGAACCGGAGAGGACCCGCCGTCGCTAAGGAACACACACCCGCATCAGCCCGTCCCCGGGAGCCTCGGCGGGCCAGCGCCGGGGAAGAGGCGAACGGGAGCCCGGCTCCCGGGAGCAGTCCGCGCCGCTAAGAGGGATTTCCACACCGCTGGCTCCGCTTTACGGTCTGGACTCATAGCTACGGCCCGGGCCAGGCACGGGCGGGCTCGCCGGCTCGGGGGCGAGCAGGTCTAGGCTCCCCAGAAGCAGCCTTTTAACCCTCTCGCAAAGCAGACGGAGATAGGGAATGGCAAAGCAGTGCCCCGCGCAGCCTCCCAGTGCCGGTGATGATGCTCGGGGTTCGCACAGCATCCTCATCCTCCTCCCGGCCTTTCGCCCCGAGCCCTGCGCGGCGCTGGGAGCGGGGGCGCCATGCACAGCTCTCCCACTCCGGGTTTCATGTACGAGCATCACCACGGCCCCGGGTCGGCAGTCCGGTGGGTACCGCGGCCCCCGCAGCCGCGCACCAGGCTGGGAGCCCGCAAAGCACCCCCGCCCCGCCGCTCTTTAGCAGCATGCACAAGGCAGCCCCGCCAGCCTGAAACCTACCTGGGGGGCCCCAAAAAACTTTGCTGGCAGCAGCCAGAGCCAGCACAGGACACACCCCGGCAACCTGCCTTGGCCCCCATCCCTTCGCATGTCAGGTACCAGCCGGGAGAAGCCGACCTTGCCACGAGTGTCCTGAGGATGGGGGTACCCCGGGCTGACAGCCGATCTCTCGCCCGAAGCAAGTCCCTTTTTCTCCCCCGCCCTCCGATGCTGTCTACAATTGGGCTGGGGCGAGGCGTGGGGACGCCCGCAGAATTGGGCAGGAGGCTGGGCTCTCCCCAGCACGGCCGTTTTAATTGGCTCTTTTTTTTTTTTTTTTTTTNTTTTTTAATACGAAAGGGGAACGGAATCGTGAGAAGGGGAGGGGAAAAACCTGGAAAGCCAACAGAGAAGAAAATAAGGCGCGGCTGGCAGAGCCGGGAGGCAGGCAGGCAGGGAGGGGTGAGGAGACCTCGAGTCAGTCTGTCTGGCGGGCGCGGGAAATCCCGGACGCCCCGTCGGGGATCGGTGGAGCGGAGCGCCCCGGGGCCAGCTAGAGAGCGGTGACGCTCCCAGCAACTTTTGCAGGAGATTTTGGCGCTTCAGGAAAAAGCAGTGGGGCAGGGACCTGCCAAACGGTTTCCAGCTGGCGTCTAGCAGGAGTAGCCCAACTTTGTCCAGCTTCTTGTCTCTCCTCGTCGGCTCCCTTCCAGCTGCAGCCCGTTAGTTCCCACTAGGAGCTCCGGCAGCCGTCGAGGGAGAGAGACACGGGCGTCTACAACCGCAAATCCTCTGCGAGGCGGGTGGAGGAGGCAAACACGGAGGCAAAGCATCTCCCAGAGGCCGGCACACAACATCAGGGAAAGTTTTGAAGGGAGAAGGACCTGGAAGGCTTGGGGAGGAGGCGAGGAAAGCCGGGCTGAGCTGCAGGCGGAGCGAGGGTGCATGGTCTGTCTGCTCCTCATTTGCTTCTCCCTTCAGGCTGGCTGGGGCGATGCAGTGCAGCTGGGGGAGCTCTTGGGAGCCGCTTTAAAAAAAAAAAATTAAAAAAATCCTTCCTGGATTTGATTAATTACAACAATCCCCTCCCCAGAAGATCTGGAAAAGAGGAATCACCTATCCCTCCCTCCGCCTTTCAGCAGCTGGCTCCTACCCCCCACCCTCGCTTCCCCCCTTTTTTCTCCACCTCCTTCTCCCCGTCCGCTTTTGGGGCTGCGGCCAGAGCCTCACCAGAAAGAGGGAGGGTGAGGACTCACTGAAGTTGGCCCCAGTTGGCAGCACTTCGGGTAGCGCGGGACTTGGGGCAGCGCTCGGCAGCTTCTGCTGAACAAAGGAGCCCCCCTTCCTGCAGGGGCCAGGGGATAGCGTTGGCTAGCCCGGGCCCTGCTCCTGCTGTAGCCCGGCGCCGGCCCGGTGCCCCCAGGCTGGCCTTTTCCTGCACCCCGGTGCGGGCGCGGCTGCCTGTTCGCCTGGAGATCATCGAGCAACCTGGGGAGGGGAAGCGGGCAGCGGCGCTCCGCGTTCCTGCCCTCCCTGCCTCCTTCCCTCGCTCTCTCCCTCCTTTTTTTCTTCCTTCCTTTCTTTCTCTTCTTTTTCGGTTTTTGATTTTAAATTTTACCCCTAGGCGGCCCCTGTTGGGGGGCGGGGAGGGAGTCCCTTCCTCCGCCCGAGGGACGCCGGTGCCCGGCGCGGAGCGGAGCGCATGGGGCGGCGTTTCGGGCGGCTTTCGGCTGCTTCTTGCTCCCCCGCCGGATGCTGCCTGAGCTGTTTTGGCTGTTTTTCTTCGCCGGCGATGAAGGCTCTGCCTTGAAGATGGACATGATCTGTTTTTTATTCCTGTCTCTGGTGCCGGTGTACAGCAGGGGACAAGGGGTGTATGGTAAGGGACGTTGTCGCGGTCGCTGTTTGCGGAGGAGGGCGATGGGGATGGGGAGCGAGGGCGCAGACGGCAGCTGTGGGATCAAAGTTAAAAAGCACCTGCAGGAGAAAGTAAATAATGCCGGCGAAGCTCGTCGCAGCCTGAGCGGAGAGATTGATGCAGCAGTAGGGTTTCCAGCGCCTGTAACTACTTCGTAATTCCTCGCCGTAACCTCTGGCCGCCTCCCATGTACGAGTCCGCCGACATGGCACGCAGGGACCGCCGGCGGGGCTGCTGCCGGGGGAGCGACTCGGGGCCCGGCCCTGCCTCCCCTCTCCCCACTCGCGTGGGGACGCCACGCTGATGTCGGTGGGGGCGGCTCCGGGAGCACCTCCGAGTTGCATTTTCTTTGGGGTAAGGGGAGGATGGAGGATCCCCTCCCCGCGCTGCGCTGGCGGGTTTGCTTCCTTGCAGGACCACCGGCACGGGATGCAGAGAGAAGGGCGGCCGGCGCTGCCCCGCCGGGGCGGGGTGCTGGGGGTCTCTTTCCCTCGGTGCCGCGGACAGCCCGGTCCCCGCCACCGGTGCTCTGCCCAGCTCTGCGGGGCCGGGTCCCCGCCCTGTCCAGGCTCCCCCTCGCTCCCCACGGCGAGCCCCGCCGGGCGCCCCGGGAGGGGTGAGGCTGGTTTCGCACCCTATAGAACTTTGCTGCTGATTTTCTTAAGGTGATGGAGATTGGGTGGGTGGGTGGTGATCTGTGGCAGAGCTGATGTCGAGCTGTTTGATTTTTCCCTCTTTTACTACTGTTATTATTTATTATTATTGCGTTTACGGAGCTTACTTCCTCTCCTTGTTTGCAGACAGGGTGGCAAATGGCAAGCTCGGGTGGTCTCCTCATGAGAGATCTGGCTCCCGCAGCCCCTCAGTGGGAGGGCAGAGGCGGGGGATGGCACCCCGTGCCACCGCTGAGCACAAGCTCGGGCTGAGAGAACACCCCGGGTTTACGTTAGCCAGCCGTGCAGCCCTCGTTTCCCTCTCCCAGCCCTCTCTGAATCCTTGCTTTACAAGATCTGCATTTCCAGTACACTGGGAAAAAATAAATAAAAGCAACCCACAAGTCTCTCATAACAAGCCGGCTTTATCTTGGCTTACAACTCAGTTGTGCGTTGCTGTAAAGTCCTCCTGGAAGGCATGCCTCTGCCTCTAACAAGCCAGGCTCTCTGAGCTCTGAAGAGAGACCCCAGTGAGAGAATCCAGCCCCCCCGCTCCCTCTTTTTTAACAGCACGAAGCCAGTCTCTTGTGTAAGCTCTGGCAAAGATCAGTTCAGTCTCACTGACTGTGGGTAAGTCTTTGTAGGTCACTTTTTAATGATGTATTTCTTTAAAGGAAACAATTCTTCCTTTTTCCTTGAGGGCTGGGGTGTTAATTTGAGTTTGGGTCTGTTTTGCAAAATATCCGTTTTAAAAAGAGAGTGTTTAGCTTCCTTTATTTTTCTCTTTCTTCCTCTCAATGTGTGTGTTTTCTCCCAGTCTGCATGTCCAGACGAAAATTATATGACCCTCAGAAGGCTGGAAAGACGAGAAGTAGAATGAGTTTGTGGTATAGAAACCTGGTCAGGGCATGTTATTTAATCCTTTAAAATAAGTAATCTGCTTCTAGCTGAACTTTTATTATTTCACTTTAGTGTGCTTGCTGCTCAATATCTGTCAGTTGCTGTAGAATGGCCTCTCAGCTCAGGATTGTAGCAAGAGGGACAGAGCATAAGACCAGGTTTGCTTAAATGTGCCTGTTGTATTTTCTCATCCACTTCAGTGAACTCGCATTTGACACAGTTGCTGCTAAATGAGATCTTCAGAATAACTTACTGATGTTTTTGTCTTTTGCGCTCAGAGAGAAATTGGAGAAACTGTGTACAAAAGAAAGCACACATAGAGACATATACTAAGATGCAGCTATCCTTTTGAGCCAAAATGTTCTCTTACTTAAGTACACAAAGGGGAAACACAGTCCCTTCCTCTCTCCATCTCTACCTCTGCAAACTGTCTAACATCAGGAGCCGTAATACACAGCTGTCGCTGACTGCAGCCCAAAGCAGTGTCTCATAGAATCAGCACACTGGATGGTGGCTAATAGTTTTCATGTTGTCTTTCCCAATCCTGTTGTCAGTCCACTACCCTGTGCTGTTTTCATGCCTTGTGCAGCCAGCACTGTTTCTTTGGGTGCGAGATTGTTGTTATTGATGGGTCAAGCAGAGCTGGATTGATATGGTTGTATTTGCAAGGATAAATAAAGCAGGATAAGAAATTAGTCCTACTGCCTCCCCTCCACTTGAGTTTTTCCTAAATATTAGTCTCTCACCATAGCTTTAAGATGTACATGAGTGTTCTGTGTTGTGAATGTTGATCTCACGTGGCACCTAATGTAGAAATTATGGGAGTTTAAGTGTCATGGTTCAGATCTGTGTGTCTTCTTTTGAGTATTTATGGCAATGGAGATTGGGGGAGGCACCTATATTGGTCTATAAATATATTTTACTTTAGCAAATCTCCTGAGATTAAATCAGATTAAACAAGATAAAGTATCCATGTGATGTACCCTTTAAATAATACACCCACATGGATGCGCACAAAAGACCTCTGTCTAGGAGAGTGGAGTTGCTGGAGAGGTTTATTGAGATGAATGGTATAAATAAAATGTGTGTAAGGGCGTTTCTGGGAAAGCAGCATTTGCAATCGAGGTGCAATTTAATTAGGAGTCAAGGTGCTTTTTGCCTGCTACCTGAAGAGGCTTATTATATAAATTGGCATTTGTTGTAATGACTGAAGTGTGTCTGAAACCCTTTTCTCATTAGCTCATCCCATTCTTTCAGCCTTGTTTGTTGCAGTGAGACAAGGCTGGCCTGATTGGGAAGGCAATTCAGCAGACTGCCAAGAGGCAACTTTTATTAGCCTTTTGTGGTAGCCCATTTCCCAGACTGCATGTGCCTTTCAATCCTGGTGTGTTAATGCTGCGGTTAAGATGAGGCGCAAGCTGTAACAGATCTCTAGAAAATGTCAGAACTGGGGAGGAGGAAGGAAGAGGTAAGAAGACACGGGACTTACCCTTTCAGATTTTGAGTTATCAAGACTTAAAGACTGTAAATTAGACTGAAAGGAGACGATTGGTGGTGTCAGGGGGTGGTATTCAAAGGGAAGAGAGCACCTCTTGCTTCCTACTCAGCCTTGTAGATTTCAGGACTTGAGTAACTCTGGTTCAGTGTGCACAGTGCTGCCGTTGTGCTTGCTCCATGTGTAGGATATAATTAACACTTCTGGGTTGTCTTGCCACTAGCACATTCCAGCTGATCAGCAGCAGACTTTCAGGTGGAATAAGAGAGTGGGATGTTTTTTCTCCTGTGTCTCATAATTCACCTGCAGAAGAGTCACTTCAGGAATGGGCATCACAGTGTATGATGAGGGGCTACGTACAGCAAAGTGATGAAAAGGGAATAAAAGGAAAGTTTAGGCTGGGCAGCAGGGAAAGCTGCCTAACACCGTGATCAGAGGGGCTGGATGGGCTGCACTTGAAACTCACAGGAGTGAAGCACTTCCACTACAGAGCAGTCCTGCGCTGGCCTCAGAAGTGGGGAATAAATGACCTGTTAAGGCTCTTTCTTTAAAGAGACACCATCACACTGAATCACCCCTGAGATGCCACTAAAGACAGCCAAAAAAAACCTACTGGAAGAGTGTTTTCTTGCATCTGTGATGGAGGAGCGTCATTGTAAAGCATATCCTGAGTTTAGGCCATTTCATGTACACATGACATGATTTGTTTCCTGCTCCTTTTGCCTGTAAAGTAAAAACTCTAGGAAAAGAGTTTTCAATGCAGCATGCCTCATGCTGTCTTGTAACCTGTGTGCATGCGTGTCTTTTGCTGCCAGTTTCTGGGGCACAGACGCTCTAATATCACCTGGAGCCTGGTGACCTGGATCCGTTCCTCTCACCTGCCTCTGCCTAGAGCTGTTTTGCCAGCAGGAACGGGGGTCCGAGACATGGAGTGCTTTAGATACCTTGCTATCATCTTAGTGTACCGTGTGCCTTCAGAAGTGGCTGAGAAGATTGCTGGCTAGAGGAGCGGTGGAGCTGGCTCCTGTGAGGCATCTCTTGGCTGATTCTGTTTGTAAAATGTGATATATAAGCACTGTCATACTCCAGACTATATATACGTGTGTGTATATAAAAATATACACAGGTGTGCACACATCCTTTGTACTCAACCATTTATCTTTGTTGTCCAGCATTTAAATCTGTAGTGGCTTAGGCTTTTGAGGAATGGTACACTGCCTTTTGAGGAATGAGTTTTCTAACTGGAATGCCATAGAAATAGTCTCACCAAAGGACTGGATTGGTCCAAGATTTGCATAGTTCTTTAGCAGCTTCTTAAGGTCAAGGCATTAAATCTGTCCAGCCCAGTGCTTCAGAGTGCCTTGCTGTTCTCCATCTGTAATGTATCAGATTGACTCTCCTGTGACACTAGAGCCTCTGGTTTTAGGTCAGGTCAGTAGCTTCATACACCAGATAAGCCCTCAATTGACTTTAATATGCAGTACTAGAAAACTGACATTATCCTTTTGACAGGTTGTTTGCAACTTGCTGGATGAAGTCAAAATATTTCACTATAGGTGTCATCAGAAACCACCATCCTATGCTAATTTTTGTGGGAACATGAAGACAGATGTTGAATAATTTGACATGAGCAGCATAGCTTTTAAAATTATCACCATGTCAGGGATGCACTGGAATTTTTGAAATATATATATGTATTTCAGATGAGTTTGAGAGAGGGGGAGGTGGGTATAGCGAGTGACTCCCAATAAGTGGTAGATGCAGCAAAAGATGGCTTTGGAGGTTCAGTAGTCAGACAGCAATTCAGCTGTGGCAGTAAGGGGTGCTGTGCTGCTGAGGCTGCTGTTCTTATTCTTAAGGAACAAGACGAAGTGACTTCCATGCTGGTAGCTCAGGGATCTTGTGACATTTCTGATCAACAAGAAGCCCTACTGTTTTGCCTCTGTTTTTGATAGGTTACTGCTATTCTGATTGCTTGAATAGCGCAGTTTTAGGCTTCCAGCCCATCCCTCCACACATACTGTGCTCTCTTGGTTCAGTAAGTGTAGTCTGTGGCTAAGAATCATGCCTGGTGTGGCTATGCTTTATTATGAGAAGGGCAGAGTTGGGGCTGGGGGGCAGGAAATTGCCTTTTGCCCAAATCCAGTGTGCTGGAAGAAGCAATAGAGGGAGATGCATTTCAACTAGTGAAAGACTGCATGGGATGGAAGGTGTTTCTTACTCTCTGGAAATGTCCTGAACCCTATGTGCAAAATGCTTCTTTAGTCAGCATCATGTTAAGTCCACAATCAGCTGGTTTGCCTGTGTAGCTCTGTAGAGACAGTTCACTGGTGAAATTCTCATCAGGATAGGTGAGATGTTGGTATTTTTTTATGCAGAGGGGTTGCTGTGTTCTGTCATCAGAAGGGGTTGTGCTTTGCTGTGAGGAAGGTGAGCCTTCTAGACAACAGACAGTGGTTAATGTTGGTTTGTCCTTGGAGATGCTGTAGGTAATAAAATGTGTGATTTTTTTTTAGGTTATACTTGGTAGCCCAGATCTTAGGTACACTGAAACTATTACGAAAACTTTGAGACCATTTCAACTCTCAAGCAGTCAAAGTGAACACATGAAGTGCCTGCGTCACAGACATCTTTTGCTGATCATCGTCTGCTGGTGTGGCACAGGTTTAAATTCGAAAGGGGAAAATGTGCCAGTGGCTTATGGAAGAAGGGAGGGATATGGCACTGACACAACAGAGCAGAATGCTGATCTGGCAGGGCCTTTGGAATTCACCAGAGAGAGTGATGTGCTGTGAAGAAGTGGGAAAGGAGAGTTGGTGTATTTTGTGTCTCTGTGCCCATGTTTAACTGGTGAGATCTCTACTCTGGTAGGATCCAAAGTACTTGACTTTAAAAAGAAAAAGGCTTTCATCTGCCCCTTATTTGGGTGAAGTGGTTGAAGAAACCATAAAAATTTGGTTTTTATAGCCAAGCACTTGCTAATGAAGAAATTAAATGTGTGATAACCCATGGAGCTGACAATCAAAAGCACTGCATTAAAGAGCTAGAAAAGAATTTGAGAAGTGGAGCCAGGAAAAGGAGATCCTGGGCATCAGCTGATCTTGGCTCAACAAAACTCAAGTGGAAGAAGGGCAGTTACGAACAGGTTAGCTGGGACTGGACTTGCTGAGAGGCAGAGAGCCTTTGTGCCCTGTGTCGGGTGTTGCACGAAACGAAGACGCAGACTCCTGTTTCTTTTCTTGACTTCTGCCCGGGCACAGCGCGATGCTGCAGGCGGCTCCGGCTTCCCCCGCCGCCCAGGGGAAAGGCGCGGGAAGCTGCCCATCCTTCCCCGTGCAGCCGGCGGGCTCCTCTCCAGCTGTGCGTACGGAGCACATCTGGGCGGCGAGGCCGCGCCGCTCCGCCGCTGCCCGGCAGAGGGAAGCCTTGCACCGGCCCGGCGGCGGGGGGTGCCAAGGTGCGCCCCTTCCCCGGGGAGAGGAGCAGCTGCGGGGCGCCGGGATTTCCTCGGGACACGCTCGCTCTGTGGGAGTGCCCGTGTCGCGGCCGGACACGCGTGGGGCGGGCTGGCGGCGCGGCACCGGGCGGGCCGGGCTCGGCTCTGCCGGGGAACGCCCTGGGCCGCCTTCTTCTCTCCGTGGCCGCCTTGGCGGACTTCGGGCGAATCCCGCTGTCCGTCTTGCGGGACGGAGTGTTGGGCGAGGCCGAAGTTAGCGGGAGTGAGCGCCCGGCGTGGATGTGTCGCGTCCAGCCTTTGGAGTGGCAGCCTGCGTGCCGCTTTGCATCTCTCCCGGGTTTCTATTAGGGTCTGAAGCGCTGTCACATTGTATACAAGCACTTCGTGACTCTCCACCCCACCACCCCACAACTTGTTTTTTTCCTTTTTCCCTTTTCTGTTTGTTTTCCTCTCTCTTGTTTGTAATACTCTTCTGGTGAAAGTGCTGCTCTTCCATTCTTTCTTGTCTGTTTCCAAAGTTCATACAATAGAGTGAGTACAGGCCTCTCAACTCCTTCATTACCTTTTTTTTGTTCTGTTTTTTTCCCCCCATGTATCTGTATAGTTATGGTTTTGGGAAATTGTTTGTTTGTTGTTGGTTTAGGGTTTTGTTTGGTTGGTTCTCAAAAAGAAAAGGCAGGATTAAAGGAATCTGAACGGACATGGGGGAAGAGGAATCCTCATGCATGGCCTTGCTCTGGGAGAGGGAGAAAAGCCAGCAAGGTGAGATCTGGCTATCAGGGCTCTAAAATGATCAGATGAGGACATTAGTGCTGCGATATATCTATTGCCTTGGTTCTGCGAGGCAGCAGAGTTGAGGGGAGCCACAGCAGAGGGATTGATGCTGGTGCTTTGGCTCTTGGAAAACGTGGCTTAGGGGCCTTAGCTTAGGGCAACAGTGTCTTCTGAGCATTGTGACTGCCTACAGGGAGCTCTTTGCCCCAGTGTATTTGTTGCACTGTATCCAAGGTCTGCTTCTGACTGCTAAAGCTTTAGTTTTAATGCCCAGTACTCTGGTCTGTGGTGGGAGAAGGGAGATGCCTAAAGTTAACCAGGGAAGTAGAGAGACTGCTGAATATAAAGGATTACTTCTTTAGATTTTCTACTTGTTCTTCTAGACTAGGCAATGTGGATACTCCAGTGTGTGCTTGTGACTGTATTCCCAAAATGTACAGAGCACTTTATGGTTCCAATACTCTGCTGAGAAGGATCCTCCATTTGCTTCTGTAAAACACTCTGTTCTCAGCATTGTGCTAGTAACGAGCAGCAGTGTAGACACAGTTACAAATTTCACTGGTTGCAAATAAGGTGGGACAGCCCACCGGGGACAGCCATGGTGCTGGGGTGGCCTAGTGATTTGAAGTCACCTGCTCTCTGAGCAGGTCACAGCTCTGTGCTGGACTGAAGAGCCCCAGGGAGAGGCCAGATCAAGGTGGTGAGCAAGGACCTCAAGCAGCTTTTATTAATTTTGCCATCCTCTTGCTTTCTTGTGGCTCTTTTCCCTCATGCTGCAAATCACTCATAGCTGTGACGTTGGCTATTATCCTTTTGCTTTAGCTTGCGTAGGAAAGATCTCACAGATGTAACTAAAAATCTATCTGACTGTGATGTGGTGGCTTGTGGTTTCTCTCCACAGTGAGTGTCGTGTAGGACAAATGGCATGCAGATACTTTAGTGGGTTCATGTAAATGGAAATGATGGCAGGATGAGAACAACAATCGACAGAGGTGCAGTAAGAACAGCAGTTTCTGAAGACAAATTAGCAAATGTTGTCTAAAGAAGAACTGACATAACATTGAAAACTAAAGTCATGCTGTGAGAAAGTCTTTAGGATGTCTGCAGGTGGACATTTAAAACAAGAATAACTGCTTGCTGTTGCTGCTCCTGTTTCAGAAGGAAATGGTCCTTCACTAATTAGCATAAATTGTTTTAAAATAAATGTGGATGGGAATCTTGTGCATCTCTTGTGTGCCTTTGTGATGAAATGAAAAGGAAAAACAAAGATATTATTCAGACAGGTGTTAGAGAAATATGTCAAAATTACTTTTGCTTGCCAGTGCTGCTTCACCTTCTGGTGCTTCTTGCATGCCTTGCACAGTGGAAAAAGGCATTTCTAAGTTCAGAGTGAAGAATGACTGGTTTAATAAATGCATTAGTCTGACTTGGAGCATTCCTCAGAATAGCAGAAATGTGAGAAACTGAGGCTCATAAAAGTAACCTGAGCAGCAAGAGCCACGTGGGGATGGAAGACTGAACTCCCCTGCTAGTCAAGTGAGTCCAGCTGCGCTGTTAAGAAAATTTAACTGATAGGGGCATTTCTACTGCAATTGTTAGATCCTGAAAATCCCTCTGAGTGCACATGTAGGATTTTTTGTGGGTTTATGTGTTTCCCATCATGGTAATGTGTATGAACTTCCACCTTTACAATACCTGTGTTGCCTACAGTTATTCCATTCTGCATGTGGGGAAATGAGATGGAGATTAAGTGATTTGCTCGTGACAGAATGGAGAATCGAACAGCAACGAAGTTTTAACCATCCTTTTCTCTCTGGTAAAGTGCAGCCGGTATTAAATGCAATCCCCGTGGCTGATAGATCCAAGGTAAATACATTCTCAATAAGAAGGCATAAGCCATTGAAAACAGGCTCTGATCCAGTTTTCTCAGAATCAAGCTTTCGTAATAAGAAAACACAACTGTGTTTTGTCTTTCACTGCTAATTTAGCTTATCTTTTTACAGAGGTCAGGATTTATTTTAGGACACCTCTTGGAGGTCTTCTAGAACTTGAGCCTTGCTGTACAGCACTGGGACAGAAAGAAATCTTTCAATTGTGGATATGTATGTGCCTTTGCTGTGTGGATCTGCAGAAGGATCAGTTTCAGAATCTGTTGACTCATTCTGCAACAATTTAAATTATTTTGCACTTGATCAAAGAAGCAGTATTCCTTGCCGTGAAAAACTTCTCTCATGAATGAAGGAGATTAAATGACTGTTGCTGGTACTCAGGGGAAGGACAAAAAGACTGTGTTTGCCGTGAAGGAGCAAAGATTTGGGATGGGAAGAAAAGCAGGGAACTCTATAATAAAGTACATGATGAGGGACAGTGTTTGGGACAAAAGAGAGAGGTTGTGATAACAAGGTTGGAGCTATGATTCCAAAATAAGGCTGGATGCAGGAGCAGAGCACAGCTTTTGAAGAAGCAAAAGGGAAATCTGAATATTCCAACACATTTTGTCATTTTAAGTATGTGCTAAGCCGTATTCTTATTTTTCTTACAAGTACAAAGACAGTGAGAAATTTCTGATGTTTGTTTCCCAAATGCTAATGAAGACCAAAAGGATTTAATGTCGGTGATTTTTGTTTGACAGTTCGACTTACCGTGCACATACACTATGCTGACGCAGAAGTAGGACTGTGACTTCTGGGTGCATTCTTGAGCTTGTTTTAAACTAGTAGGTTTAGCTACTGACCGCAGTACAGCCAAAACACCTAAGCCTGGCCTGTGCTCTAGCCACTCATGCAACATCCTCAGTGGGCTTGGTGGTGTGTGCTGAGCCCGCTGTCCCTGGGGTCACCTGGCAGCAACATTCTGCGCTTGACTACTCCATAAATAAGTTGTGGGGCACCTACTCTAGGTTCATACTTGCTTCTGGATTGCAGCACAAACAAATAGACTCAAGTCCTGGCTGTACCACTGAGTGTAAATCTAACTTAGCTGGCTTATTGGGTGCAGTTTAAAGCTTGAGGGCTGCAGGAGCTTAGCTACTACAATCCCATAGCTGTGAACTCCAGCAAGACCAGTGTCAGGGTTGTTCTTGATCAGTGGTGTTTTTTGAACAAGCATAAATGTGGGAGTGCAAGCTTAATGCAGTTTGCTGTGGTGAAAAAGAACCTCTGAACCACAGGTTTGGAATTAATCTCAAATTTTGAAAAGCTGCTTCTGAACAAGTACTTGCATAGACCAACCCTGCATTTAGCTGTGATTAAGTTTCTAAATTGTTGTTCAAAATAGGATAGTCAAGCTCCTGAACCATGTAGCTGCATCTGAAGATGTTACCCATAGAAACTAAGCTCCAGCTTTGGTTAAAATAGCACAATAATAGTTTGTTTTCTGGCTGGTCAAATGATAAACAGCTTAGGACTTTCATCCTTATTTCAGCAGAAAAATGCAATCGACAGTAGAGACTGACTGTTTACTATGATGTGCATGATTAATACCCTAAATCTCTGATGTTGGGTGAGAGGCATGGATATCACTGCAACAAATTGAAAGGAGCAGTTTGTTACGTATTTGTGGTTGGTAATCAGGCTTGAAACTCCATGTAGAAGGAGAAATTAGCCAAAGTGAACGGTAGTTATTGAAACTAGAAACCGCTCTGGCATTTGCTAAGCTTTGGCAAAGATGCCATGCTGATTTTTGCAGATCACAATGAACATATGTACCTACTTGTGGCTGATGGTTATTCCAAGTGGCCAGCAGTAGTGTGTGTGCTATTTGACAAACAGTTCTGCTTCCCAGATTATTATGGAGACATTTCAAAGTATGTTTGCAGCATATGGCTTGCTTAAGGAGATAGTTTTAGATAAGAGAAGTTGGGTAAAACACAGTAGATCAGCTGCTTATCACTCAGCTTCAGATGGGTCAGCAGGGCATTTGGTACAGACACTTAAAAGAACAGTAAAGAAAAATGACGGACAAGCCCTGCATCACAGTATCACAAACTTTCTTTCCTTGCAGTGTGCAGGAAAGCTCCAGGAGAACTAATACTTAACAGAGAGATTTTAAGAATTGTATTTGATTGTCTCAAAGCAAGTCTAGAGAAAGTAGTAAGCGAGGATGTTGGGGGAAGGAAATCACACTTATGAGCTATTTTCTTGTTAGCCCTAAAAAAAGCTTCGCAGAAGGAGGAAGTAGAGGAAGGTGCTAAAAAGCACTAGGATCTGTGATATGCTTGGTGAGGTAGACAGGGAAATAAGGAAATGTGTCTAGCTATTGCTAGATATGAAAAAAAAAAAAGAGAAAATAATTGGATGCTGTTGATGGTGTGTAAATTCGAGAAGTGAGGATATTTCTCCCTTTCATTGGCCTCATGATAATACCCATGGCATTGTTGCTGTTGAAAATGAAAGATTGGAAGAGCAAGTGAGCACCATCATCTCCATCAGGCAGAAGCCTTCCCTGAATAGGTTTGCAGTTCTGCCAGAAAGCAATAGCTGTAAGTCCAGGGTCATGTAAAAGGGGAGTAATCTTAGAACCTCCATTGCAAAAAAACAGGAAGATTTAATGTAGCGTTTGCATACATAGTCCTATATACTATTTTTTATGGTCTCAGATACTCTGTGAGTATTGCTGTTGTCTGTAGGTGACACCAAGGCTGCAGCCCAAATCCCAGAGTGGTGTAAAATGGGTGATAGCTTATAATTAAGGGGTTCATTTGCGGAACTAACTCTTCTTGTTTTTCCTATATTGTATTTATCTCTTTTTGTCTGATCCAATGAGTCACTGTAATTAGTTTTTGAGGCATGTTTGGCTGATTGGATTTTTGTTGTTAAAAGATCTTATCTCTTGTATGTTTTTTTGTCACACCTGCTTGCCTTGCTGACATAGAAGACTTTTATTCGTTAGCCCAGAAGAAGTGCTGCTGCTATGGGGCTGTGAGCAGGCAGCCCTTGTGCCTGTGATCCACCAGCAAAGGCTGCTGGCCAAACTCTGACTGAAGCTTTTGCTACTGCCTGACTGAGAGAAATGTTTGTGTTTGTTTCGATAATCTGGGAAAAAAAAGAAGTTAGAAGAAGGGTGGGGGAGATCTTAGAGAATTCACTTTCCTGTATACAATTTTTGGCTCTGCTATGCTACTCCTGTAGAGAGCATTTTCATTTTAAAGCAAAGAGTTAAATGCAGCTGAGCTGCTGCTCTCATAAAAATATTGGCCTGAAATGATGCACATAATGGCTTGGATCCTATTGCTGTCGGTCTTCCTTTTTATTTTAAAGACTTCAGTGTAAGCCAAGTATGTAAAAAAAGCCCAAACAAACCAGCAGCAACAAATAAACTTCCCTTAAATTGCAAGAAAAGGTCAGCCCTGTTTGTTTCTTCTGCCCTTCTGCTTGTGTGAATGGAAAGTGGTGCCACTTGCCTGCCTCGGACAGAGGTTTTGAAGATGAAGCTGGTGATTTCAGTGAGGTGTTTTCATCTAGATATGAAAGGAGAGGGCATAGACAGGCAAACTTGGTTTTTGTGTGGTGTCCTGTCTTTACTAGTAGTTTACAGGGTTTTCAGGGACATCTTATTTTTTTTTCCTATCCCATCACCATTGAATTCTCACTCAAGACATTTTTAGTTTTGTGGCAGTTTCTACTTCACTGCATTGATGAGCATCTTTTCATCGATGACTAGTTGCTGTGGTCACTGCCCTGCTGCCACTTTCTCAGGCAGTCCCCAAGCTGCCTTTGGTGAGCTGCTGCTGGAGAACCCAAAAGCAGATCTGTCATCTAAGCACAGAAAAACCTTAAGTGTGAACCCTCTTTATAAAGTGCATTGGATTTGTCTGACCAGAATGCAGTGCACTCAAGACTTAGCCAGCCAAGTAACATGCCATCAGGAAAAGCAAGCTCTGTAGTCACTGTTTTTTTGAATTTACTTTCCAAGGTGGTCATTTCTGCAGGGGGATTTCGTGTTTCTCCGGGCTTGAAAAGTGTCTGGGCACTTTGATTTTCAAACCCCACTACTCTGGAAGACTTGGATTATGTTTGTGATTATCCCAGAATGGGATAATTCTTGTTATACTTGAACTGCAGCTTAACTGTCAGCAAGTCATGCCTCCACTTCTGTTGGTCAATCTGGAATAATGACAAAACCAGTCTTTCCTACCCCAAAAGTTTTTGGCTTTCTTATCTCATATGTGATACCACTTGAGTATCCTTTCCTAGAAACTGTGGGCCTATCTCACTTGCAGCTTGCTGTCTTGAAGTGAATTGTAGGTAGCTGGCAAGACTTATTTGGATTTCCTTTTTATTTTTCCCATTCTTTGCTTTTCTGCAGGATTGTTATGCTGAAATAAGAGGATTTTTTCCTTTCTGTTGTTTCATTGCATTACAGTGGTTGAAGTTTTTTTTTCTCCTTACCTTTGTCATATATGTTTGCTCCCTAACTTCTCTGGTGTCCTTAAAAAGTGCAGCTAGAAGGAAGGGACATAAATAGAGCTAGTGTTCAGGATCTCACTTGGCTTTGGAGATAAGGGCCCCCTGGAGGGGAATCTTTGTCCCATTGTCAACACCGTCTTCCCATCTGCCTTCTCTCTTTCCTCGGTTCCTGTTGTTTCACCTTCAGAATTCTTCCCGAATTCGCTGTGCTTAAAATAATACTTGTTTGAACAATAAAAGTTGTATTAAAGGGATGCATTATCACTTAGTTTAAATACACATATTGGCTCTGCAAGAGAGGGCTTTGCAAAGGAAGTTTGACTGTATGCTTTTGCACATAAAATGAGTGTGTCAACAAAGTCCTGTAAGAGGTCTGCAGCTGAAGAAAGCCCTTTTCCCCTGGTTCCCCACATGCAAATGTCCAAATACAATGGATATTCCTACTGTTGAAGCAGCAGCAAAGAAAAATCAAGTGGCATTGAAATGCTGCCAGTGATACCTTTATACTGAGTTAGAACACTGAAGGCAAACAGCAGCTGGAAGCTTGGTTTGATCTTTTTGTATGAATAAGATTAAGTTGCAGGCATGGTGCTGGTGAGGGGTATTTTCCTGACCCTCTTCCACAAAGCTTTTGAACACTTGTGGAGAAATGCAGAGTATCTTGAGCACCTGCTGAAGGAATGGTGACCGGAGAGCTCAGCATAGCGGAGTGCTCTGCCTCTTGCTGTTGGAGAAACAACTGAGAAAGACCTTAGCCTAACATGTTTACATTGTCCTGCTGACCAAAGCAGATGGGCTTTTCTACTGTGTCTGTGGCTCTCCTTTTCCTTCCTGTTATTATTTTTGTAATTATTTGTACATGTTTGTCATTAAACATATCATCTCACTGGAGTGAGAACCTTGCCTGGTGTTCATCAGGGAGCTGGGGGTTTGGGTTCAAGGGCCAGCTCCTAGATCCTTTGGGGACTGTGTGTGAGATCAGATGTGAAATGAGGCAGGGCTGAAGTCTTCCCAGGCTGCTTCTGTAGCCACATCAACAATCTCTGCTGTTGTGAGCTGTCATCTCTGCTCCCATATTTGAGCAAGAGTGAGAGAGCAAACTTATTGTCAACTGTTCTGGGGGTTTTATTTCTGTCAAATGCCTTTTCAGATTCCCAGTACTCCCTCATCCTACCTATCTTCCTAGAGACATCTTGACAGTCTGACCATCTTCTTTGTCTAAGTGTGTAGATTTACACCCATGAATTCAGTTCATGGCATTTCTAACCCAGGTATTATCACTGTCTTTGCCTTTATTATTTGATTATTTTAGATTTATTTATTGCCTCTTTCTTGGGCAGATACGTCCCCAGATCGCTTGTCCATCATCCCATCATCCTCCAAGAAGAAGTGTGAGCTCTAGGTCTGTGAGTGCTTCTGCAGTTGGTGTGTCTCCTAGAGTACTGCCTTTCCTGCTGGGGGGTCAGCTGGGCCAAGGTACCTCTCAGCCCAGTGCTGATGCTGAGATGAAGCCAAAACTCAACTTCCACATTCCAGTGTGGAAAAAGATGCTATCTGCTCATGATACTTTTTTGATTGTAATGTTCATTGCCACTGGATCAGTGTCTTGTTGTTTCTTGGGTATCCAATGAGTAATACATCTAAATCTGCAGCTCTTCTGCAGCATCTGGCGATGGTTGGGTTGAATAGATATAAGTGCAGTACTTTTTGCTGAAGAAAAGAATGGCATGAAGCTCTCATCTACTTACAGCGTAGAGTGACCTTTCTTTTTACTTTTCAGTCTCTCAGGAGTGTGACTCTTCCCCTTTCATAGCTGATCTATTCATCCTCTCCAGTATTTGGTGGCTCTCCCCCAGGAGCATGCATGCCCACAGATGGCAGCAGCCAGGTGCCTTAGGTGAGCAGGATGGTGGTAGGCACTACAGCAAAGAAGGCAGCAGACATCCATGTGGGGAAAAATGCTTTTGTCTCTGATAATCTAGATTTCCCTAGAATCCCTTGCCTGGGGAAAGCTGTGACATTTTGCATTGTTTTGGGAGCTCTGTTCCCAGCTTCCCAGAAGCTCTTTCTGAGTTTTATGGTCCTCAAGGAGGGAAGCAGTACAGTAACTTCATAATGGTGAAAATCAACACTGTATGTGAAGGGGAGAGGGAAATATGTTTGTTCTTAAAGGTGAAAAAGAAAGCCTAAAGTTCCGTTTCCTTGGGACTGAGCTTGCATCTAATCTATGACATCTTTCCTTTCCTCTTACCTTTTTCTGGGAGATAGCAAGGTCCAGAAACTTAAACCTGCACCAAAGTAATTGTAGTTGAGGATTCTGAAAGGACTGACAAAAATTCGTACTGCCTGGACTGCAGCCTGGTTTAGAGGCACTAAGCCATAAAACCCCTTGTTCATCTCTGATGGCATCTACAATAATGGAGCAAATCTTAAAAAATGAACAAACCAAACCAAAACAATTAAGTCAGAAAAAAATTGTGTGTTAATAAGTCTGATGTCCATAAGAGTCCTCCTTTGTGATGTTGGTATTTCACCTTGTTTCTGCATCTCCAAGTTGAAATCTGTTCTGTAAGTGTGGTTACTTCATGGAATGATTGAAGTTGAAGGGGACATCTGGAAGTTCTGCTTTCTGGAAAAATGTCTTTTCTAGTTTCTTTCAATGAGATGGTCCTTGTTGCATGGCATTTAAGGGAAGGATTGCTTTATGGCCTATCCTTCTCTTTGAAGTTCTTTGATTAACATGTAATTAGCACACTCCTAGTGTGGTCTGACACAGGAAAACTGAAGATGTGCTTGTAGACATTTGTACATTTTCTATTATGTGCAGCATAATCTCTGATGACAGTTTACTTAGTAGTCTTCTGTAACAAAAAGATTAAACAAACATGGAGTTATAGATAGTGGAAAAGGGTATTAAACTCAATGACCACTTATACAGGGAGGAAAATAGCCGTGTATGTATATGTACTCACATGTGTACATGTATGCTTATGTAATATACATATATTAGACACACAAGTGATTTTGCAGGGCCTCCCTTGGGATACTCAGTTTCCTGCAACAGAAAGAAAGGAATGCCCAGTAGATGCCCTGTGCTGTGCACCAAGTCAAGAGAAGAAAGTCCTGTCTTTGGCATGTAGCAGTAAGTGATTGGGTAGGAAGAGAGATGTGCAGTTTCTGAGGAAAGCCTTATAAAGAGAATGGTGTGAGGTTCTGCTCAGACTGTTTAGTCCGAAGCCACTTGTGGTGTGCTAATGTAACAGGGGGACCTTGTCTCACGTTGAATGCTCCAGGGTTTCTTTACACTTTGAGTTCTCCATAGGTGCCCGGTTGGTGGTCCTGCTTCACAGCGTGATGTGCCGGAGCAGGAGGCTGAAGATGGAGTCGTGCTTTCTCTCTTCATTTGACACAATTGTAGGTGGCATGGAGAGTGGGATGCTGGATTAGGAAGTAGAAGGAATTATTTTGCTCCCACTGAATTTTATCTGGGCAATGTGCCCTATCTGAACAGTTGGTTTGACAGCTTTTTTTTTTTTAATGTGTTTAGTATACATGTTCTATTTCTCTCTCTTGTAGGGCCAATTCCAGATTAAAATGAAATAGCCTCTAAACTAGCAGAAAAGGATTAGGAAGTTGTGAAGGTTCATGTGTTCAGCTGTCAGAAACACAGAACTGAATCTCTGTGAAAGGCATCATTTTGCTTGTTTCCTTGCTGGTGAAATCTTTCAGAGAACGGGATGAATTCTAGTGTTTGTCTAGCCCTATCTGCATCTGAAATCTAGCCCAGGTGTAGGTTACACATCTTCATTGCTACCAGCTACCAACATTGAAGGAAAGGGCTAAGCTGTTTATTGTTATTACTACTACTATTACTATTATTATTTTAAATTCCCAATGTTGAAACCTTGCTATTGACCTCGTGGGTTTTCTGAAAGGGAGTGTGCAGCCAAATCTTAGTCCTACTTTGCAGATTTTTTTATTGTTTGCATATGGCTTTTTTGAGGAGGGTGTATGAAAATCTTGCCGTTGCTCCTGAACTATCTCCTCTGAGGGAGTGGTAGCACTGCAGTTTCACTAGGAAATATTAATGCATGTAAACATTTTTCAAAAAGTATTACATCTTCCTGCATGTACTTTATTATATTCCCACAAATCTGACTAGATTTGATAGATAGGTAACCAGGGAGCGAGAACAGGGGAAGCGTGCTACAGAGGGAAGGAGGGAAAAGGGAGTGAAATAAACACAAACCTGCTGTAATTCAAAACAAGGCAAAATCAGATTGTGTGCTTTGGCTAATTTTCTTATTCAGGTATTGATCCAGTGGCTGCTCCAGAGTCTATTAGCAGTCAGCCAGTGAAAATATTTCCCATCGGGGGCTCTGACCTGAGACGGGGGTGAATCTATAGCAATTTGTTCAAACAGAGGAAAGCTTTTTCCTCTGATTTGTATTCCAATTTGCACAGCCTACGGGGTGGGGGAGGGCATTGTGGGGGTTTGCAGGGTGGTGCTTTTTAAGTGGGAATCAAGCTTGAGCCAGGTAACTGGCTGAAAAAAATGCCTGATTAAACTCTGAGCTGGGCAACCTCCCTCTGCCTCTCTGGACTGTCTGGGCACTGTGGCAGGCTCATCTGCCAAGGGGAGTGGGGCAGCTTGGTGCTTGCCCTCAGCAGGAAGGACACAGACCTGACATGTAAAAGCTGCCCCAGGGAGGAGAAAGCTGCCCTTGCTGAAGCCTTTTAAAGAGAAGAGGAGAGAGGACAAAAGTGATTTCTACTTCATGCCTACCCCTTCTCTCCATGTGCTGCCAGCACTGGCTTAGGATCAGGTTCCTGTGAGGGTAGCTCTCTCCATGGGTGGGTTTCAGCCTCATCCAACTACGCTCATGACTGGTTTGACCCCAATTTGCTCTTGCTGGAGAGGGCCAGTGTGGATGCTGCTTCTCAAGAGCCTGCTACAGGAATTGCTAGATTCTGATACTTTCTTGAAGTCTGACAGAAGATGCCTGATAACAACAACCTTCGGGTCCCAGTTTCCAGCCAAAGCTGTGCTAAATGTGCCACAGGGACATGGCGCTCCCTTTCTCACTCCTTCCTGTTGGCTGCCTGTTACATGATTGCTTCAGAAGTAATCCAGACAGGGAAACACAGTCTCAGCATCCTTTAAATCCAGATCCTGCAGCTATCAAGAGCTGCCAGAAATCTCAATGATGAAAAACTTGACAAGGTTAGCAAGGCTCATGACTTCCAGTGCCTGTTGAGTCTCCAGCAGTTCTGATGCCTGGTCTGATTCCCAGTCCCCATGTCAGCCTCAAAACCTTCAGGTTTGGGCTGTAGCTTGTCTGTCATGGCAGTGAGGCAGTTGTAAAGTCATGGCTGGAGAGGTGGGGAGACGTTTTGGAAAGCCCTTGTCTATGCATAGAAGCACCCACTCTGCCTCTGAGAGGGCCAGAAACATCAGGGTTGCGTCTTGAAATACGTCATCAGGAAATATGTAAGAAGCAGAGAAGAACTCTAAATTTCTGACTAAGGTCGTGATACTTACACATGTATTGGGCTTCCACATTAATTAGTGACATGGTGCTGCCTTTTTTCCATAAATTGCCCAAATATGGGAGTCTAAGGTTGGAAAACCTGTTTAGTAAAGGCAGGAAGAGAGGGTTGCCTTCCTCTGTATAAAATACAAGGGTAAGAATAGGGGGGAGTAATAGGATGGGGAAGATGTTACTTTTAGCTTTTAGAATTGGCTGGAATTCTCCTCAGCCTTGTTTATACTTGCTTTAATTTAGTGATGGTCACAGAAACACTTAGAGGGAGGAAGGAGGTAGGAAGGCAGAAATAAATAATCACTTTAAATCTTAAATCTGTGCAGTTTTTAAACCACAAGTTTATTTTTGACTTGGCCATAACTTTAAGGGAACCAGCCTGAGTGCCAGGGAGAGCAGTAACTCCAGCTTTGAGAAAGAGGGGGAAGTTTATGGGATTTTAAAGCAGTCAGGCAGAGGTCCCTGCAGTTGATGGCACAAGGGGAATGTGCATGGGGACAAGAGCAGCAGCATTTTGGAATATTTAGGAGAGTGTTTAACAGCATTGGGCTTGTGCAGTGAGCTGATGCTGTGAGCTGATGCTGCTTTTATAGTCAGCAGAGGGCTCATTATGGTGCTGGAGGGGAGGGTTAGTGGAGGACAGGCCCCTCTGCCCAGCTGGGAAGGGTGCTGGCTGCTGCAGGAGGGCTGCAGGCCACATTTCCAAGGGAAGGAGAGATCCACTCCTCCATCTTGTAGCATGGCTTTCTGGACAACAGGCAGAGCAAGTGATGTGCCAGGCTTTCTGAGCAATGTAGGCTGGAGGGAGACAATTAAAATCCAAGGTACCACTTGTTAGACATACACCAGTGATTGGCTTCCATTAGGTGTAGGATTTTAAGCTTTTTATGCCAGCTAATTGGTCCAATCCCTGCCCTAAGTGTGACCAGTGCCCAGGGCTTTTGAAGAAAAAGGGATGACTCATGAAACAGAGCTGTCAAACTGCAGGTCTTTGGCATTGCTTTCAATGTGTTGCCCTTTCATTCCACTGTCTCCCTCCCCCTGAGCTGTGGCACAGGCTATAGGAGGGAACTAATTGAACTGTCTCTGTTGTCTTTAACATTTTGTCTGTCCTTTGCAGTGTTGGTTCCTGTAGCACAGTAAGCAAGCTGTGCTTTGCTAGTGTGCTAAGGAGATGGAGCTCAGTTGGTATGGGGTCGTGTGCTTGCTCCTGTGGGGCATGTGGTGCACAGAACCAAGCAGCAACCTGGTAGGAATAGACAGCTGGTATAGGACCAGGCAGGAAGGTGGCCGAGGGCTCCCTTGCTTTGGTTGTAGGGAGACAATGCTGGGAGTGACCTCTGCTGAGAGGAAGGGAGAGATAGCGCTCACAAGTTATAAGGACTTAGGCAAACTCTTTCCTCCAATAAATGTTTAAAGTTTTGTGGCTTATATTGTGGAGTATGGCTTGGAAATGACTATGGGAAACTAATACGAGTTGTATATCGAAACCTAGTGTGTTTGTGGGATGCAGAGTAGAGTCTGTGACAGGTCCCCAGAATAACAGCTCCTTGGTGTCCCTGCTGTTGTGCAAGACTGATTCATCCTGTTTCTCCTAGAAAGCATATTAGGCTCTGTCTAGTTCAGGACTATAGCAGACAGCACCTGCTTCCCTCCAACATCCCTGCAGATGAGTATTTGTGTTCTTTTTTAATGTCTTGTACAGTGTATTTCTTTTTTATGAGGTGACACTGCTGGCAGGATTCGTTCCCAAGGAATGCTAGTGGAAGTCTTCCTTGCAGGCTCTATTCACATCTGCCGATTTATGTACTTGCCTGCCCACATTGCTGGGGGGTTGGTGTGACTTGGGGACGGCACTGCTTGACTCAAAGTCTCTTCCAGTTCTGAATCTTGTGCTGCACAACACGTATGCATGTGTAGATTCCAGGGTTGCATCTCTTCCTCACTGGAGTCTGATGCCATGGCATCAGAGGGATCACCTCCCTCCAATGGCCCTTGCTGCTGACCCTGTGCCATGGTTTAACCCTAGCCAGCAGCTAAGCACCATGCAGCCACTCTCTCACTCCCCCCATACAGGGAGATGGAGAGAATTGGAAGAATAAATGTGAGACAACTTGTGGATTGAGTTAAAGACAATTTAATAGGTAAAGTAAAAGTGGCACATGCAATCAAAGCAAGAAAAGGAATTCATGCACTGCTTCTCATGGGCAGGAAGGTGTTCAGCCATCTCCAGGAAAGCAGGGCTCCATCATGTGACTTGGAAGGACAAAACACAGTAACTCCAAATGTCCTCCCTTCCTCCTTCTTCCTCCAGCATTATATGCTGAGCATGACACTGTAGGGTATGGAATGTCCCTTTGGTCAGTTGGGGTTTGCTGTCTCAATTGTGTCTCCCTCCAACTTCTCATGCTTCTCCATCTCCCTTGCTGGTGGGATGGAGTGGTGTGAGGAGCAGAAAAGACCTTGATGCTGTGCAAGCCCTGCTCGTCAATAAAGAAAACATCCCTGTGTTATCAACACTGTTTCCTTCACAAAAACAAAACATAGCCGCATACTAGATACTATGAAGATAATTAATTCCATCCCAGGCCAAAATAGCACGTTCTTCACCCTTATGCCATGCTATTTATGTCATGCTCACACTATCCAATGCATCCTCATTACCCACCCCTCCCATTCCCATCCTTTGATATAATTTACAGGTATCATTCCCATGGTTGATGGACCACCTTGTGAAAGGTCTGAAAAATATCCATAAATGTCCATAAAATGTCCATTGAACTCATTTAGTTTATGAGTTTTGGATCCATCTGTTATGGTGATTGCTTGAGACAGGAGAGGTGCTCTGTTCTGTGGAGTTACAAGGCATCAAAGCCAGATCATGTCATGGCACTGCTGCATTTGTACTGTTTCTTGAAAGGCTTGTCCTCCATTGGTTCAGGTGGTTCTTGCTATAGTAATTCCTGTAGCATGGAACTAGAATCACAGGTTTCAACAATTTAAAGCTATTTTGCATTAGAGCTTTTGACTGCCAGCTTGGTTGCTTTCTGCTTCTTTGTGAATCTTGTATGTGCATAAGAAGCATGATTTAGTTATGGAAGGGATTTTGGGCATGGAGGAAAGAAAAAGTCTGAGAAATGCAATCCAAGGAAACTCAAGACAATTCTCACGCTACAGGATGAAACTTGCTCCTTATACCACATCCATACCTGTCTCAGATGTAGAGCACAGAAGTGAGTTTTAACTGTTCTTCAGTCTCTGAACAAAGTATCATCCCCACATTGAGCAGAGACTTGCTTTTCCTCCTGTAGTGCTGATGCTATTCCCTGATGTTTTTGCTCTGAGAGTAACCTTAATTCTCTCCAAACAATTGAAGCAGGCTATTCCTTTTTTTTCTACTCTGCCAAAACATACCCACTCATTTTCCTGCTTCATTTGGACTTGGCAGCCAGCAGTATTAGGCAGGAGGGTATTGGAAGGAAAGCAACATGTATGTCTTCAGTCAGATAAACTTGGAATTTTTTCTTGTGATGGTGTTCTGAGAAATCCATTTACAGGCATGGCTGGTCCCAGTGGCTTCCTGAGGCAAGTGTCCTTCCCAGGGCACTCACACACCCCAGGAGAATAACAGCTTAGGATGGGGCTGCATCTGGGCTGAAAGTCCCCACTGCTTCCCACCTTCCTCAACCACTGACACACCAGCTGTCCCTTAAAGCTACTGAAAAGCTGCCTTCCCTGGGTCTCTAACTCATGCCTTTGGTGTGGAAACTGGTGTAATGGTATCTACCCAGCAACTCTACAACCACTGGTGCATAGCCAAGGACACTCTGACCCCTTTACCATTAGCTCCCATGTTGGAGGTCTCTTTTCACCCTTTCTTTCTTCAGCTGGATGAATTAGAGATGTGAGCATCCTGTACACTGCTGTGCTGCAAGAGCATGGGATACAGCAGGAAGTTCCTGGTTTTGGGAGCAGATGGGAGCATCTCTCAGTGCTTTGGTAGTATCAGTGGGCGGTGAATGGCGAAACGCTGCCTTGCTCACTGTGTTGTTGTGACTGTCCAGCATTGCACTAATCTTTACCTGGTTACCTAGAGATAAAAAACAATACAAAACCAAACTCACCATGGGTTTATGTTCTGTTCTGGCCTTTATTTTTTATAATTGCAGAAGGGTTTTCATGTCTGATGTGAGATCATATTTAATGTTCCTCCTTCTCCTGCCCTGTTCAAGTTACGTTTGGTACTGCAACAGATTCTTAGAATGCTGCTGGGCTCTGCCCCCAAGTGGATGTGTTTCTGTGGCAAGTGGGCTTATTTGAGTGAGACAGACCATGAAACAACCTACAAGCGCTTAGTTGTTCAAGAAAGAAAGGGGTGTGCAAAGGAAGAAGTGGTAAAGGTGAATGTGCGAGGATCAGCCTCCACGCTGAAGAATCTGGCTGTCATGGTTCAGGAATGGTACTCCGGAGTTTAGTGCTCCCACTGAGACTCAAAACCACACTGCTTGCTTGCTCCCTCACTTTCCCCTCCCCATCCTATTGTGGTAAAGATAAGAGCTAAAGATCCCGGGCTGAGATAAGAACAATGTACTGGAAACAACAATGAGATAAGAAAATGAACAGTAACAGCAACAATACTAGTGACAGAGGGTACAAGAAAGGAACAATTCACATGGAAACCCTGTGACAATAAGCAATACCTGATGGCTTCTTCAGCCACACTTGTCCTCGGAAGTGAGTCCCTTCCCCTCTCTGAAGGCAATGGTGAGGTGGTATAGAATAACCTCAGGGTCCCAGGTATGCCCCCTCCTGGATACTGCAAGAATTAACCCTGTCATGGCTAGAACCAGGACACTGGCTCAAGTGATGAATAGGAGTCTCTCGCAGGTTGTACATTCCATAGCTTGAAACCTGTTGCTGAAGAAATTGTGTGGGAGACCTCGTGCCTTCCATGTTGTAGGATCCAGCCTACTCTAGTGTGTCTTAATGGGTTAATGGGAGGGCAGTGCTGACATTTACTGTGGGGCATGGCAATCCCAGCTGGTTCTCATGTCTGGGCCAGCCACATGTCTAGCTGAGGTAGTTTGCTCTGCTGCTGCAGCAGCAGTGTCCTACATCTCCATCTTTCCCGCCCCCTTGTTTCCTTCATCCCTGCACCTGGGTGTTTCAGGTAGTGCAAAATCACAGCCCTTCCTGGCAGGCAGTGTGGTCTGCAGAGCTGTGGGTATGTGAGACAAGGCTCTAGGAGGCTGAGGGACTCCATGTGTTCTGGTAGTTTGAAAGTGAAAGACCTGCAGCTGAGCAGGCCACGGAGTAGACAAGGCTGTGCTGAAAGCCTCCTGTGGGAATCAGGCATTTGCACTAGGAGTGCTGGCTTCTGCCTCAAGGCACTGCTTTACGTCTTAAATGCCACTGCAGCCAAGGAGGTGACTAGCAGATGCTATTTTAATAAACACCAAGAAGGCTTTCTATCTCAATCTCCTATTGCTTGCTCATCACTTCTCTCCTTTGTGTTACTCCTCAGGGGCTGGATCTCTCCAGCAGCAAATCAGTTGCTCATGAGTGGAGTAAACCTCCCCATCTCATGGCACCTCTTTTTCTAGGCTCTTAGGGTGTTGTGTGGCATGAGATCTTGCAGTGAGCGTTACCATAGGGATGCACCAGGCAGCATATGCTAACCTATGTTGAATATCTTACAGAAAACAGGCCCTGAGTGCCCTGTTGTTTTCTATACTGTGATTCCCTTTGTGGGAGGCTGGTAAACATGTGACTGGGCTGTTGGACTGGAAATTGACAGCACCAAAGAGGCTGTTCCTCACCGTATGTTGCTGAGGACTGTTATAGCTATGGGAGCAAATGAGTACAGTGAGCGCCTGGACTGAACTGCTGACTCCCTGATTATCCTGATCAAAATCCGTAATCTCTCTCTGCCTAGTTCCCTGACTTGTGAAGCTGCTGTCTGGGCTGCCAGAAGCGCATGAGCATCTGACCCTTTGCAAATGAGAGGCTTGTGTAAGGCTGCAAGGAAGGGCAGGGATCCAAATCCCTCCAGTCTAACAAATCCCTCTGCAGAGTAGAGGTGATGTGCCTGTTTCCCTTTTCTTCCACCTCCCTTTCACCAGGTGTGATGCTGGTTCCCACGACATGCCACAGTACCTCTTTCAGCTGTCTGCCTTTGGAGATAAGCAGTGGGCCATCAGCAGCACCCACTCCCTGGAAGCTGCATCCACTTTTGTCATGGTGGGCGACCATCACTATGGCCAACAGCTAAAAAAAATGATGCAGTTTGTGACCAGGGTGCTGCTAAACAATGTAATTTCTGTGGAACAGGAACATAGTATCACCCAGGTCCGCATGGTCCTCTGGTATTGAGTTACTGTGAATGGAGATGGGATGCTGAATTGAATGCAGTAACACTCACTGAGTGCTCCCAAGGGAGGAGGAGAGCAGAGGTTGCATCCTGCAAAGAAACAGGGATTGCAAGCCAAAGTCTTCCTTGAGCACTCTTAATTCATCTTTAGGACTCTCAGCCAGCCTTTAGGTCTGGAATAGGCATTGCTGTGGGGTTGCACTGCGAGGTGAGCCCTGCTGAGCTTCCAGCCTGTTGCTCAGCGTGGCTGCAGTTTCTCCTCCTCACTGCTACTGGGGGCAGGGTGGTGCCTCCTGCTCTTCCAGTGTGGTGCAGAAAAGAATAAATACTTTGAGAGAAAAGGTGTAGATGCTTGACCTCGTGCCTCAGGTTTTTGTTCTGCTCTCTCCATCAAATTCCCCCAGCTGCCAGGCACCTGCTGGCTCCAGCAGCAGCTTCTTGCCCTTGTCTCATGTTCAGAAGCTCAGCAAGGGGAGCACAAGGAGAACACAAAGAGGAACAAAGCTGAGGAGCCTTCCCATTTCCCAAGAGTGCTTTGATCAAGGTGCCAAGATCCACTAGTGAAGTATATATCTGTGACCTTTTGTTGCTTCTGTCAGGCACTTCACAGTCCTCAATGTGACACTGAATAAGTTGCAAAGCTGCGTCTCAGCAGGTGACAGCTGCTCCTGCTGCCTTTCTCACTCTTTCTGTCTGGTACCGGGATCTTCTTAAACACATCATTGCATTTGCACTGTGACAAGCAAAGCTTGTAGAGTAAAGTCAAACAGCTTGATGTGAAGCTTAGGCTCCACTCTTAGATGGGAATTGTAGCTCTGTGTACACATAATCCCCTTTGCATTTTGCCCAGGAGCAATGGAGTAGCGATAAAAATATCCCTTAGGTAGCAATTCTCATGACATTAGTCCCCAGGCTGCTTGGAAATGTCCTGATCTGCAATGCTTTTGGCCCAAGGTAATTTAGCAGGAGCTTGCCAACTGCATTGAGCTTCAACCACCTCCAGGCTTTGCTCAGTGAAGCGATGTTTGTGGAATCTCAAAGACTTCATTATGTTGGGGTTTGCTGGATTTTTATCTAAAATTATGTGGGCTGAAATTCTTGCTGGCCCAGGCACCTGAGATCACAAAATCAATTCTGCTGTCTATTAAATAGGTGTAATTCCCATCGACTACAGTGAAAGTTGCCATTTTGCAGCGGAAGGTGGAATTGGATCCATGCATATTAGAGACAGAAAACCCATCATTGGCATCCTCTGGACCTTTTCCAAGGTCAGTGCAAGACCCTTTCCAATTGTCTGTGACCAGTGCTTCACTCAGTCTACAGCAGACTGGAGATGCCGGTGTCTCCCACCAACCTTGTTTTATTTTGAAGAACTGAAGTGTGACAGGGAGTGGAGAGCAAAGCCTACTGCCAATGGTTTCCTTTGTTTCTACATGGTTTTTAAGCCTTTTAGCTTATGACATTTTCCATTCTGTGGAGGATTGCATTTTTTAATTTGATTATTTAAGACCTAAACATTAAAAATGTTGAAATTAATTCCTCCTGGCAGACTTCCCTATTCCCCTCAAGCTACCTTCAATCCCACCTCCTCCATCTTCTACTTCAAAAGAGAACAGTGTTACCAAAGCTGTGTGATTGGTGCTGAACAGCAGAGATGGTGCTGCCCTACCTGTCCCCTGTAATCCTTCTAGCAGAGGCCTAATCTTCAAACCAGTGTGGATGAAGCAGTTGCACTGGGTGTAACTTAAAATGCATCCACTTCTGTGGGCTTGAACGCTTGTGCCAGGTTGTCCGTGTGGACGCACCCTGCTGTAGCAAAGCATGGGGTTAAATTTCACTGCAAATCAATCAGCCCAGATGCTGTCCAGCATTAGATCTGTCCTTGCTGCTTAATGGTGGGGCAAGGCTAGTCTACAGGGGTAGATGCAACTGGCACTCAGCTATGATAAGTAGGGTTGCTGAGGGCTGTGGCCTTGGTGCGCACTTTGTGCTTGTCAAAGCTCTCAAAGTTAGGGCTGGTAATGACTTCTGTGTGAAAAGCTGCCTCCTCGGAAACAGGAGAAGTGGGCTTTGCTCTTCAGTGCCTTCTGTGCTCTCCAGCTTGTTCCTGCCATGTCTACAACAGGAATAGCCAAGATTTAGGCCCTGTCAGAGATGAATTTCACCTCTGTTTTCTGGGGAGGCTAAAACAGAAAGGCACCAGCTTTGTCTTTACTTGTTCATGGATGCTGATGAGGTTGGAGGTGGAAAAGGGCCATGCTGGCATTGCTGGCAGTTTTTTACAAGTGCTGTTTTAGCCATGACCTGTCCCATATATGGACTTCATGTGTGCTGCAGGTAGCAGTGCAGTGTTTTAGGCCTGTGTGGGAATCTGGCTGTTCTTTAAAACAGACCAGATGTGGTTTGGCTGCTTCTCACAGTTTGTAAAATGCCAGGGAAGCTTCAAAATAGCCATGTGCCAAAGTTAATGGGCCAAAGGCTTTCCTGCCTTTATAGTACATGCTTTTCTGGTCTCATCTCGCTGTGATTTCAGGTCTTCTAAGAGCTGTACCAACATGGGCTTTGGGGATTTGGGGTATGACCAAGCCCTTTGCCACCAAAATCTTCAGCTGGGGCAGAAGCCCAGGGCAGTGCCACTGTCCTGCACCATGGACCCAGAGCTGTGCAGCTGGCACCTGGCCTTAGAAAACCTGCTGTTCTTTCATGAGTACTTTGTGAAAAGTCTTCAGGTGACAGATATGGAATATTCTGAAAAGTGGTTAGCTGCAGTTGGTTATTAGTCTATATTTACTTTATTGAGGATTTGCTAGAGGATTTTAAAAATTGTGAAGTTCAAGGATTGAAAATCTGCATATTCCCAAAGCTGAGGTCACTTGAGCGATGTGAGACGTTATGATCTCTCTAGCATAGCATTACAGTGTAATCAACAGCTGTGTTAGTATAAAGCCAGAGCATTTTCCTTTATCTCAAAGTTGCTTCTTAAAGAGCAGTGTTAGTATGAACAAGATCAAATGCATGCCTGTAGCCCTCTAGAAAGAAATGGAGCACCAAGTTGCTATTTGTTGTGGTCATGAAAGACCAGAATCACTTTTTTTTATTATTTCCCATGAGTTGTGGCCAAATTCCAACCTATGTAATTATATTCTGTTCCCTAATTCCCTCTGAAGCTTCAAATCAGTTTAGATTGCTTTTGCCTTTCTAGCCTGAGCAATTACATAATGTTCCTGAGCCCTGTTAAGCAGCTGTATTCTACCTCAGAGGAAGCTGCATTCTGTTCCTTATGGAAGCAGCCCCTCTTCTCCCACCTGTGTACTTACAAAGTCTTTTTGATATGACAAATAATAGCTAAATGGGAGGTAAAGTGACTACTTCTCACAGCTGGGTTGTCTGGCATCTCCACTCTACTAAGGCCAAGCTGCACAAGGTGTTGCTACTGGTTCTCTACTGGTTCTGCAGTGTGCACCAGCTCCCCCAAATGATTTTGATAAGAATAACATGCTCTACAGCAGTGTGGGTGGGAAAGGGGTGCTGCTTGTGTTTCAGCAGTGGACATGGCACTTGGAGTAACAGGCTGCAGAGGAGATGAGATAAAGGCTGAGTTGAACGGGAGTACATTGGGCACGATATGGGGAATTATGAACTGCAATATGGGGAGGGGGAGGTGCTTGAGTCAGTTCTTCCTATGGCTCCACACTGCATATATGCACCCAGTTTTCCATGCTGCACGTTCCAGCAGAGCAGCTGGTGATGCTAATCCTTTGCCCTTATCAGTCACATATAGCAAGGATTAGCAGAGCATCCTCCAATGAAGTACACCCCCTCCAACTTCTCTCTTGTAAAACTGAGGATGTTGAGGGGTTATTTGGCTTGATCCTTTTGCACAGGGCAAAGGGAGAAGGGATGTTGCACTGCTCTTTAGTGCCACACATGTTTTGTCTTCCTTTTGAGTCTCAGGTGAGTCAAGGTAGAGGGTAAGTGGCTTCTTAGGATTTAAAAGTGAGTATTGGATGAAGTCTAATAGGTGATGAATGTTGTTTAGTTTCTCATGCTCCCATTCCATCCCATGGACTCCTTGAGTGGTTCTTGTCTTTCTTGTGGTCAGTTTGTTTCCCATCATCACTTGAAGCCCTCTGAAGAGAAGGGATGTGTGTTTTCCTTACTATGGTGGTGTATCGGGCACAACCAAGATTGTTGATAATCACACCTATTACTGTAATACTTGATGTGAGCTCAGATTCCCTTGCCTTCAAGTGATAAACAAAAACGTGATGTGCCTTCTACAAGACAGGTGTTTTGGGTGCTGTTTTTCCAGCCTGTCTTAAACCCCTGTCTGTGGAGACAACTTGGGCTAAATTCCAGAAAAAATTTGTGATGCTAACATCAAAGCACCTGTGGAGATGCTTCTCTGGGGACCTTTTTAAGCTTGATCAGGCTCATTGTTTTGGAATGGCCTGTAGGGGAGGCTTGGAGATGACCTGGCAATTAGCGTGGGATTCTTCTGTCTGAAATATGTGTGGTTCCTTGAACTCCTTCTGTAGCTTATCTGAGTTTTGGTTTTGGTCCATTTGCCTATGGAAAGAGTTCGCATATCTGTACACACATATTCATGGGAAAACCAGTATTGCTTTTATCTTTAGCATTGACCAAAGAGAAATGGCACCAGAAGAAACCATGTGAGCAAGTGCAGTAAATAGGAGTGAAGCCAGATTAACAGTTAATTACACAAAACATCTGCAAGGCTTGGATATCCTGTTGATTTTGAAGTATGCTAGGGAGCTACTGTTGCAACCTGTGTGTGTAAAGGAAGGATAGCCCATACTACTATACATATGTAGTATATATATGTATTACCTATACCATCTCTAATGCAAGAGTATGTGTGGTTTGAACTCAGTCATGTGAAGTGTGTGGAGGGCTGTTTGCACATATGAAGACATTGGGAGGGCAGTTCTCTGGCTGCATCTTCTGCACTGGGGGAAATGCTGGTACTCAGGCAGTTAAAACCATTTCCAGCAATTTTCCTTCTCTGGTGATAATTGTGCTCCAAGAGACTTTCCAAAGGCTTCTCCATCTCGGTGCACTTGGAAGTAGCTGTACTGCAAAACACATCAGCAACCACATTTCTCATACGGGAGAATTTTAAAGCTGTTGGTATGTATTTTCAGAGCCACTGAACTAGTGGCTCTCAGTGCGTACGACTGGTAGCTGCCTGTGCTCCAGGGCACTTGCATCCTGCACAGCCTAAGGAGTGAAATTTCTCTACTCCTCCAGCCTAGTGACTGGAAACCAGGACATAGGGTGTATGGTAGTGGGGCCCTATGCGTTTCCAGCTTTTTTCAGCTCTTTTCTAAGTGCTTGTGTGGTCTCTGAGCATACCTGCACCTGTTTGCTCTCTGCCCCAGGCAGCAGTTACTGTGTAAAGGTTGTGGGGTCAGAGCTGTGCTGCTTTAGCTGTGTTTGGTATTCCTCACTGCAATGCAAGTCTTTTTGGGTTGCTCAAGAGTTCTTGTTACCCAAAATCAGCCTTAAGTTTAATGTGTGATTATCGCCAGGAGCAAGAAAATACTTGGCAATGTCTTGGAGACTAATGATATTGGGCTTAATTAAGGGAGAGCAGTCTGTCCTCACATGCATCTGTCTCTGCTTCCTCATCCTTCCTATCAGTATCAGCTTAGGTTTGTTTTTAATTATTTTTATTAAGTGTTGCACAGAACAGTAAAACCCACATCAGATTAGTGAGGATATTAATCCTTTGCACTTCTCTAGCACATCACATTTCATCCAATGACAGAGGTTTGCTTTACAAACATTAATTACGAAGCTTCATAACCCCCCTGTGAGGAAGGTAATAACCACAATAATGCTTAGCATTTATATGATTTTTGCATCTTCAAAAAGTTGTATAAACACTAAGCTTTAAAGTACCCTGCATGACATTGTAGTGCAATTATTCAAATGATACACAGGGAGAAAAAGATGTACCACGGGGAGAACCTGCTTGCCCAAGGTCACACATCAAGGCAATTACTGAGTAGTGCTCCTTATAGACTATTCTTGGTTTCTGGGTTTCTTTCTCTGTCTTCTTTCTCTCTGTCTTCCTCGGTCTCCTAGCTGAGCAGGGATGTATGAGAGTGGTAGAGGGTGAAGGCCATAATATGAAGACCATTAGGGCCATGGAAGTAAGCAAATATGCTGGATGCCGTGTCTCCTGAACCAAGCTGGGGTAGTTTGGGGTTAGCAGGGTCCTGAAGAGCTATTTGCTGTCAGTGCTCGATGGTGGCTGGTGGTTTGGAACATTGCTGCTGCTGCTGCTGCCAGTTAAATTCTTTGATGAGTATCGAGCATCTTCCCAGCTACCTCAGATGGCTCTCTGCCCCCTCCGTGGCAAGCATCAACATGGAAAGAGCATAACTGATAGCAAATTGTTGTTCCCCACATGTCTTAGGACATGAACAAACAGGTAGTTTGGAGGCATGGTGAATGTAATATGTGACAAAGTGGCTCATTTTTGGCTGTTCAGCCATATGCCCTGTGGAAGAAGGAACAGTGCTGATTGTACCCATTGCAGGAAAAAGGCATGACTTTTTTTTTCCCCCAGCCAGTTTCCTGAGTTTGTCCAGGCCAATTTTTGTCCCTCCAGATGAGGATTAGCAAAAGTGATTTGCAGGACTCAAATGGTTCTCGATCATATCCCCAATGTAATTAATAACAAGCAAACTTTTGTCAAATTGGGCTTTGAAATGCCCCAAAGCCAGTGTGCTGCCCATCTCAGTGAAACAAACTGGTGGTGCCTTGGTAGTTGGTGATATGTCTTGTGAGAGAAACATTGTGAAATAGTTCCATAGTGCCTATCAGCCATCAATCTGGTGGACTACTGGAGATGTACGTTCTTCTGGGACATAACCAGATCCAGACTCTTTCTCCTTACTGCAAAATTGGAGCAGACTGAAATAGGGGGCAAAACTAGATTCTAGAAGGTAAACCTGTTTCTTGTCTGATGGGAAGCACAAGAGATTTGATCATTTAGGGAATGGCAGTTCAAGTAAGTGCGTATTTTCAGAAGCTGTCCCTCTTTCTCTTGTCAGATACTTTCTCTTTTAAATGGGAAGCCCACTGTCTAGTTTTGTGTTAATTCATCCCAGGGTGTTCTGCAGCAGGCTAAGTTGGTTGAGGTCTTTTAAGAAAGGAGGCTACTTTTGAGACTTTGCTGTCTGAGTTTGCTTTCTTCCTGTCCCCTTCAGAGACCAAGGGACAATTTTATTCTCCATGGGATGAGCTGCTCTGTGTCATTCAGCATGCAGCTGAAGGCTCAAGAGTGTTTTAAATAAAATGAAATTTCTTACTAATATCAGGGAAACATCGAATGAAGCTGAGGATAAGTGATTTTAAAATATGCTGAGGTCTTAGCCTGCCCTTGGCCTTGCCTAAGTAGGTCAAAGCCTTTTTTTCTTGCAGAAGAGTTTGAGAACAGAAGTCTTTAAAGAGCTTTCCTCTTCAGAGATACTTTGGCTTTGAGGCTGATGCCTGTCAGCATTTCAGTCTCTCAGAGCTTTCTTTCCTTAGTGTCAAAGATCATCTTACTTCCTTTGCAAGGCTGTCAGCCAGACCCTGGCTGCTTTGATACAGCTGCGTTAGTCCCTGAATCCCCTGTTGAACAAGCTGCTCAACAATGTTTGCACAAATGCATGATCTGGGGTAGAGAATTAATCCCTGTTCTTACACCCTGTGCAGTCAGCCAGCTGAGAAATTATTTTTAACGCCATCCCATGTGGATTAGTGCTTCCCCAATTTCCTCTGCAAGTCTCTGCTGTTTCAGATGATCTTTTGACTCCACAGAGACGCAGAGTAATAAATTCATAACCTTGCCTTGTGGAACTTTTGCTCCTAAGTTCATCGCTGTTGGGGGGATGGCCAAATCAGCATCGGCCTGCTTTGCTTGTCCTTGCCTGTGTTTCAGTTGAAATCAGATGTATTTTTTTCAGAACTCTTTACTAAGCCATTTTCGTTTTTCCCTCTTTTTTTTCCCCCTCCTTCTCCCAGTTTGTTTGAGCTGCTGCAGCTTTTTGTCACAATGAATTTCATCAGTAGAGCCAGGATGTGACAATCCCAGAGCTACTCTTATTTGTTAGGGCTTAGGGGATGCTCCTGAAGCCAACACTTGGCACTTGTGGTTGAGGAGAGCTCTATGTAGTAGTGATCCAACACCCATCACATTTGCAGGAACAGCTTTCCAGCAGTGTGTTAGTTAATCACATGTACATCCAGAGAGTGGCCCCATCTTACTGGGAATAGTGGCAGTTGGAAGGGAGGCTACAGAAGGCTGAAAGTGGTAACTTGTTACTGAAGAGGCTGAAAGCAGGTTTGTGTTTTATTCCCTCTGAAAACACCTAGAGATGCAACTTGTTCACTGAACATTTTCTCCCCCATGAACTCCTAAGTCTCCTGAGCAACAGTAAGAGAATATTGGGCTGATGAGTGCCTGCCCAGGAGAGGCAGTGTGGCCAGATGTGCTGCACAGCTGCAGAGGAGTGGATGGATAATCTATTAAAGGGAAACAATGCGAACTGTTTGCTATGGAGTCAAGAATACTTCACTGCATAAGCAGGATGTGGCAGATGTGTAGTGACAGAAAATGCCCTGTGTGCAGAGCCTTACAGAGGCAAGGAGGGTTTCCCCATGTTCTGCCAAAGTAACGGGCAGGGGATAACCCAAGTCTAAGAGGGTTGTAAAAGACCTTCCTCTAGATTTTGTGTACAAGGAAAGATAAAGTAGCAGTTCCCCAATTTGCCTACTGTAATATCAGTCATAAAAGTATAACGTGCTGACTCTGGGATGTGCACCACTGCCCTCTCCTGTGTGCATGAGGATGCTGGTTGTGAACAAGGCTGTGCGTGTTGCACACCCCTGCCACTTCAGGACAGTAGGACTGATGCTCTGCCCTCTCATCATCTTGAAGTACTTGGGTACCGTTATATGTGAGAACACCCTTTGGCATGGTGTCCTGCCTGGCAGCTTCAGAGCAGTGACTCCAGTGTTTTGTGGAAGTGCCACTAGCAGATCTACTGTTAAAGATGAACTCAACTTTGCACATAAATGTGGAATTTGATATTTTTCTTATGTGTGAAAAATGAAGCTTACCCTCTACAGATTTACAATGCATAGTCCTCACTGGCAGAATGAATTTGCACAGAATTTGCAAGTCAATATATTAATTGACTTGAATTAAGATTAATATTTTGAGTATCTTCAGTAAGGAATTTAGTGTTTGTCAGTCTCTTTCTTTGTCTGGAATTAATAATGTAATAACACAGGCTCTTCAAATGTGGCATGTAATTAGAATTCATTGAAATCTTATGTCTAGGCTAAATTTGAAGAAAATAGGTTGTAATTAAACTAAGTTATTAACGGTTGCTATATCTAATTATTGTGACTATGTGGTTCTGCTCTGGGTTAGGTGGGAAATCATTATCCCAAACTCAAACCAATTGTGGACATAAAACGAGCACTAATTTAGAGAGGAGGTATGCACAGTTAAAACACCCCAAATAATGCCAAGTTTTTGCAGTTATGATGATATACATCAGCAACATTATGACTGAGATGTATTGCTGCCATCGGCTCCAGCTGAGATGGAACAGAGGTTTAAAGATATCGTGTATTTTCCCTCTCATTCTAAACCCTTGGAATAATGAGCAGAAGAGGAATAAATGAGTGCTCCTGTAGCCTGCTGTATGTAGATTTATTTTTTTTTTCAGTGTAATCTTAAATTAATTTCCTGGATAAGTTATTCTTGCCTCAGGGAAAAATTGCAAGATTTCTGTGCTGTTTGTATCTCTTCGATTAGCTGTGTGTACTTCTTTTTAACTCTGTTTTCACCTGAATGCAGGTCTTGCAATGATGTATCAGAAGGCTTCTGTATCCGCATCTGCACCATGTTTCATAGGTACAGGCACTTCTTATGGGGAAGGATTTTAATTCTACCCTCTGCCATTCTTTTCCCTCCTTTTTGTCTTTGTTAGAAGAGCAGAAGGGAGAGAAAACAAAGAGTTGACAGAGATGAATATGCCCTATGAATCAAAGTGTCTGGAAATGCTTCTGTGAGTTAGTTACCTTCCTAATGAGAGGAGGAGACTTGTAGAAAATTTGCCTTGAACTGTTCTTTCCCATTCCTAGAAAAATCCCAAGAAACTTGGACAAGAGCATTTTAAATGGCATCTATCTAGCACTCCTTTGTTGCCTATTTTGCTACAGCTAATTAAAAGAGAAAAGCCTTTTAATATTTAAGCACCATTAACTCAGTTGAATTATTAAATGTCAATTTGCATTATGTGCATAAAAGGATCAATAAACAAAGAGAATAATACAATGGAGGTGTCTGGTGTTAGAGAGATGTCAGCTCCTCTTATCGGAACCAGAGGGAATTGCTTGCTTGTCTGCCAGTTTATAGTTGTTAATTATTGGTACTGGGGAGGGAAAGAACTGGGGACTTTCTGAACACCAAAGGCACTGCAGGGATGTAAACGATGCTGTCAAGATAAAACATTACTTGGCTTGATTTCCAGGGGTGTCACTCAGCCCCCGTTGCCTCAGTTTTGCTGACAATTTGCTGGCATTTGCTTTCAGTGCTCTGTCCCTTACTTTGGGGTGGAATTTGGCCTCTGCATTGTATGCCAGTGGACTGGAATGAGGTATGGATTGATCCCTGGCTGTGCTTCAGACTTTCTGCCCAATGATGGCAAAGCGTGTTAGCAGCATTTCCCCAGCTAACAGCGCAGCTCGGGGAATAAAAGCTTCAGTGTATTGTGAGGGCCTGCACTGAAACTGATTTGAGCACAAAGGCTTCTTTCCACTGAGGGGTTGTATCACGAGCAGCCTCCCTATGTCATCACCAGCATCTTTGCCTTTAATTCATGATCTTACTGGGAGCTGATAGGTACCTGGCAGAGGTACCTGACATCTCTGCCAGGTTTGCTGGCAAGCGGTTGTGCTGGGGTTTGTGTCATGGTTGCCTGTGCCCCACCAAGTGGCTTGGAGCTGAGAGCAGATCTCATGCAGCCACAGTGCTTTGATCCCCTGGGAAGTGACTTTGCTGCAGGGGAGCTGGGAAGCATATGGAATGGGCAGTGCTGTTCACAGAACTCTGGACAGAGACAAGTCCCTGCTGCCCACTACTTTTCAGCAGCAAATTGGATTTTAGATAGTTGAATTAAGGGTAGCATTTGTGCTTCCAGCTCTTTCTAACTATGGTGAGAGCAAAACACATTTTAAATGAAATTTTATTTCAATCTTTTGCATTTGGATCTTACCCACCCTCTCCTGCTCTCGTTCCCCCCTCCCTGCCCCTGCCCGCCCTCTGTTTCACAGCTGAAATAGCCTTTTGCTTTCTGTGGAAGATGGGTATAGCAGTAGGTAAACATGGCCATTTGTTGAATCTTTCCTCTCCTGTGTGGAGTGAATGTTTGCACTGCCATCATGGCATGATTGCCCTCACATCCCCAGCTTACTCTGAGCTGGCTGGATGGTGCCCTGGAAGCAGCAAAGCTGTGACAGGTGAAGATTTAGCATTGATTCAGTGCCTGAATGTTTACTCAGCTATGCAGACAGGCTTTGTGGTCTACACAGAGCTCTGTGCCTCTGCAGAAACTCTCCTGACAGTGTTGGAACTACTTTGTTTACGTACATGGGAGAGTTGGGGCACCAGCTAGTCAGTGCCTTGCTGTGCTAGCCCCATGCCTGCACACCCACTCTCTGGGGTTAGCAGCCCTGAACGTCCAACGTCCCCTTTGACTCTCCATGTAGAGGGAAATCCTCTCTTCTAACAGCTCTTCTCTGCCAATCCTTGTCCTGCCCACCAGCCTCCAGTTTCCACCTCAGCACTGAAGAATTTGAGCCTCAGGGTTCAGCATTTTGAACTGCACCAGCTGGAGTTGCATAGAAATGCTCCTCTTCTTACCCAGTTTCTGTTCGTGTGCTCTGGTTGCATGATGGTTTGGTTTTTGCTTCGTTTATTCTCTCTTGTTTTGGAGCTTGAATTTGTTTCTCTTCCTGTGTTTCTAGGGTGGGTTTTAGCATATGTGTGTGTGTCTTTAGCGGTTTCTTCACCAGCAAAGTCTGGAGCATTCCTCATGTGTCCCACCAGCTGGGCAATTCAGTTTGAAACCACTGCCTCTGCTTTTCTTTATTTTTCATTATTCAGGAGCCACAGCTGTCATCTGATTTTTTTTCTGTTTTGTTATGAAAAGAAGCCTGTAGTTCTTCATTGATTGGAGTTCATGCACCTTTGCTGCTAATCTAGGCAACAGATGATTAGCAAATTGACTTTTTTTCTCACTTCTGAAGGAATGAAGTGTCTGTGTTGTGCTCTCCTTTTATCTCCTATGTTAGATGGTCCAGCCATGAAACAACAGCTGAGTTTCAAAGTAGGCTGATTTAAAGATCTGGGCACGTGGACCTCTTTGTCGAAGAGTCACTGTTGTATCAAAGGGGCTCAAAATATAAAAAGGGAAAGAAAGCAGAAGGAGCAATGCCAGTGGTGGCTTTGAGAATGAGCTGATCTTGAATTCAGGGAAAAGAGGTAAAACCCTTGGGACCATTCAAGCAAAGCCCATTTACCTGCAAAAGTTATTAGCAGCAGATCCAGGGGACATTGCCTGCTGGACTTTGCTGCCTCTGCTGTCAAGCTACAGCATGGCTGAGAAAGGCAGTTTTCCTGACTGACTGGGGATGTGCAGCTTCAGTGGGTCTTGCATGCTGTGATGTAGGGGCAAAAAAGGGAGAGCAGGAGTGTGAGGTGAATGAAGAGCAGCTGACTTGCATCTCTATCTGAGCCAGCCTTGGCTCTCTGGAGAACTGGCAACTCAGAGGCTGCTGGTGATGGGTGCAATGAAAGCTGAGAGCGTAGGGTTAGCAAAGGCCAGAGTGTCTGAAAGCTTTCTGGATGCCTGTAGCTGCTCACTTACCTTCAGAGGGTGGTGGGTGCATGCAGCAGCTGGAGATTGGTTCAGGGGACTAGAGACACGGGGGGAGTTTACATAAGGAGGCAAGGGATCAAAACCTACCAAGGAGCCTAATGCTTGCTTGTCATACAGCAGTGGTTCCTGCAGCATGTGGGTGGGATAAACAAGTGTCTGTGCTGCCCATGTCCAGTTGAATTCCTCTCTTTGTAGCCCTTTTTTCTCTGACTGGACTGTTTCATTTTTGTGTATTTTACCAGATGACAGACAAGTTGGTCTGTCAGTGATCTCCAGAACAGAGGATGATTTCTCCCCCAAGCTGCTTGCCTCATTTGTGTTTCTCCTTAAAATGCTTAGAAGCTTAAGTAGCAACCAGACAAGAAATGTGTTTTTGAGTGCAGTGCTCTGACCACTCAGCTTGGCAGGATCACCTTGCCCAAGTGTGGTTCTGTGGCTCATTGAGTTTTGCAGCAAGATTTAGAGATACAGCTCAGGCTCTGTAGCTTGCACAGTGGGAAGTGGGTTGTGAAAGATGATAAAGTCTCTTTTATGGCCACTACAAGACAGGCATACTTTTTTTATTTCCTAGCTGAAGCTGGAATCTTCCAGGACAGTATCACTAAGGTGTAGGCTCTGACTACCACCATATCTGGAGCCCCTAAAGACTTTGAGACAACCTACTTCATATTGCTGGCATTGAGTCATCAATAGAAATTTCACTCAGGCATAAGAGTTAGGCAATAATGCAGAGCTCATGCCAACATAATGTTGTGTGTGTGTAATACCTGTCACTTGATTCTCATCAAACAAAGTTGCTGATTGATTTTGCTCTGCTGCTTGACACTACAGTTAGTTGGACCTATGTAAAAATTTGGGAACATCTAGGAAAGCTAGTGAACAACTGCAGGCAGTGGAGTTGGGGTTTGGGAGTGATCAGTGATGATCTGGTGACTGATATTTTAGTAAAGCACATAATACTGCTTTAGTTATAAATTGAATGATGGTCTTGGGAGCAGATGTTGTGAGTCACTGTGGGGTGTACCTGCTATTCATGACATCCCACATGATTTTGTTGCTGACATTTTTCTAAAACAAACAAAATTATAGAGATGCTTCAAGGAAATAACATTGATTAAGCGAAAATTTATTTTAAGACTCTGGAAATCATGTGGTTGAGCTTTGCAAAAGGAAACTGTTTCTGGAGGTGTAATCAGCCAGAGATGTCAAGACAAAGTCTTGGTCTCTCCTAAGTGAAAAACAATCCTATGCTATTTTAAGTAGCCAAGTTTCATCCTCTGTGGTTACTTTCTGCAGCTCTGTCATTTCTCTGTGCACTTCCCATTGAAAAATTTATTTTTTTCTTCTTGCTCAAGAGTGCTATGAAGTGTGTGGAGTTAGACATGGTTGCTTTGTATATCTTGGGAGTGGCTGTGTTTCTTTTATGAGTGGATTGATGTTTGTGTTTTAATCATGATCAGTGTACAAATACCAAAGGAGTCAGAGACATTTTGCTACTGAAATACGTTTCCTGCTGCAAATTTAGGCCAGGAGTACAATAAAAAGAATTTATTTTTTGTTTTTGAGCATATGTGGTTCGGGCTGCAGTGAGAACACTGGCACATGGGAACCAGAGAGCCTCCCTGGAGATCTGTCTTGTTTGGGGTTGTAAACTGTAGTGTCAGCATGCAGAGAGGGCTTCCTGATGGCTTTTGCTTTAGGACAGCCTTGTGGTAGCACAGAGCTGCCCAGGCAGCACATCATGTTGGAAGAGTCAACAGGAGGATCTTGGGCAAGGCAGTCCAAGGAGTGGGAGGAGACCTAGGACCATGGGTATGCTTTGATTGTCACCTCTCCCTGGGGATTCTGAACTGCCTCCCTCTCTGCTAGGGGACTAGCCTGGTCTTATGTTAAAAGTTGGATCTTAATCAGGCTGAACTGTGCAGAGCACCTTCTGTGGGGGAAGTTCCCTGCATGGACTGTGCTCCCTTTGCCATTGCACTGGGCAAAGAGACACTGAGGGGCTTAGGTGAGAAGGAGGAGGCCCCTGAGCAAGCACTCAGGGAATCTGTTCTGAAAAGTGGTTGTGGCAGGAGTTCCCTGGGCAGGCATTACAAAGACATTCAAGGCCTGAGCTCGATTGCACCCACCCACTGCCATTTTCTCTCCCTCTACTGTTGTGCTGGTCTTAACTGCTGACTGATGAGTATGGGCAGTCTTTCTTCAGCCATTAATACAATATTGATCCACAGCCTTGCTGACAGTGTTAATGGACACTGATTGTGTATTATTATTTCCATAATTGTCCTCAAGCTGGAGTGAATTCTCCTTTTCAAATGGTGCATCGATATCATGTCCTGCATTGTGGGCTGGATCTGGCCTGGTTAATTTGTTTTATCTAAAGTTTCAGCAAAGCCTGTGGTCTCCATCCTCAGTGAAGCAATCAATGAGACCAGCTGAACAGCAATGGAGCAAGCATCAAGGCAGTTGTCATCCCCTCCCAGAGCAGAGTGTCTTGTTTGATGGTCAGGATGCTGCCCCTGCAGACCCTTCCCATCCTACTAGACCTTCATCACTCCTGCTGAGTGTTGCTAGCATGTATCTTCCCTTTACGTGTGTGCTGGCTTCTCTTTATGCTCTGCTAAGGGGACATGACCCCTTCCTCAAAGGTCTGCAGGTTTGTATGCCCCTGCTGCTCAAGCAGATCTGTGCATTGCCTGAACAGACGGGATAAAACACTAACTAAAGCAGTGACTTTGAGGCCTGAGATGCCCCCTGGGTGTTTTGCCGTGCATGGTCTGTAACTAATAGTGCTGCAGGGCAGTTCCACTCATGGACAGGCAGTTACTGAGAGTGGCTGTTCAGCAGGGAATGCCACATGTGGATTTCCTTAATGAAATGCTTATTCAGTCCCACTGTGGTTCATAAATACCCCATGTGTTTTTCCCTTTCCTGAGAACTCCCTTCAAGATGCATCCCTTACGTATCAGTTGCTCAGGATGGAAGTTGCTCAGGGAGGGAAGGAGACAGGAAGATTCTTGAGGGGTTTAAGGAGTAGATTAGCAGCTGATGCCCCCACTCCATCTTACTCCAGTGTAACTAAGAGTCCAAGAAGCCTGTGAACAGAAATGGGGAAGGATCTTTTCTTTGCCTAGGGTATGTGCAGAAGAGACTGAATTATAACTACACTAGATGCATGGAAGATCATTGTTTGCCTAGCAAAGCAGGGTGGTAGATTAAGCTTTAGGAAGAGGGAAAGCTCCAGGTGCAGCTTCCCTCTCTTCCTACCCTGCATGAGGGTCATAGTGGAGGTGGGTGGATTCAGTGCCCCTGTGTGTGTAGCTGCAAGTACTAGACTAGCAGCTTTGGACATTAATGCTCTCTGTCAGCAGGACATGTGCAGGTGGCAAGGGTAGTGGTGGAGCAGTCAAACAGCAATGGCTGGTGTTATCCTGCTGAGAAGGCAGCACTGAAGTGTCAATGCTGTGCTGCAAATGGGGGTAGCAGCTGCCCTTGTGGGTGCTGACAGTGACCGAGGCAGTGTCCGTGCAGTATCTGTCACTTACCACCCTCTCTGTGAAGGAGCTCTCATCATTGCCATTGTAGTATTAGGATCTTGGTCTCAAGAAGATGAATAGCTAGACATGTGAACAAAATACGGATGATTCAGTCCTCTCCAAAAGACCACTTTTTCTCCTTTTCTGCATTTTCATATTAGCAACCTCTAAGCACCAAGCATCTCATAAACTTTCCAGATTATGGTAATAATAACATTGTACAGTACACTGCACTGGGAATAAAGTTATTTTATCCACTTCAATTTCCTTTTGTTTTAATGTGTAAATATATCAAGTGAAACCATAGTAGGAAATCTTGGTGCAGAGGCCAAATGCATTGCAAGCTAGCCATTTTCTGGGAAGGACCTAACGCTGCATGTTCAGAGTCTGATTTTTTTGCCTTCTAAAGCATCCGACACTAAATATTTGGCTGGCCTAGTTTCTCTGGAGGACTTTCTATTGGGCTCCTTCCCTAAGTTGATCTTTTACCTGGAGGTGGAATAAAAATAATGATGCATCTGTCCCTCAGAATTCTGGGAAAAATAGGGTGGGGAACTATCTGTCCCCTTTTCCCCCATAGAGACCATCAGAGGTCTTCCTTGAACCTCTGCTATGGGGTTTGATGGTCTGAAGATAGGGACTCTGCCCCAGCAGGACTTAGAAGGAGAGATTGTCCCTGTGCAAGAGCTGTTCTTCATGGAGCACTGCTGAAAATGGATGAGGTTACTGCTTCAACTCCAGCACCTGGCCTCATGTTCCAGCCTTTCTTTTCCTTCCTAAGGGCCTTCTGTGAAACTGTTACTCTGACAGGCATGGTCCTGCTATCCTGTTGTGCTGGCAGTGTGCAAACTGTCTGCATGCTGAAATCCTCCAGGAGACTTGGGATGATGTCAAACAATAATGTATTCTTCCTGTTCAAGCACATTGAAAGTGCAATTAATCCTCACAGTCTCTCTGCCCATCTGTAATGTGGTATGAGGTGACTTTCCCAGCCTTTGTGTTCTGTGGCAGGCTGAGCTTGGAACAGAAACCTTCCTGAGTCTCATCCTGTGATTTAATGCAGGCCCCAAAGAGCTGGGTTGTTTCATTGGTCAGCCCCCACCACTTCACTACTGTCAAGTTGTAATCAAACCAAAGGCAGCATGTCTCCAGCTTCTATGCCATCTACCTGAGTGCTTTTTTTTCCAAGGTAACCCCAGGCTTTCTGAGTTCTCTTTTGAGTGATTTGTGTTCATGTGGGGCTTAAGAAATTGAAAAATGGTGGATGTTCTGCTGAGGACCTGGTGCTATGATTGCCAGAGAGATGTAAAGCTTAAGCAGTAAGGATTCACTTAAAGGGATGTCCCTGTCCAATTATTTTAGCTGAAAAGTATTACTGTTGATGACACAAGCAAGTTCAGACACCTGTGAACAAAGCTGGATGTTCACACCCTTGCTTGTAAGCTCATTGTATCCAGGGAGAATTTGGGAGAAGAGGACAAAAATATGACCCAGGTCTTATTCCCACGGTTGTTGTTTTGCTGTAGACTAGTGCCATATAAATGCTTTGTAGTGTCAAAGAAGGTTTAGTGTAAATAATATTTCTCTCCAACTCTGAGACACCCCAACAAGTTACCACAAGGTATTTTGGCACCAGAATAATTGCACAAAAGCCCTCTAATGCTGTACTACTGCACCTAATGATTTTGCTGTGGAAATTTTCCATGTGGAAATGTCTTTGGAGAAGTGCAGAAAAAGGCAAAATAATGGAAGTGGGATAGACAAAGGGAAAAGAGTAGAAGTTGAAAGGCTTACCTTGTATACCATATGGAATACAGCAGAACAACTTAAGAGCAACATTTAACTGGGATCTAAATATGCAGATAAATATTCTGATTCTCCATGGGGTATCTGGAAATTAGTTTTTGCATCAAGGTCATGTTTGCAAAGGGAAAATAGAGCCACCAGCTGGCAAATGCAGCCCAGAGACTGTAAAGAAAGGTTATGAGAACTCTGCTGCTTCGGAGTGCCAGGATCTTGCTGAAATCCAGGCAGCACAGTTTGGGGATGGGCAGAATGTGGCATAGGATGGAAAGTAACGCAGTTTTTCTTTTAATCATAGAGCAGGGATTCTTTAGCATCCCAGCTTGGGTCTTAGTCGTTTAAGTGGTGCTCTGCAGTGTACGTGGGGTTAAAGGTGTGATGGCACATCTGAAGAAGAGTGATCTGAGGGCTGTAACAATATAAGATACTGTCATTTGGATTAAGGTATATTAGCAAAGGTTATAAAGGCTGCTGAATTCCTCCTCTGTGACTGTTGGCTTTGACAAGCATTCATGATCTCTTTTCCTGATAAGTCACTAATTTACTTAGTGTATTTACATATCTGTATGTATATTCATACATGTACGGGTATACGAACACAGAGATGTGTGTAAGCACATATATAGTTTTCTGCTTTTCCCTGGGTTCAGTGAGACTCTTCTGCTACCGAGGTAGGGAAAGATCACTCCCTCATCTGCTCAGCTGTATCAGGGAAGCCTTGACAGTTGGTTTCAGCATTCTGTGATGCTCGAGCAGTGGCAGGCATTTTGGGAGACCTGCAGATGGGAAAGTCAGGAGAGGGATTTGTACAGTTGTGCCATCGTATTATTCAAATACACATGTTGCTTCTGTTAGTCAACAGTTTGTACAGTAACAGCAATTTTAACAAAGTGCACCCATGCTGGAAAGACAGAGGAGATGCAAAAAAATAGTAGCTTGCTGTATGTGCAGTGATGCTGCCTGGATGTTGAGTGGCTGTGGCAGACTGTGAAGCCCCAGCAGCTGGAGCCGCTTTTTGTCCACTCTCATGTCACTGCTGCTTGGTTAGTGCATTGTGGTGACACCAGTTTATAAAGACTGGCCTCAAAGGCAGATTTTCTGCATTGCCCAGGCCCAACCTTCCCTAGGTCTGTACTGCTGGTAGATTAAACCAGCAAAAATCTGAGGGCTTCCCTTGCCCAGTTGATTGGGTTTAGAGCATTTTGGTCATGCCAAAAGAATGAAAATAATATTTTTAAAAAGTAGTCTTTGAAGCTCAACTAGCCTTGAGGGAAAAGTGGGTGCTTGGTTGAGCTTTAACAGATTGTGCAAAATTTGTTCATGTTTAGGAAGTCTTGCTAAGGCTTGCTGCTTTGAAAACTTTCATCATTTCCACAGTTATTTGTTCATCTGTGTTACATTTCACTAATGGGAGATAGAGTTGTGACTCCAGAGTCTCCTGGAAGCATTCTAGCAAGTCAGGGAAGTGTGCTGAGGAACTGTCACTGAGACAGTGACTCAGACACATTTGTGGGTTTCTTTCTCTGTTCCTTGAAGTGTGACTGGAGTTTTCCCCTCAAACAAGTGCAGGTGTCCTGTTGGGCTGAGCAGTCACCTTCAATACACCTCAGCTGCTTCTGTGATCACACAAACGCTTTGGAGTAGGGAGCCAAAGGCTGTTTGCACAGGACTTCAGAGCTGAATCTTTTTTCTTTATAAAATCCTGTTCTCCTAGAGCTTTTCTCTCCCCGCTGCTCATCAGGGCTGCAGTGGGACATAGGTGCTGTCTGGGGTCATGGTGTTTTTTAACTTTGTTTTGGAAACTTTCTTTCTATGTTCCACTGCACTGATCTTCACACATTTCCCTGGGAGTAACTAGTCTCAGCCCTAGGTAGAAAGATCCCTAGAGATGATGGGTCACCTGATTTTGCAGATGCTGTTCACTCTGGCTCAGGGCTGAGAAAGGCTTCTATTTAATATGGGAAAGACTTGTTTTTCCTGCAGTGTGTGCTATGCCTGTTCTAGAGATGTGTGCTAATAGCTACACAGAGCTTCAAGGCCCTTTCTGACTCTGCTCAGTAGTTATGCCAGTCCCCTGCAAGGTAAATCATAGTAATCAGGCTTATTTTTGACAGGCATAGAGCAGCTGTGATTTGACCAGGTCCCTGCAATAGCTGCTTGCACATACTCCTCCCTGGTAGGATATTCTTAGTACTCAGCCTATACAGAAGGGTCCCCCCAAAAAAGCTCCATATTCTGCTTTTCAGTGTCTAGAGCTGCTCATCCCAACAGGACCAAAGGTTTTAAAATAACAGTTGATACCAGTTGCCTAGGAAATGGGGAAAATTGCTTAATTTTGTATCTCCTAAAATCTTTGTGTCTCATTCCCGGCACTGTCTGGCTCTTCCCCTCTGTGGCTTAAGAGCTGGCTCTTCCACCCTGCTGGGGGAGCATCCACCCTGGGCAGCAGGCATATGGAGATGGAGTACTGCTCGTTTACCTGTTTACCTCTTCTTCTCTCTCTGCAGCTCCTGCTCAGGCCCAGATCATCCACGCTGGGCAAGCGTGTGTGGTAAAGGAAGACAACATCAGTGAACGTGTTTACACAATTCGGGAGGGGGACACACTAGTCCTGCAATGTCTGGTCACAGGACACCCCCGGCCACAGGTAAACTTTCAGTCTTGTCTGCCACCCATGCTCCCCATAGCACTCGTTTGTTGTCTCGACACAGAGCAAAATTGTGGGCAGCAGGGTGCTCAGCTTTCTCCTACATGTCATAGTCAGAGAGCCCCAGCATGCAAGCACGTTTGTTAAGCTATGAAGCATTTAGGATTTTGTGGAAAACAGTTCACAAAGCTTTGCAGGAGCCTACAAAGACCATCTAATGGTTTTCAGTATGTGAAGTCCCCCCAGAAACTGAAAGCCCAAAGTGAATCCATTAATCAAATCTTTAACTCTTTTACTACAAACGAGGAACAGCCTAGAGAAGGATGGCCATAGGCGCTGGTCCTTCATGGTCCATCAGTCTCTCAGCTTCTCTGGATGTAGAGCCCAAGGGACCCTGCTTGGGAGAATTTGGGAAGTTGTTCATAGTGTGCTTCACTGAGCACTGCACAGAGCCCTGTTTTCCTTGCTTTATGGTCACCAAGCAGAGGCAGATTCAGACTTTCAGCACGGGACATATCCATGCTGTCGTCGAAGACACAGTTCAGTGGAGAGGTACGAAGCTGAGCTTGGCTAACTTGCAGTCCTTCCCTGGGGTGCCTAGAAGCTTGTATAGCCTCAAGACCCATGCAACCACTTCCTCCACCTTCAGATACTCAAGTAGAGTGGCTCAGTGTTGGTGTGGGTGTGTCCATAACGTATTGGACCAGAGCACGGGTCTGCAAACTCTGGGACAGAGCGTGGTAGGAGTGGCAGCTGGTGCATACTATGAGTCTGGGTGTGCCAGAATACACACCAGGGAGCCACATATGATATGCATGTCTTCTTGGTCCCCTTCCTCAATCCTGCCAAAAATATTTGTGCTGAGAAGCCATATGTCTGCGTATACCAGTCAGTGCCTCTGTGGACTTGCTTGTAAGGAGCTGCTTGGCAAAGAGGTGATGACAAAGGCAAGGGATCCAGCAGGATTTGAAATGGTTTATCTATCAAAAGCATATCCTGGAAACAACAAGAAGAAAATAATCTGAGCCAAGCCAGCAAAAGCAACCAGCCTAGGTTTGTGACTGTGATAGGCAAATGATACCTGTATACATCATAAACAAGGAAGATGGTAGGGCTGACCCTGCCTAAGGTTGTTGAATGCGTGGGAAGGTCCTGTCAGGTTGTAGGGATTTGAGCCTGAGTAGCCAGAGAGATTCTGGAGCAAAGCCTGTTGCAGACAGCATGCTAGTGGGCAGCATTGTGGCTTGTCATTGCCTGGACATGCACAGGGTACGTGAAAATGTAGGACCAAGTGTAACTGGGAAAACTGGAACCTCCACATATAAAATGCGGCAGGCATCTTATCTCTGCCCTTTCTCCTTGTGGATTGATTTCTTCCCTAGGTAAGCTCTTATCCTAACCTTTGTTTAATCTTCTCTTTTCCCTTCTATCAACCAGTCATTAAAGCATGAAAATGTGGCCAAAATACTTAAATGAGATTGCAATTGAAAAGATTAAAAAGAGCTGGCTGAATTGTCCTTGCAAACAAGAGACTCCAAGAGTCTTGGGGCTATCAGACAATTTCATAAGCCTACAAAGGCTGAATAAATCCATGGTCATTAGCTCAGCCTGGTGCTCTGGGACTGATGTGTAGACAACCCTGTTTTTTCTAGAGCATAAGCATCGATCAGGTAATGGCAGTGAGCTTTAGGCAAAGTCTAGCAGAGTGGTCAAGGTATTTGGTCCATTTTGTCTGTGGCCGACCCTAAATGAAAGTCTGTCTCCTTTCTGCTGGCTGATCTTGCTGGATCTCAGTCCCAGAGTCTAGATGGGTACCAGTGTAGGAGACCAGCAGTCACCAGCCTTTCAAAGGGAGGCTGCAAATATGGGAAACCAATGGGCTGGGAAAAGCTATCTCTCTCTTTCATTGTCTGTACAGCACAAAACAAGAGGGAAGCTTGTACTGGCACTGTGAGATTGTACCTCATTCCAGACATAAGAATTACCATTCAGTCTTTAAGATTGCTGTCCTCTTGCTACCATTCACTGTGAAATATCATGCAGCTCCATTGTCCCTGGAAGCCAGGATCTTAAAACATGTAATATATGGACAAAAAAATGCGAAGATAGCTTGAAATTTGAAGGGATTTTTTTTCTTTTCTTTTTCTGTACCTTTAAAATCAGAGGAAAACCTTGTGTACTGAAAAAGAATGCCTTGTAAAAATAAAATGCGCAGGGGGTTCCCTGTGGGAAAGGGTCAAGAGTCAGATAGCAACTGCATTTTCTCACTCTTGGAAAAGCAAAAAGCGGAAATAGCCTTGCGGTTCAGAAAAAGATGAATGTGGACTGCAGTGAAAGCTCTGTAGCTGTGAGCTGATGTCTGCTGTAGCATCATGGCCTACCAGCCACATGGAGTCCCAAGGATGAATGCTAAAAGTCCTGTGTGGAATAAAACTGAGCAAGCTGCTGGATTTACGGGACTGGGACAGGAGCGGTAAATATGCAGTGTGTGTCTGGGTGAACTGAGGGGTTATCCTGGACTCTTGGATGTGGGAATTAGTGATGGACAAGAATCAGCCTGCTAAGACACATTGAGATCAGTAGTTGAGCTTTGGTAAGTCTAGTGGTGCTGTAGGACCCATTTTTGAGAGGGCTAGGGAGGAGGGGGAAGAACAGCAAAGGGAGCTCTGCTGTCCCTTTGAATCTCCGTTTTGTGTCACTGATTTCATTTGCCTTGTTCTTCTCATGCAGGTGAGATGGACCAAAACTGCTGGCAGCGCGTCGGACAAATTCCAAGAGACGTCAGTGCTTAACGAGACCCTTCGGATTGAGAAGATCCAAAGGCTGCAGGGGGGCCGCTATTACTGTAAAGCAGAAAATGGGGTTGGGGTCCCTGCCATCAAGTCCATTCGAGTAGATGTGCAGTGTAAGTCGTTTAGTGGCAACCCAGACCTTCCCACAGTTCTACTGCATGTCTACCTCGCTGCAGGGCCAGCAGGGAGCTGCATTGCCCTAGGACCACATGCACCAGATTCAGGAGCAAGGGGATTGGTGTGGTGTCCCCAGGGTCCATTTTCCCTAGGAGATTAGACCCATGCATGAAAAATATAGCTCTGCCTGTCCTTGTGGGTCATTCTTATCTAAGTGCCTTGATGTCTGTCACTGACAGGATTCCCTAGCACTTGTCTGGGATGCAGCATTGTAGGCAGCTTCTGTTTTCTTTTTCTTCATTTTGAAGCTGGCAGTTCTTGAATCAAACCAATGCTTCTTCAGGTTGGTAGTTCCCCCAATGCTGGGGGTGTTCCTGAAATCAATGCCCTGCTCTCAGCATTGCTGCCTCTGTAGCATGGTGGAAACAGAGCAGAAGACTCTGGGGTGCAGCTGAGGAGGCTGAGCTGTGAAGGGGTGAATGTAAGGCTGACTCAACATTTCTCTGGGTGCTCAGAGTGCCCATCCTTCTTGTGTCCTGGAGATACTGTTACTGGTTTTCCACCTTGGGCTCCAAGTTTTGAACGTTTCTCTTAATGTTTATTGGGATTAATGTTCATTCTTGGGCTGCTGTGGCCAATAGTGAGGGAATTAAATTTATATCATAACAACCATATGGGAGGAATCCAGGATTTAAGATCTAGGCAACTTTTGAAGAGATTTGCTCTTTTGGAAAAGATAACCATTCTGCTCATTGTCCTTGGCTATCCACTATTCCAATTTTCTCTAGCCCAAGGAACACCAAATCACTCTTCTCACTCATATCTTCTTAGAAGGCCTAGCCAGCAAGAAGTTGATGCTAGAAAGTTGTGAAGTATGATAAAGCAGCTGAAACTGTCCCAGAACTTGTCACGACCTGTTCTCACACTCCTTCTAGCAAGATAGTCTTCTGTGCTGACGTGCACTGTGGAGTATGGGCAGATATTTTTGCTGACAGCAACTGCTGTCTGACTGCTTCCTCTTAGTTCTGCTGTTCAGCCCTACTGTGATGTGACTCTCACAAGCAGTGCCACAGACTTGAGCATCCTTAGCTTTCGTCAGGCTCGTGATCCACAGTGATATTGTATGGCTGGGAGAAGTTCCCATCACTGTTCCTGCCTTGCCCTACCCTTTATTGGAGTAATGTAGTATGGGCATCACCCTACCTAGGCTGGGGAAGTAGATTGCTTCAGCAGCAGCCATTGTGAGTAGAATGGGCATTTTTTCATTGGCATTGCATCACTTTGTTTAGGGAAGTTCTGATGCCCACCCTAGATCTGCTTGGCTTCTCTGCCCATTTCTTCTCCTGAATGGGTGGAGGCATATGATAATTCTCTACTGTAAGGGGAACTTGCTCTTCTCAGGCCTCAGTGTGACATTTTATCAGGGCCTGTGTCTCTAGAATAGGACTGTGCCATGATTCTCTTTATGCTTTGAGGGCAATCCTGTAGTGCAGAGTGACACAGTGTCCCATGGTCTAGTGGAACTAGAGTGATGTAGTGTCCCATGGTCTCTCATGCAGCTCTGACCTGTAGAACTATGGGGTTAATGGGGTGGCCAAGGGCTTTCTCATACTAACATCTACTCTGCAGATGGACTTGGTACTGCACCTCTGTTCTGCTCACTTGGTTTTGGGGAGGAGAGGCTATTTTCTGCTAGTATTTGCAGTAGGTAAAGGGAACATGTAGGAAAAGTCCCTTTTTTTTGTTGAACGCTAACCCAGGCAACCTTCAGCTGAATGAACAAGAATTTGAAAACAACCCCCTTCTTTCCCTGCATCCCATTTTGTAGTTAGAGGTAAGTAATCACCCTCATGTGTACCTTGCTGTCCTTGACAGCTCCTGCTAGTTCTCAGTCACACTTTTAGTATTAGATGGAAAAATTGTACATTGTTGGTGCCAAGAGGATATTAAACTGGAAACACTAACCTGTGTAGCATGATATTCCTTTGCCCTAAGTGAGCATCAGTGAGGCTTTAAAGTATTGGTTAGATATGGGCAGAGGGGTAGCTGATGTTTGGAGTATTTCCATGTGTGAGGGAGAGAAGTAAAGGAAAAGAAAGAATGAATGTTTACAAGCTCTTGCTGTGCATGAAATATCCCATGTGATCATCTCCATGAGCAGCCTTGGGCCAAATTTATCATTTGTGCAGCTCACTGACATCAGTGGCGTTACTTGTACATCAAGGACATGCATATCATCATAGGTTTTATTTTAGCTTTTCTCAGGAGGGCGAGACCTAGAGCTGACTGCTATGAAAGAAGGCTGAAAGATTCGAGGGAGGAAAGCTTTAGTAACCAAATGGAAAATGTTGTTTTCTTTGTAGGGAGTAGCTGGGAGCTAAAAGACCTGAATGGTGAGCATCTTCTTTGTTTAGAAAGGATTCGCCATTCTTCCTGCTGAGAAATGGAGTCTTAGAAGGAAGGTAGCTACAAAGTCACTCATGTAAATTTTGAACGTATATAAGAGGGTTAAGGACAAAGAGGGAGTTAAAGAAGGGAGACTGTGCTCAGGGTCCTGGTACAAAAGAATTTGGTGCAAAGTTCAGTCACCCTGTGGCCACATGAAGATAGGCACTGTATGGAGACCAGCCTATTTTTTTCCACCAGTGTATGTTTTTCTTCAGCCTTGAGTGTTTTTTGATTGTTGGTTTTCGGGTTTTTTTCAGGGATATTTTTTTGTGTCTTGTCATTGTTCCATTAATGACTCTACTCATATTTCTGAGCTATGGTCAAGCAGAAAAATTTCAGGTCCCATTACAATTGCTGTCTGCCAAGCATACAGCTCATTAAAATATGCAAATCCACAAAGTTGACACTTGTGATTCAGCAGAGAGCATATGTTGTTTGCATGACATGTTAGCAGAAACTCATCCTTGCTTCCTTCTTCCTCTCTGGAAGTCAGATCTCCAAACTTACAAATCTGTAAAGTAAAATATCATGAAAATTAGATGGCATAGGAGGGCAGGAGGTAATGAACACATTAACATATGAAGAAGACTGTGCTGGCAGCAACAGACATGTACCTCAGTTTCTTTAAAACTGAAATGGGGTCATAAGGCTCCTGAAAATGTAGAATCACTTCAAGTGAGCTCAAAAGATACTTTATAAGATATACTTGAGGGCACAGGGACAGATTTTGGTTTTAGAAGCTTGATTCTTCTCAAATGGGATCTTTACATTTAACCTCAATCAGTCTCAAAGTGGTTGTGGGAGGAGAAAGATTCACTCCCTCTGAGGTTTCCCCCATGCTACCTTGATGTTCAAACATTGATACCTGGTTCAACTTCCAAGAAAATGATCCCTTTTTAGCAGGTGGGCAACCCTAGGGGAGCAGTGTACTCTGCGTGGCTGGAGAAAATACTCTCCCTGCAAAGCTATTGCTTATGTCTTTGCAAGTGAAGTCACTGATAACCATTGATTCAGTCATGATGTCTGCATGTCTGGTGCAGGTATGGTGAGGGAATTGAAAGGACTGTCTTTTATAAAGGGAGAAAACAAAAGAATCTGATCAGTTTAGGGATGGGGGATGGAGTTGCAGTGAGTAGAAGTTACTGAAGAGGGATCATCAGTACAGACTTCAAAGAAAATACAGAGGATATTTAATGGGAAGGGAGAAAATACACATTCCTGTTATGGTGTATTGCATCTCATATTCCCATGACTCCCTATGAGACTTGCTCCTGTCTACATGATTCTCCATCTCAGCTCCTTGATCTTGTCCTGATTTTCACTCTCACTCCTTGATGTGAAGGTTTGTCTTGTCCTTTGTATGGACATCTCACAGCTGTGGGCTTAGTCCCATGATTTCAGGAGGGATTTGGGAACTGAAAGGTGGAGAAATGATGATGGAGCAGAGTTTCCTGGGGTCCTTCTGATCTCTCACTGAAGCAGAGAGAGGTGATTATGGGAGGGGTGGTGTGCCATTGTGGAAGGTGAGGCAGCCCACTGCTCTGAGAGGCAGGTGGTTTTTTTGAGGACTGCATGGGTATCTGCAAAGCAGAAACTGCTTTCTATTCTCTGAAGGTTGTGTGGCGAGTGGGACAATTTTGGCTTCTCCTGTCTGTTCCCTTTAGATATTGGTTGTATTATCTGTCCTCAGATCAGCTTTTAAATCTGCAGTTGTCATCGACCAAATGTGTGGGACCTTCCCCTCTCCTCTGCAGTGCCTGGAGCATCATCTGCTCTTCAGGCTGTACATGCAGACCAAGCTTTGCTAACAATTGCTGCGACCCTCCCTACCTTCCTTCCAGATCTAGATGAGCCTGTTCTCACCGTTCACCAGACCATCAGCGATGTACGTGGCAGCTTCTACCAAGAGAAGACTGTCTTCCTCCGCTGCACAGTCAACTCCAATCCACCAGCTCGCTTCATCTGGAAACGTGGAGCTGAGACGCTTTCTCACAGTCAGGACAATGGCGTGGACATCTATGAACCCCTCTACACACAGGTCAGTATCTTACTGATGCAGGGCACTGTAGTAGATTGTGTTTGATTCTCTATATGGATTATTATGCTGGGGAGAGGGTGTGGGCCACTTCAAGGAGCACTGTCTCCAGAAGGGCTGGTAGAGCCTTCTTCTGCATACAGGTTCCCAGGGTGCAGGAAGAGCAGAGCAGCAGGAGGGAGTGTGACAGCCTAGAAGTACTTCCCCTTTTTGTCTTTGTCCCTCAGAGCGGGTCACAGCTTCTCTAATCAGGTTATGTGGCTGTTGTATGGCTGAGAACAATCCCAAGATCAGTTTCTTCTATCTCCTGTTGTTAATTTTTTTTTTCTTAGTTGTGTGCCCAAGCTCCATATGTGAGGGGAAGTGCTTCTTTGTTTAGCAGTGTGAGGAAATGGCAGGCATTGCTGTGGAATCCATGAGATTTTCCTAATAGCCACAAATACTGGGGAGCCCAGATGCCTGGGCACTTCCTGACTGTTGTCCAGTGACAAGCAGTCCACATCCTTTCTGCTTGTCCTGCTTGCCTGTGCTGGACTTGCCCTGCCCAACCATGTTCCTCCCATGGACACCACTTTCTTCACAGTAATGAGCCTGCCAATGCAGTGGGAGAATGAAGGGAATTTTTCTTTTGCCAAGGCACTTTGGGCATGTCATCCTAAGCTGAGCTCCGGTTCTGAATGTCCTTCAGATGCTAATCAGCCCCAGTATTTCCAGCAAGGCTGTTAGGCAGCACAAGGCAGTGACGGGTGAGAAGGAAGGGCAGCTCCCCAGGGCACCTGTTTCATCCCAGGCACCTTCCTGCACTCCCAAAACTGGGCCCTGAGCACATTCTGGCCAAGTTTGATTTCTGAGAAATGCTCCGGGCAGCCTTTAAGTTAATGTAGTCATGTTCATATTTTATTGAAACACACCATCTCTGTAGGTCATGGAAATGGGCAGCCAAACGGAAACATTCAGGGGGATGAGGAGGGAGGAGAGAGCTGCAGGTTAGTGGCAGATTTGCAGAAACACTGTAAGTCAGCACTGCTGTTTGGCCCTGAAGACAGCTTTGTCTGTGTGCTATGTGGCTCCCAATTAGGACATCCCTGGCCTTAGAGGAGGCCACCATGGGCTCTTTCAGCTTTCACTAAACGTCACTGTAATTAACTGGAGATATTGCTTAATGAGAGGATGTCTTAGGACTTGGGATATTTTCTTCAGCTAAGTAGGCATCTGGCAGAAATTTACCATGTTGCAGCATTAATGTGTAAATGACCCAGCATCCTGCAGCTCCTGTCAGGCAGTGTTCCCAACATGATGGGTCATTCCCAGCTCTGAGAGAGGGTGTTAGGACTGCTGTGCTCATACAGGCGTGCTCTTACAGTCCTCTCCTTAAGCATCAGCATAAGCCTGTAAGTTTGGCTTGGTAAGAATTGCAGTTAACTAAAACAGACCTCTGCAACACTTCTAGAAGGAGAAAATCTTGCTAGAGCTCAAATGCACTATGTTTAACAAAGCACCCTTTGCTGGGGTTTGCCAAAGGGCTATATTGTCTTAAAGATGAACCTGTACCAGGGTCAGGTTTGAATAGGCTTTAACATTAAAAAGAAGGCAAGGACTTTACTGTTTAAGCTTTTTTAAACTTATTTACACTGAAGATTTATACACATTTACCCAACATTTACTGATCAATAAACAGGATACATATGACCCTGTAAGTAAGTAAATGACATGCCACATTGTAAATGCCATCATTTGTGTGGCACAGCAACAATTCTCAGGGGACAGAAGTCTCATAGGGTTGGTTATTGGTGTCCCAGGTATTTATCATTCTAATTTATTCAGTTCACATCCTTGTTCTCTGCATATTAGCATGCCTGAGCTCATTGTCCAGTCCCCTGAGGTTGTCGTCCGAAGGATTTGTCATGCTGACACCTTCTCACATTTGCAGGCAGTTATGGAATGGTTTCTCCAAAAGAGATTTAGACAAACACAAGGAGAAAACAGTGACAAGCTGTTGGAGGAAGACATATGAGTTGTATGGTGTGCAAACCATAGGATGCATCTAAGTGCTTTCTGCATTCCATAAATAAAAATCTACAGAACACATCTACAGTTAATTTAACAACTTGATTCTGTTTCTATAGCAAGCCAGTAACTAATGAAGTGCCAGGCAATGATTTTGTTTGTTTGTTACCTTAGTATGAGAAAAGGCTATCAAAGTCTGTGCTGTCACTCTGGATTTACATCAGCATAAATGAGATTAGAATCTGGAGAAGGATCATAAAGTTTTGGGAATTCTTTGAGTATTTCTCTGAATTATCTTTCCCTCCACCCTGTACTACAAATTTCTACAGTGTAGACATTGAACTTGTCATATTTAGGTGAGCATTAATGCCTCAGTCTGCTCTGATTTACTTTGGTTTGGCAGTCCCAGTGATTTCCCTTTGGTTCCTACTGATATTTTGGAGTGAGGTCTCAGGGTCTGTTCTGGGACATTTAAGGTTTGTCATGTTCTGCAAGTTGATTCTGGCAGCAGTTCATGAGAAATTATGCCCAGACCTGTTTGGCAGTGCTTTCAGATCAAATGTCAGTCAGTTGCTGGGTGTTTTGAGAAATTCTGGAGGTGAAATTACCACTGCAAAAATTTTGTGTCTCCTTTATGTAGAGCTGGAGGGGCTTGGAGTCTGCTCAGTTCCCTGAGGTTTTGATGGGAGCTGCTGGTAATCTGTGAACTTTAGGACAGGTTGTGGACTTGCAGTGATGATCTGTGCTTTGTACACCTGTGTCTTTTTTTCCCCCCATTTTTCCCAAATCCCAGGGTGAAACCAAAGTCCTGAAGCTGAAGAACCTGCGACCTCAGGATTATGCCAGCTACACATGCCAGGTGTCTGTCCGCAATGTCTGCAGCATCCCTGACAAATCCATCACCTTCCAGCTCACAAACACCACAGGTAAGAGGGGACATGAAGGGTCCCTGCAGCACTCTGACCCCTCACCTGCTCAACAACCATTACTCCTCCAGAAGGGTAACAGAGCACCCTGTCCAGGATCTGCAGCACCTCACCCTCACGTATGTGGCTGCTAGGATTACAGGGCCTTCACATGGAAGTCTTGTGGCTGAGGATGCTCTAATTTCTTGTAGCACTGCATATATCCAGTGCCTTGGCCAGGCCCGCCATGAGATCATTAAAACAGACTATGTGTAGGTGTTGAGGCACTATGTAGTTTTTAATTCAGACACTGTTTTATTTATTTATAATTCTGAGTGACTTTAAAAATAGATTCAATGTGTCTAGAACTGGGCAGTGCTGCAGTTCTTACTAATAATTCATCCACATGTGACTCTGGCCTGGTTTGCTGGGCTGCACTTTCAGCACCTCCCATCTAACAGGCTCCACTGGTGCCAGTGTTTGTGGAAAGCACATGTCTCCAGTGCCTTCCCAATAAATAAATTTTACACTCACATTCTTCCTGGCAGTACTTGAGGGCACCTCCAGTTTTGAGCAGATTCAGTGTGGTGTCTCTTGCTTGACCTGCAATAACTGATTATCCTGTGTCAAATACTGGCAAGGACCCAATTGCAACCTGTCTATTAAAAAAACCCACAAACAAACAAAATCAAAACCACACACATAAAAAATCCCCACATGCAAAGCCCCCATGTATGTTGAATATTTTCAAATAGTGAGTAAATGTCAGGAAATCGCTTCCAGCCCTGAGGTATTCCATGATCAGAGAGAAAGGCATTGTAGTTGTTTGAATTATTCACCTCTCTAATGTAACATAAAGCAGTTTGCATCCCTTGTGTCATCTGTGTGCAGTGGAAACAGAACTTTTTTTGATGTTGCTAACTGTTGATGGTATATTGTTGATACTGTTTAAATTATGTTTATTGATCTGACTTGAGCCCAAGGTGTTGAACAGTAGTTGATTCATTTTAGGTAGGAAGAAGAAAAATAATGAGCTTAAGAAAGTGAATTATAGCTAAATATTCTCTGTGTAGTAAGATCTCTGAACATGTCTCAAGCAACTCACTCTATTACCTGAATTTCTCTCAGGATGAGACTGTAGCAAATGTTGAAATATTCCCTTTAAAAACTATCTTCTGCTCATGAGGGGGATCTTATATAGCTCTTCTTCACTTTGTGCTTTTACCTTTGAAGAGTTAGAAAATCAAATTTGTCTTCATGTCCACTCCCGCTGCCAGCCCTAGCACAGAGAAACTACCCTTCATTTCAATCCAGCTCCTTTACTAAATGAATGGGAAAAATGTATTCTCAGGTTGTCACCCATCAGAAGCCAGTGATATGGCTGAATTTACACCAGCTTCTTAACTACTTACCTAAGCTCTGAAGCATGTAATACATATATCTAGAATTTTTTTTCCTGTTGTTTAATTATAGATGCATATTTATACATAGTTACAGTGGAGGCTGGCACTACAAGCTCAAAGGGGCCATGGAAAATGTGTTCATAGCAAATTGTATTAAAAGTTGGCAGTGAAAATGAAGCTGGCATTGTGGTGTGAGCAGGATTTGTGTTAAATACCACAAGTATATTTAACATGAAATACGACCTGGGTTATTTGCCCAGTAGGTAGTATTGTGCATAGATGAGGAAATGTTTTAAGGAAATTCTTTAATTCTCTCCTTTTTTGCATTGGCTTTTTCTGTCCCTCTTGTACCTGTGCTTTCACAACTTCTCTAGCCTTGGCTGTGCCAAGAATCCTGAGTAGCTTACACAGGATGCCTTTGCAACTGGGAAGGGCCCAAAAGGTGCTCAAAAGCTTGGAAATCCATCTCTTAAATATTTATAGTCCCCAGCACTACAGAACTGGAAGGGAATTGGTAGGTCAGGTCATGCCAGGCCAAGGGAATCTTCTCAGTTCATTTGCTGTTCCTCAGCTGGCTCGTCAGTTCCTCAGCTGGTTCCTCAGTGGCCTTTGGGCAGATTGTAGTCTCCGGTAAGGAGATGCACTTCCCCCAAACTCTGTGTGAGCAGCTTGGCCCTTACAGCAGTGTTTGGGTTCTTTGACTGCAGTCTTAAGGGGAAGGAGATTTCCCTGCTCCTCCTCTGTTCTGCTGCTGTTGCATGGCTCCAAGTAGAAGGTTGGGTCCACAGAGCCACAGGACCAGCTCAGCACTGGGCTGTCATCACCTGCTCCAGCAGGGTCAGCCTCACATTTTATTTTCCCCTTCCTCAATTTCTGCAAAATTAAGCAGCCCAGCTGGTTAATTCTCCTGCAGTTTTACTGCAGCAAATTGGACTTCAAAGGGAATTGAAAGCGATTCTTTGTTTTTAATGGTCCCTTCGCTGCTCTGCAGACTTTGCCAGCAGGTTTTCTGAGCCAAGAACAAAAGAAATTGCCATAGGTTACAAATAAATGAGATTCATCTCCTGCATAACAATGTCTGCAGTTTGTTAACCTCTGTCTGCTGATCAGAGGGGCAGTGGGGAGCTGGGACCCACACAGGCTGCCACAGCCAGGGCTCCATTTTGAGGCATGTCATGGGACCTTGCTGCCTGGAGCTGTGTAGGTAGCAAATTTGCTGTTTCCTCACCTCATTCTTGCATGCACACACAACATGCCCTGATGTTGCACCAGCATGTCATGGTTTTCCCATGTTGCCTTGCCCAGAGCTGGGCAAGATGAATGTGGGTCAGATATGTGCACATCAAATGGTGCAAGAGCCCTAAATCTCAACCAGAGCATGTAGGACCTCTGGTTTGTGCTTCCCAACTCTGACACCTTCTCTCTGGATATGGGCTGGTCTCAGCCTTTCTCTGTCCCTGATGGGGATGGATGGAGGTTCCCAGGCAAGATGCTGCATCTGTCAGTTTGTCTGTGGGCTGTGAACCTGAGACTGGTTCAATGTCAGAGGGCAGAAACAGCTATTTGGTGTCAGCTACACTCAGAGACAAGAATGTGCCCTGCCCAACCACGGTGAGTTGAGCTATTGCGTTTCTGGGCTTCATAGTATCTCATGAAACCACCTGGAGTTGGTGAGGATGTACAAATTCTTCCTTTGCCGTTTAGTATGCATTAACGCTTGCATGCTATTTACAAAATTCCAACAAAGAGACCTGCCATGGTCTCTTGAGTGCAGGTTGTGACCTCCCTAAATTCAAGGGTTCCAACCACCAGCCTCAAAATGGCCAGTGCAGGTGACAGAGGAGCCACCTTCTTCCTTAGACACAACTGGCCACCTCTGGCAAAAATAGCATGTACAGTGGTCACGGAAGACATTGTGTTCAGTGCACCAAAGCAATATCCCAGTATGGCAGTAGTTGCACTACTAAATTATGGCACTGGTGATGAGGAGAGAGCAGTCCTCCTCACCTTGTTTGTATGGGCTGTAATTCAGAGATCCAACACAAATCCAGCACAGCTCATTAACACAGGGTCCAGGGAGAGAGGAGGCAGAAATAATGATGCTGTTAAATCAGGCTTCATGAATATGGAACAATGTCTTATTTTGCATTATTATGGCTGTTACTTAAAACATACTCCCTGCCTTTGTGCTGGGGACTGATACTTTCTCAGCACTGTCTGGATGGAGCCAGCACCAGTAATGGTACTGACAGAGGCTTGAAAGGCTTTTTTAGGAATGAAATTGAGAAAACAAAGGGAAGTATTTTGGATCAGTTCCTGGAGGGGGCTGTAATGTGAAGGGTGCAGAAATAAAATAATCCAAAAAACAGATACTAGGGTATTCAAAAGAGAGGTTGTCTAGACATTTTGAGTCAGTTTCAGTTCAGTTGTACAAGGAAGAGAATCCCTCTGATTGTGATAGCCCCCAGCTGTACAGAAAAGTGTATTAGGCATCTGAGGAGGAAGTTAAGAGTGGGTGTAGAGCTGCTGTTCATGGTCTGTTATGGTGCAGACAGGTCCTGGTCCTCCATATCAGACTCTGAGCTGCAAGGACTAGCTGCTTGTTCAAGGCCTTGCCTCTCAAATGTCTAATTGGGTGTGAGAGTTAGAGAGGCATATTATAGGATAACTGATGTCCTTTCTTTAATGACCTTCCCTAAAGTTCCCTTCTTGGGATAGAAACTCTTCTGAGAGGAGTCATTTAATCCCAGCTGTCCTTGAACATAAGCAGTGGTTGGGTTCAAGCAGGCTCCTCTGAGCTTATCCTTTCTCCTTTACCTCTCCATCAAGGCTACAATGGCTTTCCATTGTCCTTATGCCTTGCTGCAGCTGTTTGCATCAGGAGTCAAGAAGCTTGTTAGCCACTGCCAGATTCTGTCTGTTTGCCACCTCTGTCTGTGCAAAGGGGGTTCATTGAACATTTTTTCTGACCTGCATCCTGAGTCTTAGAGGATCTGCACTGAGCACTGATAAAATGTCATACCTAGTTTGTGCCCCAATTCTAAGCACTAGTGTGAGTGTTTTAGGTATGATCTCCATTCTGGGTTGGTGTGAAGTCCTGTCTGCCTACACTGTTTCCTAACCGTAAGAGAGCAGAGTGTTTTACCTCAAAGACATGCTTTAGATTCACAAACACTTTGTATTTCTAATGAGTTCATGGGTCGCTCCAGCTCTCCCTATACCAATCAGCCATCATCAAAAACAAATCCTAAAAAGTGTGAAGCTTTGCACAGGCAAGTGCATGCGTCTTTTTCAAGCTCAGAAGTGTTCGTCTTTGTATGTTTCTAGCCCCACCTGCTCTGAAGCTGTCTGTCAATGAGACACTGGTGGTCAATCCTGGTGACAACATCACTATGCAGTGCTCTCTGATGGGTGGTGACCCACAGCCAGATGTTGTTTGGTCTCACTCTCCCGGCCCAATGCCTCCCAATAGCCTTGTGCAAGGAGGCAACCTCACAATCTGGAGGATCCGTGTGGAGGACTCAGGCTACTACAATTGCACGGCCATCAACAATGTGGGGAACCCGGCAAAGAAGATAGTGAACCTGTTGGTGCGGTGTAAGTTGCTGTTTTTCTCAGAGCATGGGTTTTCAGGGTGGAGGGTCTAAATTTGCATTTCTCCTGGCTGTTCTTGTATAGCTGAATGTGATATTTAGCAGCAATTAGTATTCTGGAGAAGTGCCTGTGTGAGTTTCTCTGCTCCCAGACCAACAGCTGTGCAAGCACTTCTTGCAGCTTCATCCCGGACTGTAGCACTATCCTGGACTGAAGAATAATCCCAGACTGCCAGGTGTGAGGCCCTAGGGTCATTTGGTGGGAAAGTAAGTGGGAGAGGTCTTTGAGCACATTTTGCCTTCCTGGGGAGCAAAGCACTGTGGTCTTGTCCCATGCAAGACACTTTACTGTCCCTAACCAGTTTTGCACTTCTGTTCATCTCAGCCATGAAGAATGCCACGTTCCAAATCACTCCTGATGTGATCAAAGAGAGTGAGACCATCCAGTTAGGGCAGGACTTGAAGCTCTCATGCCATGTAGATGCTGTTCCCCAGGAGAAGGTTGTCTATTCCTGGTACAAGAACGGGAAACCAGCCAGGTTCTCAGACCGGTTGCTCATCACCCGGAATGACCCTGAGCTCCCACCTGTGACCTGCAGCTTGGAGATTATTGACCTGCGATTCAGTGACTATGGCACCTACCTGTGTGTGGCTACCTTCCAGGGAGCACCCATTCCTGACCTCAGTGTGGAGGTGAACATCTCTTCGGAGACAGGTGAGCCTCTTTGTGGCACGTGGGGACCTCAGAGGAGTGTTTGACATCACTAGCTCCCCCCACCCCCATGCCTCTGTTTGAAGGACCTCATATGAGTGTCTTGAATGCCAGTGGGGAAAAGTCAATCATCCTCAGGCAAGCACTTGGCTGAGATTGAAGATGGGTAATAGTTACAGTTTCTCTGTCAGATGTGTTGTGCATCAAGCAGATCTTCCTTTATGTCTATGAAAAGTCCAAAGTACACTTCAGTCAAAGCTACAGAGACAGGTTTAGAGCATGATTGTTCAAAGAAACCCCCACATCGTGCAGGAAGGAAGAGGAGCTGGTATTTCACCAAATTTCAAGTGTCCCTTTGCTCAGAAGGTAGCGAAAGAGAAGGAAACCTGCTGTTTCTTCCCTTTGGAATTGCTTATGAGGAATGCACCTTTTTTCAGAGCTGTGTCCAGGATATTTGTGTCATCTGTCATAGAAAATTCTGTGATGAGATTTAATGTTTACTGGATTGCAAATGCAGTCTGTCTTGGGCACTCTGTGTAGGAGTCAGTGTTGTAAATGCCTCCCCCCTTAAAATCAGGGTCTAAGCTTCACCCCATGGCTTGGTGAGGACAGGACCAATACCTCAGTGTTTTTCAGTCACTTTATGGACTAAGGGCTGTCTTTCTGTTTCTGGGGAAGTGGTGGGTCCAGCTGTGCTCTCCATTACATCCATGCCATGGTGCTGCCTTTCCAGGACCGATATGGTACAGCACAAAGCAGAACTGTGTTACTAATCTGATGAGGACTCCTCAGGGGAGACATCTGTCCAGATGTTTTGACCTGAACCTTCACAGAAATTTTCTTCTCAGTCCCTGGTTGTGCTGGATCTATAGGCCAGGCTGATCCCAGTCTTGATTCTGGGTGCTGCTCACTTCAGCTCCTCAGCAAAAAGTGCTGCAACTGCTTTTGATGCTTTGGGAAGCCCTGGTCTCCCATGGGAAATACTGAGGCCAGCCTGCTACTAATGGGATTGCATCCAGTGCTCATTAGCAGCTTGGAGATTGAACCCTGACTGTACCATGGACCCACTAAACAATAAGGAATGCTGCTTCTATTCTGTGGACAGCTGTGGAAGGTTGGACATGCTCCATGCGAGCTGACACCAACCCTGTTATACAAACAGGGAACTAAACAGGAGGAACTACCCGATCTTGGTGCAAAACTGTCTCTCCTGATCTTGTGTGGCTTCTACTACCAGGAACAATCCTTTTTGCCCAAGATCACTAGATGGCAGAGTGCAGTTGTGTTTAAGACTGCAAGGGTAGGAGGGTGTAAAGGGCTGGGAGGCCCTGGATGACCACATGGAGAGGCTGGGCAGTGTCTGTCAGTGCAGGTGTTGGTCCAAGCACCAGCCAGTTACTGCCTTAAAGGGATGTCTGCAGTGGCAGATTGTCCTGTGCCTGTCCAGAGAAGAGTGAACTCCATATGCTTGTGTGGAAGCTGCCAATGAGGAAGGGTGGGAGGGCAGCCTGGGGCATTTTGAAGCCTCTCTTTGGCAGTCTGGGCCAGCAGACCCACCTTGTGTCCCAGGGAATGAAAACAGCCATCCCTGCTGGAGCAGCCCTCCATGCAGCACCCAAGGCTGTCCAACGTGCAGCATCCTCATGAACAGCGACGAGCCACCTTCAACATGTGATTCCCATATAAAATGCCAGGTTTTCACCAGACCACAGGATCAGAGCAGGAAGGCGGCAGTAGTGGCTCCATGTTTCTCCACTGAGCAAAGCCTGAGCTCATCAAGGTGGCTGCCTCCACTGAGCAGCTCTGAGGAGATAGCTTTAATTAAAAAAAAAAAATCTTCAAATGTAATTTACAACTTTTCCTGTGGAGAAAATTGCAGCTCATCAGGTGACCCGCTGTCGGCAGCCTTGGCACTGAAAGCGCTGTCGTCCCTTCGCACCGTGCAGGACAGTATGTGATGAGATTCCCCAGTCCACAGGAGACCTGCAAATTGAAAATGTAGCCTTCTGTTGCATAGGGAGGTCACTGCAGAGGAAGATTATGCTGGATCCATCCTAAATTTGCTCATAAAGAGCTGCAGGCTGTAACATGTACAATTACCATAGCACAGTCTCCTTTGCTGGAGCTGAATTGAGCTAATGTTGGTCAGACCAGCTTGTTACAGCTTCTGTAGTTCTGTATTTTGATTTAAATGGAAACGAAGTACATGGCCCTTGCAGTTACAGAAGTGTCGATCCAAGTGTTGCCACCGTGAGCAGGAAGGGCTGAAAAAGTAGCTTTCAGAAAATGATTGTAACATTATTTATCTCAGCTGAATGGTTAACTCTAAAGACTAACACAAATAAATTCTCAGTATTACACGGGTTTTAGCACAAACATCACTTTCCTTGGTTCTTGGTGGAGTTAGGGGTGTGAACAGCAAACCTCTTCCCACTGACATCTCTGCACTCTTTAGCTGTAGTCATTGGGTTTCTTTTGGGCTTTGTTTATCAGACAAGTTTTGTTTGTCAGTTAATAACTGGATGTCTCTTCGAGTGTCACTGTGCCTCCAACTCTAGCCCAAGCTCAGCAGCAGTTCTGCTGGGTGAGCTCTTCTCAGCCTGGAAGGGATAACAGGAGTGATCTTTGCTGGAACTTGTCTCTCACTCAAATGAGCCAGAGGTTCATTGGTGTGGAAGATTCACAGCGCGTTTACCAATGCACTGTGAATTTCAATGTAAAATAAGCGAAGATACCTAACAGAGCTGATTCCTTGCTGCAGTTTAGGAACAAACAGTGATCCTGAACCTCTGAGAACACTGGAAATGCAATCTACAAGCACTAATTCCTTAAATCTTGGCTTTTGCCTGCCCTGGATAAGGGGACTAGATACCTTTGGAGATACGAGTTTTATGTCTTGACTGAAAGACTTCAGTTCCACTTGAGAAATTCACTGACCAGAAACGGAGAAATGGATCAAAGAGACTTTTACCTTTGGGTTCTCTGATGCTATCCCTGCTGCTGGATAGCATTTTGCAAACAGAGGGATGGGAGCCTGGAGTCTGCCCTAGTACAAGTGACGCTTGCCATTGGTATTGGGATACATTGTTGGAGAAGCTGGGATCTTCCTCGGTACCCTGCAACTGCAGACCCTGTAGGATAATTTCCACGGGAGAGCATGCTCATAGAGATGTTACAGTGTGTCAAGTCAAAACTTTAGGAGTTCAAGGCTGTTAGTGTGACTCAAGCACAGGCATCTCAAGAATGTTCCTTGCTGAAAACCCAGTGTAAAATGATTCCCTTCTTGTCTTCTTTTAGTGCCACCAACGATCAGTGTCCCTAAGGGTCAGTCCACCATCACTGTCCGGGAAGGCTCCAGGGCAGAGCTGCAGTGTGAGGTTCGTGGGAAGCCCAAGCCACCCATCATCTGGTCCCGGGTAGATAAGGAAACCGCCATGCCTTCAGGGACAATGACGATGGAGACATACGATGGGAAGCTGCATCTGGAGAGTGTGAGCCGAGAAATGAGTGGGACCTATAAGTGTCAGACAGCCAGGTACAATGGCTTTAACATCAGACCCCGGGAAGCCCTGGTGCAGCTCAATGTGCAGTGTGAGTATAACCATTCATTACTGGTGTGCCTGCCTGAATGCCTGTGTACACAAAAGCCTGTAGGCTAAGCAGGATTGACCTTTCTTCCTGGGCTGAGCAGACACATCTCTTTTGTCTGACGACCTTTGAACAGTTTGTGTTTAACTGGTCTGGCTATACAAGGCTAAGAACAGGCTACCATGTGGCTAGCATGTTGCAAGTGGAAAGGAGAGGTGTCATACATGTGTGTATACAATACTTTCTGTTTCTTGTCAGAGTGCAGAACAGCAGCTTTACCAGGTGCATGTTTATGTGCATTACATGTGTGTAAATACCTTCAGGGTATGTTACTAAGTTTGTAAAGTCAAACACTCAAAGGGTAGCAAGTGAATGTTAATTAGCCCATTTCCACACCACAACCTTTTTTTCAACTTAATTACCCCAGCTATCATTTATGGATATGCCTGAATCATTTTGCCTGAAAAGCAGTGCTAGGCAGACCTAACAGGGACTGCATATTCCCAAATGGTTTTCATGCAACAGGGCAGTGAGTAACAGAAAACTGAATCTTAACATGTGGTAAATGGAGAGATTTCAGCTATGGGTGGTGCTCCCAGCCACACTCAAAGGCAATATCTGGGCACAAAGGTGAACAAAGAGGGAGAGATGCTGCCAGTGTCTGCACTGGATGACATCTCTGTCCTTTCCCTGCAGTGGTTTCTCCCTCCAGAAAAGTGAGTTCCTGCTCAGCTCCCATGCTGTTGAGGTGTTTTTTGACATGGGGGAGCGTGTGCTCCCTCCTACAAAACTTTCACTCAGATGGGGAAAGAAGCTGGCTAAAATACCTTGGTTCAGAAGAAGATGTGACTGTAGGAGTAGCTCTCTCTGCAGATCTCGTCCCATCAGGATGGTGTGATTGTTGAACTCTTGCAGAGTACTCTGAGCGGTGCAGATCTGACAGGTGTGGGGTGAGCAAGGAGCAGGTTAATTTGCACCTGGATGTGCTGCCTCTGGGCTGTGACTGATGAGCCTCCACACACAGCACAGCAGCACTCATTAGACATGTTGCCACACTTCTTTCAGGCTCTCTTCCCAGGAATAAGAGAAGTGAGACTGGAGCAGACAACCTGGCTGAAATCAACCAGACAAACTGCTCACAGATGTGAGCTGCTGGGAGCACAGCAAGTAATGGAGAAATGTGAAATCCTGCAGGCACTTTGAGTATTCTAAGATCCTCTTGTAAAATTATCTCTGTCTATTCAGGAGCATGGCAGGAATTAGATTACAGGATGAGATAGGGAAATGTGTGCAGATTTCCATGCAGGTAAATACATGTGGAAAAGCTTCCCTTAAGCAGGGTGAAAATTATGTGTCTTGGTTTGAGCTGTTCTGGAAGGCAACCTGGGCCAGACTTATGGGGTTTGGCAGGATGTGGCAGGATGTGGCAGGATGGGTGACTCTTGGTCATCTCAAGAACTGATGAGAAGTGCAGCAAAATTTCACTTGGAAGCAAAGAACCATCAGACCTGCTGGTGTCCTCAGTTTGGTGTTGCTGTGTGAAAGCTGTATGGTTCTCTCTTCAGCCTCATTGCTCCTGCAGAGGAAGCAGCAGTGCCAAGCTTGGGATGAATTCAGGTTTACTAGGTGGTCTGGAGCGGGATCACAGCTCTGAATCTTGGGCTGAAGGGGGAGAATATAACTTCCCGCACAAGAAAGATGGAAGGTAGAAGCCAGAAGCTGTTCTGGGGCAGAGCCTTTGCTGTGACCCTCAAGAAGGCAAAGATGTGATGAACTGTTTAAAGAGTAACTCAACATACTCTTCCTGTAGCTTTTCCCGTGGACAAGCAATGCTTTATTGTGATCCCGCCCAAGTAATGGTGGCATGGTCCATGTGACAGCCCACCCAAACAGCCCTCTTCTCTTATCAGTTCTCTGTACCTTTAATTGAAACTGGGTGCATCCTAAGTGTTTTCACACCTGAACTGTCTCTTCCTGCCTGGAAATTGTGTAAGGACCTTATGGTGGCACTGTCTGTTCTGTGCCTAAGCAGGCAGCTTTGTTTTCAGGACTATCAATTGCTCCTTACAGTAGTATGAAAAAGAAACTGCAAACCAAGAAAGTAGGGCAGGAATTGCCCGCAACCTTTTTACAATCCTCAATCCTTTTCCTCACCCCAAAAAACAGACTCAGAAACAACACAGCCCCTGTTTGTCCCTCTCCTCCTTTTTCATGCTGCTGGAAGGATGTGGGTAGTGTGGTGAGGGCTTCTGTCGTTAATTGAAACACAGCTTTCCAGTGTGGGTAGCTCATTAGTCTGGTGGCTTGCTCTGGAATTCTCATCTTGTTGGAAATGGGAATCGTGTGGCTCCTGCAGCCTCCGTGATGAGCACTTCTCTCACATCCCCTAGCTGATGCATCCCACTGGAGAGCCTCTTCGGTGGGGTATGCATTCACATGGGCGTGTGTGCGTGTGTGTGCATGCAGCAGTGCCTGTTTATGTGTCAGTGTGAGCTCCTTTTGAACTGGCTCACTCGAGGGAAGAGCAAATTCTGGATGATAATGTGGTTGTTTCTCTGATTTGCTCCAAAGCTAAAGTTGCAAAATCAATACAGCAGATCTGATTAGATGTCAGAACCTGTTTCTGTGTTTCCTTTTCTCTCGTTTTTCTCCCCTCGCCCTCATGCATATAGTGCTGTATTGTAACAAACTAGCCTAGAAATAGGCTTTGCCAACTGCACTGCAATAGTGGAAAGAAAATGAGAAGACAAAAAGAACAAGTCAGCTGTCAAAAAGGGTGTTTGGACTTTTTATTATGTTTTGTATTTTGAATGCAGAAAAAGTTGCTTTCCTTTTATCTTATGAGCTGTAATTGTCTATCATCAGCTCTCTGACAGGATGAATAGTCTGTTCCCCGGACTTCTTGGTCTGAACAGTAGAGCTTTGAAAGATTAATAAGTTCATGAAAGTCCTTGCAGCCTTACAGCTCTGTGTTTAGGATGAAGAAATGTTATATACTGGTTAGAGCAAGAGATTGGGCTTGTCAGAGTTCCTGGGAATCTACCACTTGGAGTGGCAATGTCTTGTCATCTTTTCCTGTATCTTCAAAAGAGGAATGAAATTGATCCATCTCATCAAGGATTTGTGGGGCATAATAAACGAAGCACTTCAAAGTCTTGAAATAAAAATATTAATGATATGGCAGAATGCTGTTACTAATATCAGTGCTGTCACTGATGCTATTGTCAAGGGTTTTTTTCAGAAACAGGTACTCAAAAAAGTCACAGCAGAAAAGTGAATCCTCCGCAGAGGTGGGTTTAAAATCAGTGCTGGGTCACCATGTAGAGGGGAAATGGTGTAAGACTGTAAAACATGCTGAGCTTGAAAATGTGCAGCAGTCTAAGTTTTGGAATACAGTAGTGTCATTTAAGCTGTTATTTGTGAAAGGAGGAAAGAAAGACAGTGTACATGTGTGGATCAGTAAAAAGATATGACCTAGATATGAATTTAGCAAGCACATAGCAACAAATCAAAAAAAAAAAAAGGTATTAACCATGTATCAAAACAGTATTTCCATGAATTACAAAGGTTAGTAGTGACTCCAGACTCCAGGTGTTGCTAGAACTGGCCATTGAGATGACATTTGCTCTGTTAGAGTCTCATAAAACAGTGTGGTGAAAATTGCAATCCTATCCTGCTTGAATGAAATTGTATCAGCTCTGATGCTTTGTCAATCCTGAACAACATGTCTTAAACTACTGGACAGCTTAGTCCAAGTCCAGCTCAACCCTGCACTCTTCATCACACCTGATCCTTGATACATCTACTCTAGTATTTTCCTGTAGATAGGTTTATTCCCCTTTGCAGCACTCACTACCTGCTGTCTCAGGCCCTTGTTCAATCATCTGAATGTGTTCTTCCTCTTTGGATAACCAACAAAGTCTGATAGAAGAGCACTAGTCTCCTCTGTTGAGAGTTGTGAATTAGTTCATCAAATTCTGAAGATGAGATAAGCAGACTTTTGCTGGTGCCATTTTTGTCTTTAGCAGAAGTTTTGATGTCTCTGAGTGCCCAGCGAAAGAAGAAAAGAGGGAAGAGGGAATTTTGTGTAGGGCTGACTTTGTTTTGGATAGTCAAGTCTGAAAGTTGACCTTGTTTCTCATCTTGGGGTCACACAGCAGGTGAGATATTGGCAGGAAGAATGACTAGAAAAGGAATTAACCTAACTGTCTCCATCCCTGGAATAACATGGCCCTGCTGGATCTAAAGTAATAGACCACAGTCATCTGGGATTGATCTCCAAAAGATTATGCTTATTGTCCTTAGGTAAAGTTTTGCCACATTAAGCAGCAAGTGAGTTATTGTGTTTTGTTTTCAAAGCATAGTGAATCTTAGGTGTAATCAGGAAAGAAGACTGACAGTCCCTCTGAAGGGATGGTTTTCATGGTTAACAGGACTTCAGGAGCCATTTATAGTCCTAGACATAGGCATTGCCATAGGGCTGGTGACTAGCAGGTCTGGCTGTGCCCTGACCTGGAATATTGCCAGAACACGTCCTGCTGGGGCATCTGTTGCCATTGTCACTTTAACTAATGTTCAGGTGGGCACAGATATGTTTTCGTATTCAAGCTCACACGCTGGCAAATGTTATTCCTGGTCACACACTGTTGACTCATTCCTCTTTAAAATCCTGCTGAACCCATTGGCAGTGCTGTACATCAGGCAGGCAATAGTCAGCATCAATTTCCCCTGTTATCTATGTAGCAAACAGAAGAGCATGGAGTGGGGGGAAGGGGTGATACTGTAAATAAGTAAGAAGCATTGCTGGATACATGCAACTGGAAATGGAAATGCATTAAACTGTTTCGATCAACTGTTGAAGCCATAGCTCAATGTCAGTGCTCTTTGCTGGTACCCTGCCCCCTCCTGAAACATAAGCTTGGATATTAACTGCTCTGTTAAAAGTGCTCTTGAGACATGCTTTTGGCGTGGAGATGTTTTTGCAGTGGCTAAGACTGAGCTTTTGGCCCCTGAGAGCTCCCTGCAGCTCTCCCTGCCTATGAAGGAAATCTAGGAGAAATGAGACTGTCAGGGGCCAGAGCTGACCCCTATCTGTGACTGAGCTGACTTATCTGTCTTGCTGCTGGGCCATGTGAGCTGGAGTATGGAGCCATCTGCTAAGGATTTTAGACCTAGTTGGTTTAATTTCTGTGTGTATTTATTAATAGTGACTGTTTTAAATTTTTTTCATTGTTTTCATAGTGATGTCCGTCCTGATACCCTCCTCCAAACTGAGTTCAGGAGCTAACTTGGGGGCAGACAGTCATTTTTCTACCCTTGCAGTGTCTGGAGCTTTCCTGCCCTTCCATTTATGCATCAGTATTGCTGTTTTACCTGGTACAGGTCTTACTTCCAAGAGAGGGAAACCTTGGGCTCTCCTACAAACTAGGACTGTGTCATGTTCTGGTTCCTTTTAGACCATGAGAGGCTTAAGAATGAACTGATGTTCTGGGCAAAGTACGTCTGTATTCAAAGTCACAGGAGAACTGTGCTTTCTGCAAGTTCAATGTTTGCAAACCTGGAGACTTTCATTAGTAAAGAGAATAAAATAATTCTTCGCCCTAGGCATGACCTTGAACCACCAATCTGAACAAAGCCTAGCCTGGTAGTTGGATTCCACATTGATGGAAATCCTCTCTGCTTATCCCCAAATTTGTTTCATAGAGGTTTGTGTGACTGAGCTAAAAGTATACATGTTATTTCTGTGTTTCTCTCAATACACAGCACCCTCCTTGCTCCCACTGTTAAGAGCAGAGAGTTTTGTTCCTGATTGTCAACACACTTTCTGCTTGCAGTATTGTGTTTGGGATTAAGCTGCTTAGAGTTTGTGTTTGTGCACGTAGCCCTGTCCTGGGTGATATGGTGTTAGGATTGCTCACTCCACTTCCCAATGCCTGGGCTGCTAACAGCTAATTAGAGTTGTCAGTCTAAGGACAGGCTGAAGGGAGGAATAAGTTTTACTCTGCTGTGGCTGTAAACCCAAATGGCCACAGTTCAGAGCACAGTAACGACAGAGACTTATAGCTGGCCTCAGATTTGTCTTAACAATTACCAGGTCCTGGGGCGTGACAGATGGAAGCTGTGACAACACTTGCATCAGTTTTGGGTTTGGGTCTTAAGATGGGAATATACCAAATGTTACTGTGTAGGAGTCGCTGGCCCTACCCTTCTGCCAGCCTCCTGGCATTAAGGGGTAGATAGTCTGGTAGGCTAAGGATGCCTAGTTAAAGCCTTCTTCTTTGTAACCACCTTTGTGTTCATAGAGCAAAGCCCCAGGACTCCCAGTGCTGCTCTTTTTTTGGTAGTGCTTGTTGTAAACAGCTTTAGAGAAATAAAAACACCTTTTACAGGTTAAAGGAGTTGGATGAATTTTGACTGATCCAAATTTTTGCCCTCAGTGTGTAGCAGTTGGGTCTTACTCTGCAGATTCCTGGTCTCTTCTCGTTGACTTGTGGGCAAGGTTCCTGTGTGCTGCCACTCACTAAGGTTTCTTGGGAAGTCTTCCTTGTGTGCTGAGAGCTTTCCTGATTTACCTCTTTGATTGAAATTCATCTGACAGAGCATGTCTGCATAGTCTTGTGGCCAGGAGATGTAAGAGACATGAGACATAAAGCAAAAGGCCCAGATGGCAGGGGGAGTTCAGAGGCTAGGGAGCAGATTTTGCAAAGCTGGCATGTCCAGTCTGTGGCAATACATGTCAGATGCAAAGTACCATGAGGCCTCCTCACTGTGCCCTAGGTAAAACGTGATGAAAGGAGAGGAAGATACCCAGACATGTGCATCAGGAAGGTGGGAGCCTGCCTTAAAGAGGGGACTTACGTCTGCTACACGAGTTTGCAGGCTGTCCTGCAGTGCCATTCAGCTTCTCTGCACCTCATTGTTCATCTCTAAGCACTTCTGTGGTTGTAATAATAGACTGAGTAAAAGCTTGTGTGAGGGAGCTCCTCACCTAGAGAGATGAATTTATTCAGGACTGGTTTAAATCAGTTAATCCATTTCTCGGTTATTGTTGGGAGAAACAAATACATGTTCCATAATCTGCCATTATCCCGTTTTTTGGCCAGACTCTCCAGGAAGAGCCACTTAATTTTATTGAGAGAGACGCATCCAAGCTACACAGTTTTGTCAGGAAAGGAGAGACAAGGGCTGTACAGACACTATGGATGGCAGACAATCTTGGTCATCTCTCTGTGGGTATTTGCTCACCTTCCATGGCCATTTCAGGGCCTGAATGCTGCATGTCATATTGTTCTCATTCAGACATTCTTTTTAAGGTTTTCCTGCCATGCCAGCTATTTGTCCTGCAGGACCTAGTTATATATCAATTTTTTGGGATAAAAACCAACTCCAGAATCCTCTCACCTGCTTTGCCCTGGGCATCCTGCAAGGCTCTACATGTTTGGGTCTCACCCAAGCATGTCCTTGTCTTTAAGTCACAGGAGCATACTGCTGCCAAAGGACTATCAGACACTTTCCCAGTTCTTCCCATCTTGGCATTCTGGAGAAACTGCTTTGTTTTTGAGTCCTGTTGTTGTTGTCATCTGGATTTAGGCTGCAGGTAAGACTACCTGTGTCAAAGATCTTCAGAGTGTAATGCAGCTAGTGGTACCCAGATTTCATTGAGGCAGTCTGGCTTGAGGGAGAGGTTGTCCTGATTCTGCTTCCTTTTGCACAGGGATGTGACACAGGTTCCTCTCTAACATACGCTGTGAGTACTTTTGCTGCATGCTTACCTTCAGTAGGCAGGTCAGAGACAGTGAGTCTGGCATGGCAGCTGTTGCCAAGCTTTCTCTCTTGGTCTGTGCAGCACCAGAAAATGTCCAGGGCACATGGGAACTTGGCCAAGGCAGAGAAAGCACTGTGGATCCTAGAGTGTAGGATGGTGGAATATTCTCTGCCAACGGTGATGAATAGGACTGGGATCTGAGTGTATGGGTAATCCATTAGGGAGGGGGAGGAGAATCAGAAAAAAAAAAGTAAACCTCATGGGTTGAGGTAAGAACAATTTAGTGATTGAAACACAGTATTATATTAACGTTAGTAATGAAAAGGGGAGAAAGAGAGAAGAGAGAAAGAAAGGAGAAAACCTCCAGAAAAAAAAGTGATGCACAGTACAATTGCTCACCACCCACTGACCAATATCTGGCCCATCTCCAAACAGTGATTGGTGACTCCCAGCCATCTTCCCACAGTTTATATACTGGGTGTGACAGTCTGTGATACAGAATATTCCTAAGGTTAGTTCAAGTCAGCTGTCCTGGCCATGCTCTCTCAATGATTTCTTGTGCACCTGTTCTCTGGCAGAGCATGAGACATTGATCGAAGTCCTTGAGTTAAAGCACTACTTAGCAAGAACTAAAACATCAACATTAATCTCATCCTAAATCCAAAACATAGCACTGTAACAGCTACTAGGAAGAAAATTAACAGTGTCCCAGCCAAAACAAGGACACATTGGCATCAGAAGACATGGGGCAAAGGAGGCAGTTATTGGAGCAAATTAGAAAACTGCTGTCAGTTCTCATGTTTTAAGGCTGGGTTCATGGGACAGAAAGGGAGGGAATGCCTTGTTCCTATCAAATTTTGCCTCTTGGTGACCAGGACATGAGCATGTTGGGTGCCCAGCTGTGGGGAGAGAGATGTCATGGACCAGAACTCACCAGGGGAACCAGGAAGAAACCAAGAGGACAAAAATCGTAATTCATTTTCTCATGATAACTCTCAGCCCTGAGGCACAGAGGAGTGAAAACAGCTGTCCAGACCTGCAGGGAAGCATAGGCCATCAGACCTGACACAGGACCTGTGCCAGAGGAGCAGAGACCCTTTTCCCCCAGGCTCTTTCTCAGAGAGAGCTGTGTGGTGCCATGAAATTGTGCCTGTGCCCTTCTTTTTTCCCATGAGTTTTGGGCCATAGACCATGTCAAGCAGCACCTATGAAGGTGCAGGAGCAGGCTCCCATGCTATTCCTTGCCTACTCTGTGGACTCTGTCACCAGAGCAGAGCTATTTCCTCCAGCCCAGCTGAAAGACTGTGGCAGGCACATGGAAGCAACACACAAATAGCAAGAGGAGAGTCATGCGGAGAAGACCCCAAGATGCTCCTGATATGAACAGAAGCCCTAGTAGGAAACTGAGCATCCTGAGGGGATTTTGAATTAGCTGTGACCATCCTGACCCTGAGCTCTGAAACAGCACTAATTACATTCTCTCCTATAGGGAAACTGTTTATATGTGAATTCAATTTCAGAGGTGCTCAGGCTTCTCTACATCCCAGTGGGTCTTTTGTTACGAGTTCTGTGCTGGGTCACAGTACTGGGGGGCTTAGGGTTCAGGTTTTAGCAAGATCATAGGGGCCTTTTGGAGCTTTATGTGGGGAAACAGCTGCTCAGTGACTAGTTCGTGTTTTTCCACTTGGGTCAGTTTCAGAGCAAGAAATGGTTTTTTTCTTTGAATCCAGGAAACTGTTTCCTCAGTCAGCAGAGATCATGTTTCCAACGTGCACCCCTCACCCTAATTCACTTCATATAGTTCCTGACTTCCATCCTTCTTTGCCTCTCTATTGCAAACACAAATAAGCACGTGTTCATACACTCTTTCCTTTTCTCAGCTGTTGTTTCTGATTGAAATTTAATTGGCCTTCAGGACTTGAGGTAAAAGAGTTGGTTTTCTTTTATGAACGTAGCAATGAACCTGCAAAGCTATTGTTGGTCCCAGGAATTGACAGACATGCCTAAATTTCCTAGTTACAGTCAGATCTGTTGCACTTTGTTTGCTTTTGGAGTCCTTGTTTCTAGGGTCATGTGTGGTCACAGGAAACCATGGAAATTTTTTGTTACTGTTGACTGGGAGGAAGCTGATTTCTGAGGCTGTTCACTTAGAATCATAGAATTATTAAGGTTGGAAAAGACCTCTGAGGTCATCAAGATCAGAGACCTCCAAGATCACCTTTGACCTAATACCACCAAGCCCACTAAAACATACCATGTGGTGCCATATCCACTCATTTTTTGAATGCTTCCAGGGATAATGACTCCACCACTTCTTTGACTAGACTGTTCCAATCTTGACCACCCTTTAGGTAAAGAAATTTTTCCTTATATCCAACCTGAACATCCCTGGCACAAATTGAGGTCATTTCGCCTTGTCCTGTCACTAGGTGCCTGGAGAAGAGACTGACCCCCATCTCATCACAATCTCCTTCCAGGTAATTGTAGGGCAATAAGGTCTCCCCTGAGCCGCCTTTTCTCCAGACTGAAAAACTGCAGCACCCTCAGTCACTCTTCATAGGACTTAAGTTCCAGACCCTTCACCAACTTTGTTGCCCTTCTCTGGACACACTCTAATACCTCACTGTCCTTGTAGTGAGGCACCCAAAACTGGACACGATACTCAAGGTGCAGCATCACCAGTACCAAGGACAGGGAGACGCTCATTGCCCTGGTCCTGCTGGCCACATTGTTTCTATGGTATTTCACTTTGTTGAACCTATGCAGTCAGCCTCAGTCCATTGACCCAGCCTGTCCAGATCCCTCTGCAGGCTTTTCCTACCCTCCAACAGATTGACACTCCTGCTCAACTTGGTGTCACCTGCAAACTGACTGAAGGTGTCCTTGATCCCTTCATCATACCCTTGGGTGGGTCCCATCTGGCTCCATAGACTTATGTCTATGTGGCACAGCAGGTAGCTAAGTACTTCCTCCTGGATCATAGGGGATTTATTCTGTACCTGTCTTCCAGCTCAGAGTACTGGGTACCCTGGGTATAACTGCTCTTTCTGTTAAAGACTGAGGCAGAAAAGGCATTAAGTACCTCAGACTTTTCTCATTCTCAGTGCTGGTGTTCCCCTTTGCATTCAAAAAGAATGGAGATTGTTTGGGGGGAGTTGGGCTTTTTTTTTTTTTTTTGTGGTTCCTGGAAATACAGGCTTTTCAGCCCCAGTATCCCTGGATCTATAGTCATTCTGCTTCTCTGAACACTAATCCTAAAGCTTTGGATAGAGGCTGAGGTTCCCAGTACTGTGGGTACTGTGGCCCAGATAAGAGAGATGTGGAGAGATTGATGTTGGTGCAGTGCTGTGCTTTACTTGGCATACCTTTTCCAGCCCCAGTATCCCTGGATCTGTAGCCTTCATGGTTCTCTGAACCCTAACCCTACTGCTTGACCAAAGTGGCAGTTCAGGATTGAGGCTGAGGTCTCAAGTTCCATGGGTGGCCTAGATCAGAAAGATGTGGAAACAAAAATGTTTGGGTAGTGCCATCATCCCACTGGTATACCTTTTCCAGCCCCAATGTCTCCGGAGCAGTAGGCATTGTGCTTCTCTCTCCTGATTTGACAATCTGCAGAGGGATGAATGTGATGTAGAATAGGCTGAAAATTGCTCCATTTCTGTGATAAAGAGTCATCTGGGGTAAATCTGTGCTGGTTAAGAAACAATGGCAACTAAAGGCCATCCCAGCTGATTCTTTGTAGACTCTTGATCTGTTGTGACCCGCTCTCACAGCTGATGAAATGAGTGCTGCAAATCTCATCCATCACAAATATGCTACAACTCTGGGGCAATTTGGCCAAGCATTTCATAGGACGAATTGGTTGGAGTGCTGCAACTAACAGAGGTTCCCAGCAGTGACTCTGATTGAGGTCAAGAGAACAATGAATGATAGTAGCATTTGCACTGAACAGGGATTTTCCTTGCAAAGTGCTGATTGCAAAGAGATACTCTCTACTGTCCTAATCATAAGCTAGAATACAGTAGCTAATAACTTAATGCAATATAGATGAGTTTAATAGTGCTAGGTCTGCTGGGATTTTCTGAGCAGTTCATAGCTTATGCATAATATAGGCCCTTTAGACAACACTCTGGTATGCTGTAAAATGGAGAACTAGGGCTTGAGAGAAAAGGAGCAGCCCTCCATCTAAGGTGGTTTGCTTGAAAGAGTATAATGGATCTGAAGGGATGAGAAGATGGCAGCAGTTGGCTGGGTCAGAGGAAAATGGTGCAACTCAAAATGGGCTTTTGTGATTTGGAAATCTTTCTCTTCCCTTTTGTCTGCTTGCAATGGGCTTTGCATGGAAGTGGGCAAGTTTTCTTACTGATTCACTTTCTAGGAACCAACTCACATGTATAAATGAAAATATACAAATGAAACTACCCACAGATTTTAAAGAGAGGAGGAAAGAGTTGGGTTTTGTTGTGGGTTTTTTGTTTGTTTGTTTGTTTTGTTTGTTTTAAAAACATTTGGAGAAGCTTATGTGCTCCAATCTGCTTATCCAAAATGCTGTGACTTCATCTTCCTGATCACTATGAGAAAGCAAAAGCTCTTCAAATCTCTTTCTAATCATTTAGTGCTGTTTGTCTAGACAGGAGACTTAGTTATTTGCCAAGCATAGTCCCCGTTACTAGTGGAGCTGAGGAATGAGGTGAGCTTACCTTTGTGCGTCTAAATTTGGATTATTTGTACATTTTCAGTGCAGCATTTCCTCACACACTGAAGTGACAGAGAGTTTAGTGTGTTGCTCATTAAGTTATTCCAATGTTTTTTCACTCTCATGGTTCAGTTGTCGTCACTTAACCTAAGCCTGTCTCATTTCAGTTTCCAACTACAAGCCCTGTTTATGCCTTTGTCTTCTCACATAATGAGCTATTTGTTATCAGCAGGCTCTTCCTTATGTAGTCTCAGACACCAGAACAAGTAATCTCTTAGCCTTTCCAGTATGCAATCTGGAAAGAGTCTCTCTAGCTGTTCACCACAAGGCATGTTTTCCAGCCCTTAATTCATTTTTATAGCCCTGTTCTCAGGGGTTTGTTGTTTGTTTTGTTTTGGTGGGTTTTTTACATCATACTGGCAGCATGGTCACACATATTAAACAGATTTTCAAAAATTATCTCATCAGTGCAGATGTGATGCCTATCTCACAATACATTTAGTAAGCTTTGGTTTAGTAATCCAAGGATTTGGACATTTTTGGACTACAGAATTGAACCAAAAGCTGATGTTCACTGGATTACATTAACTGAGGCTCCTCTTGGAGTCATTGCCTCTTTCCTTGAAAGAGTGATACATTCCTTCCTTAACAGTTTTCTTTCCAGAACCTTTGCATTATGATGTTAAAGGTCCCTACCAACACAATTTTTTCTGTGATCCTGTGGTTGTCCAGGATAAATTGAATGGAGTTCCCGTATCGCGTTCCATGAAGCAAGCCAAGTTGTACTGTCTGAGGTGTCTCTTTAATATGTTATTTACTGCTACATATTTTGTGTCTTCTACAGATGTTGGTATCTTATCCTGACATAGGCATTTAAGGATGGAGATTGTCAGTTTTGCCCTTGTATGGGAGAGAAGGATGCAAAGCACAACCCACATGCCACAGATGTGCCAAAGTCTGCACCCAGTCACCCCATCTGCAAATGGATGGAAGGTCATTCAGACACTAAAGGTGTCTGAGATTTGAAAAATGTGTGATGTTGGCTACACATCCTGAACAGGGACTTTCTAATTTATATGCTTTAGCTATGCTGACCTACTGGCTGGATCTTTGACCTTGATGGAGATGTAAAATAGCATCAGTTTAAGAGGTTCATATGGGTTCTTATTAGAGATGTCTTCTTAGAATAGATCTTCCCTCTCTCTAGAGAGATCCCAGTGATGTGTGCAGCCATTTAAAATTTCTTTTTGAACTCTTTCAGTTAATATGTTTTTAATCTGCTTAATGTGGGCTGCATTTGAATGGTATTACATCTTCAGTTAGTCTGTCGTGTGGAAGCAAGCCAGGATCTTTCCAAAGCCTGAGGATGTTATGACAAGATAGTTACTTTTCTTGGTGCTTTCTCAAACACTACCCAGTTTGTGTGCCAAGGCACATAAAACTATATTAATCATCATTCATTTTAACTTGGAATGTTGCATCCCAAATTCATCTTCCATGAGGTTTTTTTATGGAATCAGTGAGGAATAAAAAGGTTTATTGCTGTATGTTCTGAGGTCTCATCTGCTTACATTGACCCAATTGATTGATGTTTGTACTGCCGTAATAGTTTTATCTCCTCCAGTGTTTGCAGGATGCTATCACGAAGTTCATCTCAAAGGACTAACTGGCTGAAGTTTTCCCACATCTTTTCCTCCTTTCTATGGCATTTTTATGATCTATTGTTAGTCTGTTACTCTGCCATTTTTGCACTGATGAATTCAGATCAGGGTACACCGACCTAGCTAGAGTCTTACAAAGAGACATAGCCTGTCTTTCCATCATTGCTGCCTTTTATCACAGATATTCCCAAAATTAAGCCCATGCAGCTTGTTTCCAGAACTGTCCACAGAATTATATCTTCTTCCTGCCCACCACAGTGGGATGGCTCAGCAAACATTGCTGAAACTTGTTTAAAATGTCCTTTTTACCTGGGCTGTCTGATTCTGGGAGGTGTTATTACCTATCATGGAGAAAGTGGAAGGAGCAGGATATGATGTTGTAATGTGTGCTGCTGCAAACCCTCAGACTGATGATTGCTGGTGGATTGACTCAGCATCCACTTTCAGATCTTGATGCAGTGGGTCAGGGCGAGGAAGGTAATGGCTTTACCTTTTGTATCCCAGGAGAGTCAGGAATGAGAATAATGGAAACTTAGAGAACCAACTTCAGACATTTATCTGTTGGACCAAAATCCAGGAATCAGAAGAAGAAATGGAGTGTGTACTTCCCACTTGTCCTGCTTATCACCTTTTCTGCAACCTAAGATCTCTTGGTCAACAGGAAAAAGTATCTGTGTGAGATAGTCAAGTGCCCACATTACAGGGATTGTGCTTCTCCAAATGGTTCCGGCTGTGCTGACCTGGTTTGAGGTCAGTCACAGAAAATCAAATGTCAGATCAGATTTATCCACTGAGTGGGACTGTTAATAAATTTTCCTCTCCTGGTCCAAGTCCAGAGAAGATGGGACAGAGTGGATAGCCAGATGGGGAGGTCAAAGGAGCAGGCTGCTGTCCTTGAATTGTGGCCAATTCTGTCACTGGCCTCCTTCCTGTGCCCTCTGCTGCAGAGGAAATCCTGAGCCTCAGAGCGTGATTTCTGGGAGCCCACAGCACCTGCAGCTGTCAGAAATGACAGTGCTTTCCCTAACACAGGGAAAGATGGGAGCTGCAGGGCTGCATCTGCTTCAGCAGCAAGGCTGGTGTGCTGCTGCTTCTTGGGAAACACAGTGCCAACTCAGAGAGAAGACATGAGGTTTTCAGTGTGGGAGCAAGCCCTCTATACCTTGACTCATTTTCTGAGGCAGGTGATCTGATCTCATGTCATCTCATCTCATCCATACCTGAAGAAATGAGCCTGCCAAATCCCCTGCTGTCTCCGTAGGCAATTAGCTGTTTTGGGAATAAGGTATAGGGAGATTGCTGTAATCAGCAATCCTCTGAAGATAGATTCATGAAAATCTATGACAGTTACTGATATGATAGATGAAGTATTTTTTCATAATTTATTAATAAAGGAGAAGTTGAGCAAAGGTCCTTATGGAAGTCACACATTTTAAATGCTTGCAGGTGATATGAAGAATGGAGGGGAAAGACAGGATTTACAAATGGCAGAAATGGTGGCTATTTGGCAGCTGCCTTTTTGGAACTGGTGACTGTTTTGAAAGACCTCAGCCATTTCATCTGATGACCTCCTGAACCTACCCTCATTTTTCCATCCTTTGCTCTTGATTGATTTGATCTACCTTGATTCATCTGAAGATGATGATGACAATGATGAAGCAGTAACCATCCAGAAAGTGACAGTAAAAATGCTTACAGTAAAAAATGTTCTTGCTTCTCCTTTCTCTATGCCATATATACTGATCCTGTGTTTTTAAATTGCATACATTTCTTGAGTTCCCGTACATACCACCCCCCTTGTTACATTAATTCTTATGGGAAAAATTGCTTTGATATCTGTTGACCTCAGCTGTTTCCTCTGCGAGACTGAACATTTGCCATAAATCTTTTAGTTTGAGCATCCTTTCAGCCTCTTTCTGAACAGTTACGTTTTCATTGTCGTCATCTTCCTCAGATGAATCAAGATCAATCAAGAGTGAAGGATGGAAAAATGGGGTAATGATGGCAGTTAGTGGAGCAGGATATTAAACAATTGGCAGCAGAACTCCAAGGTAGCAGATAGAGAAGTGATAGAGAACTGCGTGTTGCTCTATGCAGAGTTCTTCCTCCTTGGTCCAAATTCCCTCCTAGGCCTGAAGGAGATGCTGAGGAAAAGCCTCTTTTGTATGGGGAAGCTTGTCCTCTTTCCACTCTGTAGGTAAGTGGTGAACCATTTTATTAACTCTTCCTGGTCTAGCTTTGCCCCATGCATCCTCTGGTTACTAGTACAGACAAAGGTTTCCAAGTAAATATACTGAGGAGTGCTGGTTAGTATTTGATTATTTTAATTGCCTTGGATGGTCCTCCTTCCCCTACCAGGCTCTTTCTGGCTTGCATCTCTCCCCTTTCCAGCTCTGATCCCACCACCCCATCATTAAAGCAGGTCTGATTCTTTAATCACTGTTTCTGTTTTGGCTGTGCTGTCTCTTGCTTTGCCTGCCAGTTTGGAAAGCAGCTGTGGAGGGATTGTCTTGTGGACCCAGTTTAGTTTTCAAACTGAAAACAGAAGGTGACCCAGCTGTGAGCAGAAGCATCTGACACCCTGCAGCCCTGATAATCACTGCATTTCTATGCAGGGACTCTTCATTTTGACTGTATTGCAGTTCTCAGAGGTACTTTCTCCTGCATTCTCCCTGCTTTTAACTTTCAGTTCTTTTATTGAAAGGGTGTAAATATGTGGAGGCAATTGAATTGCTAAGGCAGCTGGTGATGCAATAGAAACTTGTTGCTATTGGATTGCTGCCTGGAGTCAGCAGTAGCTCCTCTGGTTGTGGGTGAGATCCCCTCTAGAAGACAAGAGGAAACTTGGACCGAATTCCTTGTAGGCAGCAGCTGCATACTCTAGATGTGAATCCTGGTGGTGGCACTAATTCACTCTCATCGCTATATTTACTATGGGGAATGGGCAGGCCAGTGTTTGTTACCTTCCCAGATTAACTCTGAAGCGTGCAGCAGTTTGAGGTATCTTTTGTCCAAGAACAGGACATACTGTCCAAGTTTCAGCTGCATATTATGTCTCAGCCTACTGATTAACTCATTAAACAAGGTACTGAGAGTTCATGGAGAGGTTCATGTAGGAGGGTGGCACTGGCCCCTTCTGTGCATTTACTTTGCTCTTCGTTCATCCCACCTAATAGAGATGTGAGGGCGGGGATCACCTTAGGCTCCCTGTGCAGGCACAGGACAGAGGCAGGACAGCTGGGGATTCCTACTATAAGAATCATTCTCTGGAGATGTGTCTCTCACTCAGTAGCCTTGGATGGAGGTGGCATTCTTAAACAGAGTGCCTGAATGAAGAACCTGAAGTTAGATGGGATAAATTTGGTCTTTAAAGTCCTGTTACAGCTTGAGCCAGATATACTGCTAAACCTGTGAGGGGAGGTGATCAGTCCATTCTCAGTTGTTCCAAATCCTTCTCAGGAATATGGAGGGCCCATCCTAGGATGACGATCATCAGAGATTCACTGTTTTCCCTCTATTTTCCCTTTTTTACACTGCAGATGGAACACATAAGGAATATTTTCTGCTTTGATAGAGTTTCTGCTTTCAAGATTGTAAATGGTACCTGTTGATCTCTGCCCCATTATGGGCCCCTGTGCCCTGCTGTCTGTGCCAGGCATGTGAGGAGAGTCAGAGCTGTAGATTCAAGCTTCTCATTTAAGTTTCCCTTTCCTAAACTTTTTGTATGTGATTCCTCTGGCATTTAAAAGCCAAGAACAGTGTTTCTGCTCAGAGAAAACAAAATCTAAATAGGAACTGACTAAATCTGTGCTTCTGCCACCTGAAGAGCAGAGGAAGGAGAGAAAAAGGAATTGTAAAGATACATATACATACACACAAATATAAAATGTAAACATCCTTTTGTCAAGGACTTCAGGAGGAGAAGAGAACAAGAATTTTTTCCTTCTAGTATTTGTCGAAGTTGGGAGCTACTGGGCATAGGGCAGAGTTGATTACTAGGACATAAAAACACCTATGGGGAGGATTTGCAGCAGCCTTAAACTGCAGCAAGAGAATTTGGTTATATGGTTAGAAAAACTAGTGATAAACTCTGAAGCAAGAGGAAAAATATGGATTCTCTGTTTTGGAAGAAGAATCTCATTTAGTTCTTTTTGTGGGTTGATCTTATTTTTTTTCTTAGTTTGCAATGGCAATGAATGACTTTATTCCCAGAACTACCCAGCTGAGTAGCTCACCTATGAATTATTGAGTAGTAAGATAACTGGTTCTCTGCCAAAAGTTAATGCATATGGGATGCTTTTGGGGAGAGATTATCATTGGCCGACTCTTAGTGAATGTTTGCATCTAAACTATTTGTATACTATTGGGAGTGGCGTGTCACTGCCAGCCCAATTTGTTTAACAGAGGTATATAGTAACAAATGCGTGGGTATGAGATGACATCTTGTTATCTTGTAGAAGACAGGCAGAACCTGAGCGGAGAGTTGGTGGTCTGACAGTGCTACACATGGAAGGGCTCCCCTCATGTGGGTATGTGAGTGGGTAAGAGAATAAAGGGTGGGCAGATCCACCCTGGCCGTCATCCTTCTTCACCATGTTATAATTAGCAGAATTGGTGACAAGTTAGAGAAAGTATTTTCATGATTGTCTGTGGCAAAAAAACCCACAAAATCTATGTTTGGGTTATGCTATTGATCTGGCAGTAATTGATGGTATTAGCACTGAAATGTCCACTCTCTCACTCTTTTTATTTCTCTTGTGCATAACTTTGATAATTGGGTGGCATGTGGGTGGGGGGAGGATTATCAGCATGATTTCACATACAAATGTGTATGTGTTTTCTGTATATACACCATCTTTTCCCACTTATCTTTTTCAATTAGCAGAGCATAGTGTTTTGAAACCAGGCACTTGAAGGTAAGTGAGGCATGGGAATAAGTTGGCTTTACACTGCAGGAGAATATTTGTCTTTGTAGTGTCTTGTTAGCATGAATTAATTGGGCAGTGAGTCTGAGTGGCATTCCAGCATGTCTGGGACAGATCTTTCTTTGAGGAGGCATATCTGTGAGACTGAAGGTCTGGAAATTCCCACCCAGGATGGACTTTCTTCAAAGCACTCTGTAAAGTGAGCTAGGGGGCTCACGTATTAATAGGCACAGTTTGTCATGTGGAAGAGGAAATCCTTTAGTAAATCCCTCTTTATTAAAACAAGGTGAAGACTGGTTGAGCTAATTGGCTTGTAAAGTTCAGGGAAGAAGAAGACAGAGAAGCTGGTAGTGAATACATTTCATCTGCTCTTCTTTTGAAAGCAGTCAACTGGCACAGAACTAAGCATTCTCTGCTCTGAGCCCTTCCTCTCCAGACCCTGCACCCAATTGTCTAGCAGAAAATGTACACAAATAAATTTGTTTTCTTTGAAATAACAATACTTGCAACTTGGCTTTCAAGCACTATGGAAAAACCACACGTTTTATCTCTTTTACATGGGGAGATTGAAGTGCAAAGGCAAAAGGCATATAAGATGAAAGAAAGAGATTCTGGCTTTTGGCTGAAATAGGTTGAGCAAGCCTTCCTCCATCTTCTTGCTTCTAACTATGCAATTATATCGCTCAGAAACAAGCATATGAGACTGTGCATGTAAATATGGGTTGGATATTTGTCTCCACGGGGTAAACTGATGGTGCCTAATGCATGTTTCAAGAGTGTGGGTGCTGTTGCAAGGAACAGAATTGCTCAGCTGTGATTTTCCAGCCTTCTGATAATAAAAGGGCTTCCTGCTTGTTTGGGTAGAGACCTGAAACCCTGGAGTTTTCTACCTGCTGTGAGAAAAGGGGTGCAGTATCTTTAATGCATGTGACATCGTTATTGCCCTAGACTGTGGGACCAGGGGCTGAATTGGGAAGGCACCTTTACTGGGATTGCTTTGGTTGTCTAGAGCAGATTAGGGAAGACTACGTCCAGTATGACTACAGAAGGATACCTATAAGAAATTAAATGGATGCTGGATGAGGTCATATAGGTCTTCTAAGGCCCTAATAGCTGCATGTGCTAATTTGCTTTCCAGAGAGAGAAATTACTACCTGGTGACATTAACTGCTTTGGATAATGAGACATAGCTAATAATTGTAACTAACCACAAAGTGCAGTCTTTCATAGCAGGTTATCTGTGTGTCATTTGCAATGTTAATCCAGCAAGTGAGCAATCAATTAGGTCTCACACATGGGATAAGGTAAAGGCCAAAGGCAGGAGTCCCACTGGTGCTATGATGCATAGCTAAGCTTTGAGGAAGTCAATCAGTGCCGTGGGATGAGAGCTACTCAAAATAAAGCTGCTTTTTAGTCTAGCAAGGCTTTCTATTTTCATCACTTGTGTTACATATTGCACTTTCTAGATTTAAATAAAAATGTAAAGGCTGACTCTGGAGGGTAGAGGGTGTTTCTCACAGAGAAGGAAGCCTGGGCTAAAGACAGAAGGACTGGGATATGGGTCCTGTTATGGAAGGTATCCTGATTCAGGACGCCAGATACTGAAGGTCAGGATACAGGACTCCTGTGCTTCTTCTGTCTGATGCTGCCAGTTTGTATGACCTCAATTAGGGCGTCTTTCTGTTTGTGCCTCTCTTTTTCCACCTGGACATTCCTGCGCTGTGGTGCTCTTTGCAGTAAAGGAAGCATTGCAGGAAGTAAATTCCTGTAGAAAAATAAGAGTGCAGCAGCCCAAGGCAGCTGCACAGACTGGCAGTACAGGGCAGGCAGCTAACCACCTACAGAGATGGCTGTTGTCAGCCGCTGCTCAGGGTGGCTGCATGGGAGACAAGGCTGCCTGTGAGTCAGAAAGCAGATTATGAGTGAGCTCCTCAGCGCTGGCAATCCTTCCAAAATAAGCCAGGTTATACTAGTCACAGTTCACAAGCTGCAGTGAGAAAGCAGACTTTGCATGTGTCTTGCATAGTAGTGTTGTCCTGTGGTGTCTAGGATATTCGACCTTCTCAACTATTGCCTGGTAATTACTGCAAGGTCTCTTCACTCAGTGCTCCCCTGTTCTGTAGATGTTGATTTGTGTTTAAGCTTGTCACTGAGTTCTGTGCATCAGTCCACTCCAACAGGAGCCTTTCTTTGCTTTTCATCCATACCAGACTGAGCAGACTCATGACAACATCCTCATTTTCTAATTTAGGTGATTTTTTTTTTCTATATTTACACCACAAGTGAAAACCTTTCTGTAGTGCATGTCTGCTATCCCAGGGTGCTCTGACTTCATCACCAATGAAAGAAACGTCTCTGCCTTCTGAAGGCATCTGGATTTGAAGGGCATCTGGAGCACTCAGCAGTGCAGCAATGGCCGAGTACCCGTTCTTGAGCTCTGCCCAAGCAGGAGAGCACAGTAACAGTGCAAGGAGAGTGTGGTCTCTCCTGCAAGCTCTTTGGCTCTTGTGAGGGAGAACACTACTCCCTTCCTCAAGGCTAAAATAACAGACTTAAACCAAGTTAACCACCACTTGACAGCCAGTCCACTTTCTCACTCACCTGGCAGGATGAGCATTTCAGTTCTGGTTATTTCCAGTGAAATTAAGAAAATAAGAGGTCATTGGAACACAAAGCAACACTCCTTGGTGCTTGACATTTCTCTGTTGTGCTTCCCTCGCTGTTGCCCTTCATCGTTGTGAACACTGTTAGCTTAGCAACCCTTCAGTGCAGAGCATCTGCTCTGGTTCACAGCAAGGGAGCTGCCTGCAGCCTGGCTTTGCTTTAGGGTGCTTGGCACACTAGAGTAGGTTGCCTGTGTTTGGCTGATTTGATTTGCTCCTAACTAGGTAATTCTGCTGCAAAGGCAGGCTGCCCTGCCTTGTGTTTTGCAGCAACAGCATCTTAACAAGGTTGCTGGAGGAGCCTCGCTTCAACACCGCCTCTTCACCCCTTTCATCATTCCTCTTGCCAGTGAGCTCTTGTAGAGTTAAGCTGTGCGCTGAGAGAGAAGAGTAATTGTCTGTATTTGTTCGCTGTGTTTCTTACCAGGGCATCTGTGCACAGAGGTTTTTTACCTCCCTTAAGCGTAGCAACCTGCTGCCTACAACGTGGTGGCTGCTTAAAAGAGTGCTTCAAATGCAGGAAGTGGAGTTCAGAGGAATACAGAAGGGCATTTGAGGAACCTCTGGACAAGGACTCAGCTTTGTAACTAGGCTAAAAACTGCAGTTGATACCGAAGGTCCCCAAAGAGTATCATGGCAGCTTAGCAAGCCAGAATAGCCAGATACTGCTCCCTCCTAGCCAGCAGGGATGCTGCTTGCCTGTGGGTATAAGAGGCACCTGGGAAATCATTATCCTTTCCTGCAACTCCCTAAAGGTGTCTGTGCAGAAGTCATGTGGGAGATCTCTGCTCCAACACAGTCCCCATCTGAAGTGTACTGGAGCTGTTCAGTTCCCAGTTCTAACAAGTAGGATCACCAGTTATTTAAACAAGCTTTCATTTGCCTTTAAGCCAGGGAAAAACAGAAAAGGCTGTGGTGTTAGCTGCTAGGTTTTACAGACTGAATCCCTGCCTTTCTGGTGAGTCTGCCTTTTGTGTATAACCTACTTGAACAAGTGCGGACTTCCCAGTAGACATTGGAGGCCAGAGCTGATGTCTGGCTCTGTAATTGCTGTTGACCTTTCTTTGTTTTCATATCCATTGGGAACCTTTGGGAATAGCTGACCCTTGGTATAGTTCTGTATGCTTTGCAGCAATGGGATGATCTGCTTCAGCTCTCTCTCCAGAAAACCCAGGAGCTCCAGGACTACCTGCAGAGTTAATGCTTATTGGGTGCTTCCTAGTGCCAGAGACAAGAGGAGAAAATATAATCATTTTTTAATTTATAGGCACTTTCAGACATTCCCTTTGCAAGATGATACCGTAGGCCCAGAGCCTGTCCCAGTGCAAATCGAGTAAATCCCATTTCCCGGCTGAAGAAGATTAAATAACTTCTGCATCCTTGGCTGCCCTGCTGTTCCGGTGACCTAAGGAAGCATCTGGAACATCTCAGCCCTGTTCCTCTGTGACCCTTTACCAGCCTCAGACAATCTCTCAGTGAGGCCCAGGAGGGTACTTTCCTTGCAGCACATTTCCTTGCAGTCAGCTCTTTGTCCAATTTCAGACCTTTTTTTTCTTCCTTTGTCCCAGCCCCGTAGACAGGCACAGCTAGGTGCAGTGAGGGAAGCTGCTCTCCCACCCCTCTCTTTCCTCATCAGGAGAAAGGCTGCTTTGAGTGCATCTGGAACTGCTGTGCCATTTTTTTAAACCTTCTTTTTTCTCTTCTCCCCCCTTTTTCTCCTTTTTTTTTTTTTCCCCCCTACATCACCAGCTGGCCTAGATTATAATGTGAGACCCCACCAGCTTCAATTAAGGAGCAGATGTGACCGAAGAAATGGGATAGCAGCTAGGGATGGAGATGACACATTCATAGCACTAGGTCTAATCAAACAACTTCTCACATTATTCTCACCGTGAGGTGGGAGACATATGAGCCAAAGGCAAGTCAGCACTTGGAGCACTCGCAGAGACACACTGCTAGCAAAGACATCTCTAACGAGCTGACCATGCCACTCAGCTCATCAAGGGCTGCTTTTAATCCACTAAAGTGCAGCAAGGGGCCCAGAGACTGAGAGTTGAGAACAGCTATCTTGAAAACAATCAGCCATGTCAAGCCAGGTCTGCCAGGTGGAGGGGATGATTGTATGCTGCATACCCACAGATGCATTTGTGCCCCGGGACACTGCATGCCCACCTGGGGGACAGTGTATGCGCCATCTTCATCTGTGGTGAAGATGGAGGTGTCACTACTATTACAGAGCTGTCAGTGGGTCTTGCTGGTGTCAGGCTATGGGAGAGGAGAGACTGATGAGCTGGAGCCCTCCAGGCATGGTTGTGTTCAGGGCAGCAGGGATACTGAGTGACCCATGGTTGTTGTTGGAGCTGTTTGTGGCACTACAGATGCTAGGTGTTGCAGGGTTTTGGGCCTAGCTTGGCAGTTTTGTGGACCTTTAGAGGAGGTGGGTGCTCTGTAGATCTGTAGTGCATAGAAGTTGTCTGTGGAAGAGCAGGTGCTCTGAACATGGAGAAGGTGAGTTGTGATTGTGCTGAAGCTTCTATAAATCAGTTCTCCCTCTTTTACATTCAGGCTAACAACTGTTTTGTGTTCAGGAAGCTTTTCTCATTTTAGATGGAGAGCATCTGGTTATCCCCATGCTGTAGTTTTTTAATTAAAAATTTATTGCAAGTGAAACATGTCTATCAGATGGCTGTGGAGATTGAAGTTCTCTGCCATTGCATTAAATAAGGGTTAAACTAAACAGCACCAGTCCAGACTTTCTCCTTGCTCTGCTTCAACCATGCCCAAATTGTGAGGTTCCTGTAAATTTTTACAAGTCTAAAGAACAAGTCTCCCTTTGCTAAGGAGGTGAACACAGATCACCATTCCCATTCTCACACTACTGGCAGAGAAGCTGACATGGATAGATGTGACTCACCTCCCAACATCAGGGCATTGTTGCCAGAGATAAAAATAGAACCCAGAGTCCCTGTAGCCAATTCCTGATGTACATCAATACAGCATATTGATGTATTCAGGAGAAGCCCTCTAACACCCCTTCAGGTCTTTAGGGACAGCCAGTGCATATCCCTCCATCTAAACACAGCGTCCTTGATAATCCTGTCAGACGATGGTAAGACCATGAATGTAACTGCTTGGGAGCTTACCTGCCTGCTCAGGGAGTGCATTTCATGCTGTATAAGAGGACTGTGGTTTTTCTGGTTAGGATCTGAGGACTGAATCCAAGCTGTGACACTCGGTTGTTGGGGTTGTGCTTCCCACGTGAAACAGTAGGGCTTTGTAGTTTCTCCAAGCAATGTCTCAGTGTGAAATGAGTACTTGCTAAAGGCCACCCTTACCTCATAAAGGGGAGGGAGGTGGGATGTGGCCACAGCCTGGTCAGAAGGGGATGTCAGGTGACTATTGCTTTTGGTTTGATGCATCCTGGCTTCCACTAGAAAATAAGCATCCATTTGGAAATCATAGGTACCTGTCTCATCAGAGGCAGTCAGGGTGACTGTTCTGAGTGAGACAGTTGTTCCCTGACAGCGTCCCTGTCTGTTGCTCTGTTCGGTCTCCAGTCCCCCCCGTGGTGGAGCCGGCCTTCCAGGATGTACGCCAGGGCATGGGGCACAGCGTCACTCTGCGCTGCACCATGCTGAAGGGCAGCCCCATGAAGGTGGCCACCTCTGTCTGGCGCTTCAACGGGACTCTTCTGGCACAGCCCCTGGCCGAGCAGCAGGACTACTCAGAGCTGAAGGTGGACAGCGTCAGTCGGGAGACCAGTGGGAATTACGAGTGCAGCATTTCCAATGATGTGGGAGTCTCCACCTGCCTCTTCCAGGTGTCTGGTAAGTCATAAAATGTACATCAGAGCAAGATGTTGGATGGGGTCATGGACGTGGGAAGCTTGCTCCTCATAAACTCAGTATAGGCAACCTCTACTGCCTCCTCTGTACACAGCATTCTGTTCAGGAGGAATGATTTTTCATAACAGGGAGCTCTGTCTCCATCATTCAGGCAGATGGACCTGGAGCAGTTAGTGCTAGCCACTAGTACATTTTAGCTTACATTTTAGTTTGACCACTTGCCTGAAAAATACAGGATTTAAATTCAAGGCTGCCATCAGCTTTTAAGCTTGGACAACCTGTATCATTGGTAAGTATTGGCCAAGGGAAGGTGAAAAGCATACATCTACATACCTCCAACAGGCTCCAAACCATCTACTTTCCCCTTTAAAAGCCAACAAACCAAGAAGCAAAAACTGTATTATGTAGTCTTCTGCCTTCCCCATGTCTCCTGTCTGTCTGTGTCTCATGATGCTTTCTAGGAAGAACATGATTTGGGTATGGACAGTAGTACTCAGTGGATTTGCTGCTCAGTTTTCTGTGAATCCATCATCCACCATAATAGGACTCTTCTCCAGCACCTGCAACTGCAAAGAGGGATGGCAGAGTTATAGCATCTAAAACCACACATACCTGGCCTCTGCAACTGATCATTAAATCTGCTTTTCCCATGACCCCAGAATCAACTTGAGCACAAGTTTCTAGAAAAGCTCTCCCACAAAGTTGCCTTAATAAGCAATAAATTCAGCCCAAAGACTGGGCTTTGAGTCTGGGGTCAATTTATAATACATTTCAAGTCAGGGTTGAACAAAAGAGAAAAAATAACCTCCATAGAGGCCTGATTTTGAAGCAGATCTTTCACAGGGTTTGAAAAAGCTCAGGTGTGCTATAACTCTGAGGTGCTCTCAGAAATGGGAGCGCCCAAACTGTTTGAGTCCTTTTCAGGACCTTGCTCTCACCCCTTGATATTTCCTGGCATCTTTCTGGCAGTGGGATTTTCTTGAGAGCTTTGGCAGTCTTTACCCTTTTTTCATATGCTTGTAACTCTCACATCACTAAATGATGGCAAACCATATCCCTCTATGAGCCATCGCAGAGAACTGTGTCCCTGTGGAGCTTGGGAACGCTTCCAGGAATTTCTTGCTGGAAACTGGAACAAATAGCTATTGCCACCCAGTGTGCCATGCTGTGCCTTAGATAAGATTCCCTCAGCAGCAAGAAGCGTTCATCCCTAGACAGCTCTGATCAGGAAAGCTACAAGCCTTTATTTTTCTGCATCCCTTCTCCATTTCCAAGGCATTGATATCTGATGGTAGCTGTTCAGCTGCAGACATCTCTGCCTGCCTCCTGGACAGTTACAAATCAATTAAGACCTTCTGAGCTTGTAGAGCAACGTGAAAAATAATCCAGTGGGTAGACAGCTTCGCTTGGGCTCAGGATTGCTGGAGTTTTAATTCCCATCAGCTACAGCCTTCTTGTGTGAGTGGGCAGAATGGCATGGTCTTTTTTGGCATGGTCTTTTTTGGTTTTGTTTCTTCTCAGTGGAAGAAAGACTTACAAACCTTCCTATGTGACAGGGAGGCAGTGACTCATTTGTGACTGTGGGATGTTCAGAGGTAGTGAAAATACTATACATGAATCTGCCGAGGATGTGATTAGTTTCATCTATGGATGGGTGATGAGCTTTCTAAGATGTTTTGGAAAGACAGTGAGACATCCAACCCATTCCTCTTGATCAAGTTATCAGGCAGCCCACACTGGTCACAACCTGCTCTCCCACTAGCCACAAGCACAGAAGAGCCCTGAAAGACAGAGTGAATAATCTTCAGCTCTTCCAATTGGCTGTACGCAAAAGACAGAACTTTACAGTAATGCTAAAAGTTTCCAAAAAGGCAGTTCTGAAAATATTTTGATCTGCAGCATTTCTATCCAAAGGGCAAAAGGCTTTTTTTTTTTTAAATTTCCATCTCCATCTTTGAGTCAATTAATATGGAATTAATACCATGCAAGATAATGATTATCATCAGTTCTGATTTTATTTTGGATTCCATTATGAAGCTTGACTTCCACAGTCAATACAAGTTGAATAAGCAGCAATTAGTCTCTGAGATGATTCTGAACTTCTTGCTTGTGCAAAAATTCAAGTCAATAAAAATAATACGAAAAAAAGGACTTGGAAATAAATATCAATATTATCCGTCTGAGTTCATAAAAAAAACCCCATTGAATCCTGTCGAGCCTGATTATAACTATACGGAATGGCAGGGCCTGTGATTCAAGTGGAAAGGTGCAGCAGATGGCCTGAGAAGACGCTATTTATGCCTATTCTGCTCTCCAGTGTCCCTTGTTGCCCAGGCATCTTTCTGGTCACTGCAGGTTCAGATTGGACCTGAACCCAGAAAGTTTTCGTTCAGGTCCAGCTCCTGCCTGACTCGGCTCAGGATCTGCCAAAAATTGAAGCTCACAGGGTGAAATGAAGGTAATTTCATAAAGGGCAAAACCATTTGTGGGTAAGACCTCAGTTTTCTTCTAGACCCTTCTAGTTTACCAGGCTGCATGTCAGCTGCCTTCAAATCCAGTTTAGTAGTGGCTCAGGACAGCAGTGGCTGGGGAAATGACAGGAAGTCCCTTCTTCTCTGAACTGCCTAGTTTCTCTCTGGTATGTTGCTTCTCCTGTATTTCCCTTCTCTTGCTACACTGTTTTTAAGGAGAGACATGAGTTTAGAAAAGACATCTCCACCCCTGCCAAAGCTCCTGCTGTTTTTACTCAGGCTGAGGTCAGCATCCCCTTTGCTGCTGAGTTGACTGTTGCACTACAAAGAGGCTGGAGCACTATGTTGCCAAGGCAGGGGTGATGCAGAAGGAGCAAGGTCTCCTTTTTAATGCCATGGTCCCTGTGTGATAAATAGCACTTTTCCTATGACCTACTGGCCAAATGATCTTTCCTCAGTTTGTTAGCAGGAGTCTTTGTAAAGCAGCAGATGAAACAGGAGAAATGCCAGTTTAAAGCTGTTACCTCAATCTAAACTACAAAGCAAGGGAAAAAAGATGAGGGCTGGTTCCAGCTGGAGAACTGAAATTGTTCCCACCTTTTTAGGTGGCTGATCATGCCCCACTGGTGTTGCAGGGCTGCTAATCCTCCCAGTAGTTTAGGCTGTGAAAGCAGTACTGAGTCACAGAAAATGGTGGCACATCACAGTAAAGGTGTCCATCACATGAGAGGCAGGTCAATGAGCTGGGTGAGTGGAGCTGTTCTACCCTCACCATGTCTCTTTGTAATTTATGTTCCCCTTGATCCCACTCTTTTAATTTCTTCCATCTTTTTTCTTTTTTCCCCTCCAGCAAAAGCTTATAGCCCAGAGTTTTACTATGACACTCCCAACCCCACCTTGAGCCAGAAGCAGTCCAAGAATTACTCTTACATCTTGCAGTGGACACAGAAAGAGCCTGATGCTGTGGATCCCATCCTCAAGTACCGTCTCGAACTACGGCAGGTAAGGTCTGCTCTTCTGTAGCCTCAGCATATGCCCCTTGGGAAGACAGCCTTTCAGGCTTTCAGTTACATCAGTATCCCTTGGCTGATTAAGAGCTGAAGGTGATGAAATTGACAGATCTTGATGGTCTTGCACCTTCTTTTCCAAATGGAAGAGACAGGTCAAGTGCACAGCTCAGTGATCATTTTTACCTCTGGTGTTGGGTACAGTCAAGGTCTTCCAAAGCCCTGCTGCCCCCATTGGACTGTTCATGGTCAGTGTGTTGAATGGAGGTTTAATGGAAACAATACCCCACAGTCATTAGTAGGTATTGTAGATTTTATAGGCCAAAGACTCAAAAGAGTGGAATTCCATCCTCCTCACTTGTATGGAAAAAAGGAAATAAGCTGAAGAGCTCTCCAGCCAGGAACTGCAGGAAAAAAGCATACACTGTTTGTGTTGTGGAAGGGCTTTCATACTGTCACAGTAACTAAGCTATTTGAACTATGAACTCTGCAGGGGAAGAGAAGTGGGTTTCAAGAGCTTGAAGAGAAATTGTATGGGGGGTGCAGGCTGGATGGGAGAACTGAGCAAAATCTGAAGACATCAGTAGTTGAAGAAGGTTAGGGGAAAGAGTTTGATGTTTTTAAAGAGCATATTAACTTAGCAGGATTGCCAGGTACTTTCATCCATGCTCAGAAAAGCACCTGTGTTCAACGTTTTTGAAAAATGGGGACACTTAAAATTGGTAGTTCTTGCCATTCAGTGGTAGCTGGGAAGCAAATGCATTTTACAAGGGAAAGTTTGTTTACTGTAGATAGAAAACAAAATAATTAAAAATATTCAAGTGTCTCTTTCCTCTAGTTCTGCACAGTAGGCTCCAGTTTTATGTCTCCATTTGATTGTGAGCTCTCTGGGGTGGGACAGCCTTTGTTTGTTACTCACACGGCATGGAGCACATTGTCAGTACTTAATAATAATACAAGACACAGGGGAGCCTCTAATAATGAAGGCAGTTTGTCATAGTAGCTCTTCCCTCTGAGCCAAGTTTTGCTATTATCAGCATTGCAACTCAATGAGCAGATTTGTGGGTTTTATCCTTCTCTGATAATGTTGAGGGTTTTTTTCCTTTTGCACGGTGTCTAAAAGTAATCTTGAATCTGTTCTCCTTTGAGCTTCTACTGAAAGGGATCAAGAAAATGGAAAATTACTTTTTTTGCTTTAAGTTGTGACATGAAGGGAGCTGAGTGGCCATGCAAATTTAACCCCCCTCAGTTTTGTTCATGCCCCATCACTTACTGCTGTTGAGGTTTTGCCGCATCTCCACAATAGTTATGACTATTAACTGATGGGGTTTAGAGGAGTGTAATATTGTGGCCCTGCTGTAGCCCATTCTCATGTATGGGCAGGCTCTTAGAAATGGCTACAGGTCCCATCATGGTGGCCTGGGTCTGAATATGAGAGGGCAGAGGGAGGAGGAAGCAGAGGAGGTTTTTTCCCACTTCTGTCAAGCACAAGCAAGAAACACTGGAAAAGGCTTTCACTGTAATGTCTCCTTCTGGCCCTCCTCCAACAAAAATATTTGCATTTCATGGTGAGGTCTCCCCCTCCAGATGTCTTACGGAGGTCCCACTGAGCCCTTTTCATTTCCTTGTCCCAGAGGATTACATCCCCTCTCATGTTCAGCCTGCCACTTCCCTGTACTCTTGTCCTGCCTTCCTGATGTTTTCCCTATGATGTCTCACTTGAACTCCAAAGAGCCTTGTGACATCACCTGACCTTTCACACTTTCCCTTGCTCCATCACTCTCTTCCATATCTCACAGACCCCGATGCTTTGTCACATCTTCTTCTCTGTGCTGGGACACTCTTACACCCTGCTCCAGCTTTAGTGGGTGTATATCTTAATGTCAGGTTTCAAGAGACTTTGCCTACACAAACCCGTGTAGAACCATTGGTTCTCTGGTACCCTGAGTTAACGTTCAGAGAATAACTACACATGTTTCTCTAAGAGATTTCTTTGAATTTGGTGAGAAAATAGGCATTTTGGCAAAAAGGATTTTACAGAAATAAAACATGCAACTTCACAAAAGCATTACAACAGACTACCAGGACTAACAAGCATTGCTGTAGTAAGGGACTTCTGTTACACCCAGCAAACTCTATGCCACTTAAGTTAGGTACCCATAACTTACAGAAAATGTTTAAGTTACCCACAAGAGGAAGAAAAGAATAAAGGAAGAGAGATTAAGAGAAGAAAGAGTAAAGAGAGAAAAAGAGGGGAGAAAGAACATAGTTACCACTCAGAAGGTCACATGTTGATGGCTCTGAAGAGAACAGGCCAAGGCCCACGATGGAGACTTTGGTGAGTGCCTCTTTATTGTGGCAGCTCCCTCCAGGTGGGACCTCTGATCCACTGGCCCCTCACTATTCCCCCCCCCCACACACACACAGAGCCTCACAAGGTGGTTCTGACCCAGTAATAACTGAACTGCTGTGTGACAGACACCTGGGGTAAGCTTTGCATACTTCTGTTCCACAGTTGGACTGCAAAACATAATGACCTCACTGAATATAACTATGCAAAGCTCAAAAGCTTAAAAGCATTACTGACTGGAGAGCTCTTAAGAGAGGGGATTTGTCTGCCTGGGTGTGGAGCTCCTGTTTGTCTGCGCACCCTCCTCACTGGATGTGCTGGCTTTCCAGGAACTAGCTGTGGTGGCAGAAAAATCCTAGATAGCTAGGATTGAAGTGGAGTATTCTCCTTAGCTAAAAAGGGCCTTACACATGGCCAGACACAACTGATTTATTGCCAACATCAAGCTGATGAAAGCTTACCCAGCCAGCCAGCCCTGGGAGCTCCACAGCCTCAGTGGTCATGGCAGGGGCTTTTCAGCACCTTAAGGATGAATGAATGTGTCGGCAGCAGCCTGCAGTCTTGGGGTTGTCAGGGGCTGTCAGGTGTAGAGGGTATGGAAAGGGGGGAATCTTGCTGAGCTGGAATCCAGAGGCCAACCAGCTAGGACGCCCAGTGGTTGTAAGCTGGTTTTTCATTTCACACTCCCTGGTTTGCTGGAAGAGCTCTTGGCATATGTAATGTGAAGATCCCCAAGTAGCAGGATGCTTTGCAAGGCACCTGGGAACCCTTGAATTAAATTTGCTTGCTCCAGCTGCGAAAGTGGGGCTGGGTGAGAGTCAAAGTACTGCTTATTAATTGGCTGGTGCTGTGGCTCCTCCAGCTCTTCTTGTTCAGCAGCTTCCTAGGGCTTATTGGACATTCCTGTGGGAGTTGCCAGCAGTTTGAGGGAATTTGGTTTCCTAAGCAATGGATGGGGGCTCCCAGCAAGACGGGCAGGTGCATTTCCACCAAAGTTGATTGTTCCCAGCAGTGCAGAGCAGGCTGAGCAGCACAGCAGACGTACCAGTTCCAGTAGAATAAGGATTAACTTTCGATTAAACCATATAAGCAGCTTGACAGCTTGAAGCCACTGACCCAGGCAAAGCGCATATGATAGCAACTTGGAGCAAGCTTCTTGTAAAGCCTCTGATCTATGTCTAGGCAAAAGAGGCTGTTACTTCCCAGAGGGCATCAGTCAGGGTGGCTTAGGCAGTGGCATTGCTGAGTGCCGATTCAGAGGGGAAAATTTCCCCACTGAGGAACAGCGGGGGCCTCACAGCCGTCTGTCCTGACAGCTTGCAAGGCTTTCTGTTTCTTGCTGCAAAGCAAGTGATCCAAATACCAACCACCTTACTTCACCTTAGCCAGTGAACTCAATGAGTTAATAACCTTGGATGGTTTGGTTGAGAGCAGATGCTGTGAGGCTCTTGGGTTATTTTTTTGGTCAGTTTTCTTTCTTCCATGTATTCTTGGAGCATAGAAAGGCACTGAGGCACTGCACTCCAACTGAAAATGCTTTTCATTGCTTGGGGATTCAAACCAGACTCCCCAAACCAGATCTTTGCTTAAAAAATAAAAAGCCTTTTTAAGTTGCTTGTTTCTGTCTGTGTATTTTATCCCCTCCCAGGGCTCTGCTCTAACATTAAAAAGAAATGAAAAGCCATCTAATACTGCAAGCAGGTTGCATCATGGAGGAAAGATCTGAGTTGGGCTGGTGGTTACGGGGGATACTGGCAGAATTACTATGCAGTTAATGAGCTGGAACCCATCTGTGACCTGAGGCTGCAAGAGAAAGAGGAAGGAGAAGCTATTGGTGCAGTAGGAAAGTTTAATCTTCTTTGTGCCCCTCAAGGAGACCCGAGGCTGCTGTCTCCTCTGTACCTTCTCATACACAAGCTCAGGCCAGAACAGGGCCAGCTTAACACATTCCTGCCTTTCCTATCCTCAGAGCAGGTTCAGCTCTATCTGCCAGACAGACCCCTGAAATTTGCACTGGGCCAGCCCCAGACCCATTTGTTAATTAGCTCACTGGGTTGTCACTTCAGATTAATTCCTGTCAGGGAGACTGTCTTTAATGAGTCTGGCCCTGTGCAATGCCTGAGTAATTGTACGGTCTCTCTTTGTTTGCACTTTCATCCCCTCCATGTTGTATAAACATCCCCTGCTGTCTACAAAACTCATCTGGGCTCTGGAACCGGCTGCCACTTGCCTCATCAGCCAGCCAGAGCAGCATTAATGAGAGCTGTGGCAGTGGGGAGCCGGGCACACCGTGTGGGGAGGTGACAGATAACAGAGCTGTTTGGACAGACATAGGACAGGGGCGTTAGCAGGAATTTAATGATTGTGATTAGAGTGGAAGGTTAACTCCACTGATGGCCATCACAACGCAGCAGGAGAGGTTTTATGCTGAGGCCCATGGATTGTGGATCTGTATCTCTTCATTTCTGCCTCTGAGTTGTTCTTCTCTCCTCTGAGCCCACTTTGGTAGTGTCTGTCAACTACTGTCTGTCTTTGGCTTCATTAGCATGCAGCGCTGGCACCCCCTCCAAGGACAGGGGTGTCTCTCACATCTCTTCATTCACTGAGCAGGGGTGGTATCACTGGAAAGGGAGCATGAGCAAGCAGTGCACCAGGCTATAATCTTTTTCATAAATGTTTAGTTGAAAATGCTGTTGGGTTCCAGATTAGAAAAGGCTATGAATGCAGGAAGGTTATGTATTTGAGCAGGTGGTGGCCCTTGCAGAAGCCCAGCCCTGTGCCCTGGGAGGTGAACAAAATTCTTTTTTCTTCTGCACATGCAACCATGGCTTCAGACAAAGATTCTTGGAAAACCAAGGAGCACCTTGAGGGCTTTCCTGAGGGCTGCACCTCAGGGCTGGAGGACACCAAAGGCTCAGTAAGAAGGCAGCTTTGCACAAGGCAGGGCAGTTCAGGGTGGCCAAATTTGCTCTACAAACACAAAGGCTAACATTTTGCTGGCTCCAGGGCACAATGCTGCCATTGCCAAGACAACTACTGTAGACCAGGTTGGGTCCATAGCCTTCATCCAGAGGCTCCCTGGGGCATTGTGACCCCACTGGCCCCATCCTTGCATTCCCCCAGTAGTTCTATACTGGGGTTTTCAGCTGAGGGATGCTGCAGGAGATGACGAGGTGATACCTGTGTTAGGACTTAGCTAAAAAGCAGTCCTACTTTTCATACTAATAGATGAAAAGCTTAAAGGATGAAGTTGTGGCTTGTAAGCTAGGGAGGGACCCATCATTCTCTGGATAAAATGTGCCCTGTGGTACACTGGCCTGATGTTACCTGGAAAAAGGGAATAGGCTTGTGGTGCCACATCCACCAAAAAATCCAGCTGACAAGGTGTTTAACTGGATAGCCCAGTTTGATGTCCCAGTGTGAACCACAGGCAGGGCACATGGAATAGGCTTGTGTGAGTCCCTTTGCCTAGAGCATCACAGTCCCAGCCAGCCATGCAGGGAGTGTGTCTTTTCATGAAGAAGCAGATGATAGCCTGGGCTGCATGTGAGATGCTGCATGGACCAAAACATTCGTGGAGTGTGACAAACTGCACCCCTTTACTGTTCCTCATTTTACTTGATATGCTTGTCCTGTCACAGCAGTGTTAGGACTGGGTACTGCAGTGACTTGGTCTCACAGTGTTTGCCCAGGACTGAATCTCAAAGCACACCTTCTGTTGTAGGACGGTTTATAAGTCACATCTGTCAGAAAGCTTCTATACTCTTCTTTTCCTTTTTTTCTTACCTTGTCTGCCAGTTTGATGTTTGATCACAGGATGCTGTCAAATGGGATGTCAAATCAACACAACTCCATCTACCTGCAGAGCCATGTAGTGGCAAAAGGTCTTTTTTCAGTTCTAACTGACCCATCTCCCTATTGATACTCTTTTTTTGTTTGTTTTTTTTTATTTCAACTCTTGTTCAGAGAGTGAGAATAGGCAAATTACATCTGTGCTCTCAAGTCAATTGCCTCCAGTTGTGCTAGTGGCATTCGTGATGCTGTGCAGGACTCAACCCTGAGGAGGAGGTAGAAGAGGATGCAGAAAGAAACAAGTGTGTCAGCAGGAGGTGTGCTTGGTGGATGGTTTGAACAGCTATCATGATGCAAAGCCAGGGAAAGCAAGAGAGAGAAAAGGAGACACTGCCTTTCTAGGCTGCAAGAGGAGGAGAGGTTTGGGACTGAGTGTCAGCCACACATCTGTGGAAGGAGAGCTGATCAATAGCATTTGATGGACAAGCAGTCCTTGAAGCTTAGTGAGGCTGCTGTGCGGGACCTGGGGGTAACATAGCAACTTTGCCACAGGCATTTTGGGAATGAAGAGGGCAGGATCTTGCCTCAGCTCTGTTCTCTGCTGCCTGAAAATAGGACACACCGTCAGTTACCGCATCTGACAGCACACTGAGCCATCTCTGTTTTCATCCCTAACAATCTGTCACAGAGGATGGTATGTCAATGAGACCTGCTGCTAGAACAAGGTCCTCTCCACCTGTGTTGTAAGGGAAGATTCCAGGATAGCTGGATGTTTGGTGGGGGTGGGAAGCAAGGAGCTTTTTCCACATTTCGTGTATGTACTCTCTACTGGCTAAGACAAGAGCAGCAGAGCCTCCACCCAGCACAAAGAAAGGGAATTTTCCCTTGGTCACTGCTCACTCCACTACCAGGGGAGATGTCTGCCTGGCTGTGGTTGTTGTTTGCACTGTCAGCCAGAGGATCAGAGTGTTTTCTACAAGGTTGGCCAGAGAAGTTTGACACAGGCCTGACCAGTACTGATGGCTCAGGTGAGTTCAGTGGAAATGGCTGATACCTATTGGATAAGGTTGTCCCCTTGGATAGCCTAGCATCTTCCAATGCCACTACTGAGATTTCTTCCCTTTACCCGTGAAAGATTAGCAAACGATGCTTAACTAATGAATTAGTCTGATTAATTTTGTCTTTTTGCATTCACAAATTGCTTTTCAATATGATATGTGGCTTTTTTTTGAGCTGGTTTTCCCTAGTCCACAGATCATTTGTAGTCAGTTAGTTGGGCAAATCAGTAATATGAGCAGAGGCAGGTTAGTGCCTCAGTCTTAGGGTATCATTCCTCTTCTGTGATTATCCAAAGTAAGTAAGGTGTGGTTGGTTGACTTTGACTGGACACCAGGTGCCCACCAAGCTACTCTATCAGCAGGATGGGGGGAATAAAATAAGATGGAAAAAATCACATGAAGATGAAGGCAGTTTAATAACCAAAAACTAAGGCAGAAGCAAAGGAAAACAAAAGGTTTATTCTTTACTTCCCATCAATAGGCAATGTCCAGCCACTTCCTGGAAAGCAAATTTTCAGTATATGTAGCAGTTGCTCTGGAAGACAAACATCATAATAATGAATGCCACCCCCCCCCATCATTTTATCTCTTTGGTCAATTTGGATCAGCACGCCTGGATGTGATGTCCCTTTCCAAGATCTTGCCTACTGGTGAGGGAGGAATGTTGGAGAGATAGCACTGATACTGTGGGAGCACTGCTCAGCAGTAACAAAAACACTGGTGTGTTGTCAAGACCTTTCTAGATACTCACACAAAGCACCACACACTGTGGGTTGCTATGGGGAAGATTAACTCCATCATACCTGGATCCAGTACGTAAGCTCATCTGCCCAAAACAGGGTAGCTGAAACTTTTACAAGTTGTTTTGCCATTCATAAGGTGCCAGCAGAGATTTTGTCTTACATTAACTTTTCATAACTACTGCTCCTAATGCAATTCATGTACTTGACTGGGCAAGAGAGAAAGCAGGATACTGTTTACCTTGCCTAGTACAACGGAATAATCCAAACTGTTTTCCCAATCTTAACTCTGTTCAGAATAGTTACAGTGCCTGAGAAGAACAGTACAAATAATCTTGCTGGAAAGGTTCATATGATCTTAAAACGCACCTAGAATGAAAATCTCATCTCTCTCTAGCTCCTAGCATGGCTGTTCAATGCTCATGCAAGGTAAGGAAAATGCGAGAGAAGAGATAATCAGATTCCCCAAGTGAATACACCCCTCCTAGCAGCCTTGCAGGCTAGAGATGTTGTTTTCACACTACTGTGCTTGTTCCTATCCAGCAGGCTGTTGGCTTGTGTTTTACAAAGCTGAGTGCAGGATGAAAAATGCTTGCCAGATATCAAAGATAAAAGTCAGCCCTTTTTGTGCCTCTCTTATCCACATTCCTTCGGTGGCTTCAAGGGGTACATGCTGTTTATTGAGTCTTTGTGAAAGTCCCTGTCGATAGGCTGTGATGCAGCTTCCTCCCATTTACTCTGTTCATCTGTTATTTTCAGTAGTCAGCCCATGTTCCTCCTACTGCTTCACCGTCTTTTCTTTGTGCATCTTTGCACCCTTCCCTACTCCCCTTCCTATTTTCCACATCTTTCTTTTGTTTCTGTTTCCTTTTTTGGTTTTGTTTTTGGCTTTTGTTTTTTTTTTCCCTGGCTCTTACTTTCTAGAACATGTTGGAGATAAGAGGTGAAAGAGTGTAAAGGGGAAGGGTTTGGAAGAGAGATGTAGTCTTTCCCATAGCTAGTCACAAATGAGCAGGATTAGGCACTAGATAGATGTTTGTGGTTCATAAAGAAATGAAGCAGGCAGCATGGAGTGTTGTGAAGAGCGAAGAGCTTCATGGCTCTCCCTGCATATGCTGTGCTGGCTGCCTCTTCCTTTTTAGAGAAAGGACCATAGGTGCAGTAGAGTTAGAGGTGCCCTATAGGCTCTGGAGTGAAACTTGCATACCTTCATTACATATACCAGACTGAAAAGTCCAGAGTCCCATAAAAAGGCTACTTCTTCTCCAGGAAGCAACAGCTCTATCCTTTATTAGTTGTTTTCAAGGGTAAATGTGCCCTAACAGAGGGCTCCACCAGGGTCTGTAGGGAACCCAAGAAAAGAAACCTGGGAGGTGGCAGCTCCTGTTGGTGGAGGACATCTTGCATGCTAAGTTACAACCATATTATAGACAAAATGGCTTAGAGCTCAACCTCACTGCAGCTGGGCAAACTTGGGCAATGCAGAGCCAAAGTGCTTTTTCTTCTTGCACCCAGAAGTGCTGACAGCACAGTGCACAAGTGTGTGTGGATCTGGCTGCAAGTAGTCATGTCCAGTGCAAGGCAATTGGTGCAAGAAGAGAGACTGCTTGCTGACATAGGGATGTGTATAAAGTAGGATTCAGTAAGGCACCGAGTAGTGCTGATTTTCAGGTGTGAGGCTCAAAAGAAACTGAAACCACTGATCTCTGAAAGAGGGGATGTGGAGCAACATGAGGGATGTTGTCTCTTATCCACTTATGCCCATACAGAAGACAGACGGGTGATTTCAGGCTCTGCAGTGCATAGTCAAGTGCAGGTAAGAACCTGCAGTAGTAGGTTCCTGTCTGAAACAGAAGGACTGCATGTGCCTTCAGTACTGAAAATAAGGCTGTAAAAGAGAGCCTCAGTTAAGGCTTTTGCTTGACTGTCTCTCTGACAGAGTGAAGATTAGGTCTGTTCTTCCTTAGACCAGGGAACATGCGTTAATAAAATACATATTGCTTTCTGATCAGCACCTAATGAAAGACATTATTGAGGAGTGTGGAACAAGCACTTACAGTAATTCATGACAGCACCAATTTGGCTTCTCTAGGAAGCTGTAAACTCCTGCTCTTGGCACCTAATGAGGATGGGCAGCTGATTGCCTGTGCAAGAGGAAGAGAGAGACTGTCTCTCAGCTTAGAGGGCTCCAGCTGTCCTCAGTAGCTACTAAGGGTCGCAGTTGCTTCTCCCTTTGGAGCTGGGGATGTTTCAGCCTAGAAATGGAGCCTCCTGATAAAGGAAAGTTTAAGACAAAAAGTTTCCAGGACTCCTCATTTAGACTGAATAATGGATTTGCTTTGGCCATCCATCCTTGCTTAACCCCAGGATCTGAACCTGTGTCCTTGACTGAGGAACAACATAAGCATGAATTTCAGTTCACTGGTGTGCTTGTCTGGAAAATGCCAACTTTGTGTTTGCAATGTGATTATTTGCTCTGGAAACCCCTAATGAGTAAAGACTATCAAAGAAGGAAAATGTAATAAATCCAGGCTTAAACTTACCGTAGCCCTTTAATTGAATTGTTAATGCTTAACATCATTTTCATCTAAGGTGGTGATGAAGTACTAACCAAGGAAAATGTTTTAATCCAATGTGACAGGCACAGGAAGTTTGATGAGAGATCATCAAGAAACATCACAATGACTGTCTTTATATCCAAACAAAATTTCTCCACTATCCAAGTCTTACCCACATGGTTTTCTCCAGAGTAGGCAGGCCTCTTCCCCATGTCTCATACCAGACAGTTAGTTCAGAATCCCCTATTAAGATTGTGCTGTTAAAATTTTGTGCAGCTGACATGAGGTTGGGAGAAAATGCCACCTCAGTGAAGGATCAGAATATCCTAAGGAAGATCTGAAAGATGGAAAACTACTTGAGTGGTTCTGGTGAGATGAAATACAGTGGTAAAAAGGTAGGGTCATGCATGTGGTAAGGTGCTATCAGACAAATCTGCTACAGTGGGATATGACTGAAGTGGAGGAACAATGTACATGAGTGAGTTGAATTCAAGTAGCTGCTGGTAAGGTGCAGGTGTGAGAAAGGGCGAATGTACTCCTAGGTGAAACCTGAGGTACTTCTAGGAAAGGTGGAGAAGTGCCACCGCATCCTATATGCAGAGCTGGGGCACTGAACTCCAGGAGGTGGAATCATGCAGAAAATTATTGTAGAGTTGATCAGGGAAAGTGAGAGTCTGTGTTACAAGAGGAGTCACAAAGTGCTCAGCTTGCTTAGCCTAGCAAAGCAAAGGATGAGAGGTGGTGTGATTGCTGTCTATAAAAACATCAGGGGGTCAAGCAGCAGCAAGGGAAAAGAGCTGTTAAGCTAAAGGACAGCACTGGCACAAGATCAACTGGGTGCAAGCTGCTTGTGAATAAATTCAGTCTGGAAATGAGAACATTAGAGTGGGCAGGCTCTGGAACAGACATCCAGCGGGAGGAGCAGGCCTAAAAGGAATGAACCGCTTTTAAGATGGGATGTGATGCATACATAAAAATTAATAAGCGGAGGCAGCCCCTGTGGTGACAGGGGACTGGCCCCTATCAACCAGGAGTATACCTCACCTGCTGTGTCCTTGAGAGTGTGTCCATGGTTTTCCCTTCTCTGAACTCTGGGGGCTACCAGTGCCAGAGGGGTTTTATCCCTCTGCCAAAATACTGAGACCAAGCATCAGATCTGTGGTGTTCAATTCACAGAATCACAGAATATGCTGAGTTGGAAGGGACCCATAACACAAACCATCTTACTCTGCTCTGCCTTGTGGCACCAAGGTGACATGAAGGATCAAAATCTCAATCCACTGCTGTGTGTTAGAGAGTGAATAGGAAGAAGTGAGAGAGAAGGGCCAGAATTCTATCAGATTTTTCCATCATTGTGGAACATATTGAAGCATCATTTTTAGGAGAGTTTCCTAAAATTTCCTGTCCTCATCTCCCTGCTGACCATGTTTTTGAGTATTTTTTGTTCCTCTTTTCCCAAGGAATTATTTTTACCTGTGGAACTCATCTCCTGGACTCTCATTCTCCAGCAATGGAGAATGTGTCTGGCCCTTGGATAATTTTGCTGTCAGTCTTGGACACTGTAAATTCCAACACATATAAATCCTATAATAATTTTTTCTTTTTCTTTTTAACATCCAGAAGTCCATGACATGTACTCTTTGAAGTTACCTCTCTGCAAGGCATCCTGTAGCTTTGGAGGTGCAGATGGGGCAGAAATTGAGGACAGGACATGTCTGCTGAGGTAGTGGGGTATTTTGCATTGCAGAGCCCCAAGTTCCTCCCAAGAGCTGTTACCAGCACCATAACAAAGCTCAGCCCCTTCCAGTCCCTTGGATGGGGTGCTTGGGAGTTTCTTTCCCAGCTGTTACCAGTTTAAGGCCACAGGCACTGCCCATCCCATCACGTTGAGCGCAATGGTGTGATTGTGAATCTAACTCCCTTTGGAAGGGAGCAGCTGTGTCTTAGCTGGACTTTGTTGGGATGGGGTCATCACAGTTGCAGCCACTGGGAAAATCTGGTTTGAGATGGTGCCTGCAGCACTCTAGGACACAGCTCTATAATGCAGCCAAGACTCTTTGCAAACATAGTGAACTGGTGCAAATGGGAGGCTCAGCCACACCCTGAATGGTATTGCCTGTCAGAAGAAAAGTACTCTTCTTCTGTCACCTTCTCCTGGCCCTTGGACCATGCTAGACAGGAATGTCTATGCATCATGAGAAACTGTGTAGCTTGAGTGAGACTGACTGTTCTCAGGGACACATGAGAGAGACAAATGGCCTCATACCACAGCGCTGCCTGGGCACTGAGCTTTGAAGACCACCTTAATTCCTGGTTGCTTGAAGAGTACAGCCCACAGGCTGCCCAGACAGTTGGAGATTATTTTGTCTACATTATTGCCCCATTCTTCTTTTCAGACTTTTTTGAGGTACCTGTGCTTCCTGCACCACCTAGCTCTCCACAGCTTCTGGTCCCATGGACATCTACTCTCCAGAGTGTCTTGACACTCACACATGAGAGAGGACAGATAAGCTGGGGGGATTGAAAAGTCATCAAGAGAGGTTGTGCGATGGCATCAGTCAGCTCTTGGAGGATTCTTGGATGAATCACATCACGCCCCATAGATTTGCAGGGATCCAGCTGGAGCAGCAGATCTTGCACAATTTCAGGGTCAACTGGGAGTTGATCGTTCTTGCAGTCATGGTCCTCCAGCTCAGGGCACTGAGACCTCCTTGGTCCACCATCCATGTTGAAGACAGAGGCAAAGAAAGGATTCAACTCCTCAGTCTTGTCTCTGTCCCTGTTCATGAGGTGACCATCCTCATGTTGTAACTGTCTGATGATATTTCTGTACTGCCTACTGGCATTAATGTATTTGAAAAAACTCTTTTCATTGTCCTCCACATTTCTGGCCAGCTTCAGCTCTTTGAACTTTGGCCACATGGATTTTCTCCCTACAGTGGCAAACAGTATCTCTGAATTCTTCCCATGTCACTTGACCTTCCTTTCACTGGGCACACACCTTCCTTTGTGCCCTGCCTATCCCTCCTGAAGAGCCTGTAACCATCCAGCAGGGCAATCCAGTCACAGGACTCATCCCATCAAGTTTTGTTTATGCTGGTGATATCAAATCTCTGGGACTGGATGAAAGCTTCAAGCTCCTCTTGTTTGTTCCTCATGCTGCATGCAATGGTGTAGAAATATTTCAGATGTGTTACCTTGTAGCCAATACCTCATGATGGAGATTGAGGGGTCCCATGAGTTCCACTTTTCTCAAGCTTTCTCTCATTACTGGCGAGCCTGGTTTTGCCCCATTCCCCCTCCCAAGCTAATTTAAAGCTCTATCAAAGCCCTTCTAGCTCCTGTGCTAGATCACTTTTTCCCCTCTGAGATAGGTGCATCCTGTCAGGTGTAAGTGGACCAGCTGTTGAGTAGATCATCACATGGTCAACAAACCCAAAATTTTTCTGACTGCACCAACCTTGGAGCCACTCATTGACCTGATGGATCTGCCTATCACTAGCAGTATTGTTCCTTGTTACTGGAAAAATCAAGGAAATTGCTACCTGTGCTCCTGTTCCCTCTGCCATTTGTCTGGTGTGCTTCTCTGTGGAGCTGCACAGGGAGTAAGGAAGAGCCTGCCAGAGGAAGGGAGCCTATGTGTGAGACTGCTCTGCCATATCAGCCTGCCTTTGTCTGCTGACTCCTCTCATTTTGGAGAGACTGGAATGGAGCTGGGAACTTTCCCAGCAGCCCATGTCTGCAGTTCATTAGTGGGGATGGAGTGGGAGGGCGGGCAGCCACCCCTGTCTCATTTGGGCTGCAGGAAGGAATCAGCAGGGCAATTTGAATGAGGCTGAGAAAAAAGTGTGAGACAGCAAGCATGTGTGGAAGGGATTTGGGTGGGAGATACTGGAAAGCAGAGGATTTGCTCCCTGAGCTGAGAAGTTACTGAAGAAGCGGGACAAGTAAGGAGAGAGTGGCAGGAGTGAATTGCAATGCTGGGAAGCTGGATGCCTGCATAGCAGTTTCTTTGCTCTGATCAACTTATTGGGGAATCTACATGATTTTAATGTACATTTTTCTAGCTGGTGTTTGCAACAATTTCTTGGGGCTTGGTAATGAAACAGACTTTCTAATTTCTCCTTCAAACAAGCATGCATAGTAGCTTAACGTACAGCTGGTTGTGAGACCACATGAGTGGCTACACAAGTCACATCAGGTCTTGTGAATCCCTGGTGTGGTTTGTTGAGCAGAACTGCAACATAAACTCTTGACAGATGTTTTTATTAATATCCTTTGGCTTTATTGAGGCTGCTAGTTGATATGTACCTAGCTTAAACATCATTCAATCTTAAAACATCATCTTTTTTTTCCTTTAATAGCTGATATAAACAGAAAACGTAGGTGTGGCAATGTCATACCTTGGACCCCTCTGCTGTGACAGTGCCTCAGCAGGAGGCAGGGGTAGTGTGGCATCCTGCTTTTCTCTCTGAGTCTCTTGGTTTGTGTTCCAGGACCATGAGCTGGCTTGGCTGTCCACAGTGGAACAAACACTCTGCAATCATCATAAGGCAGCTCACATGATAAGATGGGGCTCTGGGCAGGCAATACCTACCAACAGAACATAATGGTGAGGAATGAGAAAGGGCAGTCCCAGTTTGCACATCCCAGAGCTTTGATGGCTAAGTATATATAAACATGTGAATGTGTTCTCCGTGATTGCTAATACTGCTTATAGGTGACAGGGGAAAGGGACAGGTTGCATACACTGCATGTGAATACATATGTACCATATGGGGCTGATTTTGCACTTTGTAAGGTGTTTTTAGTGTACTCCTGCAAGAATATTATCACCTTTGCAGCCTGTGTGATATTTGCAGCCAGCTGGTAGAAACTGTGGATTTGTTTGGGATTTTTTTCCTTTCCCATCCCCTTCCTCTTATTATTGGAATTGAAAGGAGGTGAAGGCAGAGAGGAGGCTGCGCATTGCGCAGTGCTCTTGTTGTGGCCCTGTTGGCAGCTTCCCCAGCCTGGTGATGAATGAGCTTGTTGCATGAGATCCTCCACTGAGGCTTCAGCATCTCTAATAAAGCGGCCAGTGTTTCCCTGTCCTCTGTGCCTGCCTATGCTTTATTAACTGCACCACAGCAATATTAAACTGGAGCACTGGGTCAACATGATCAGGAGGAGGGAGGCTGAGAAGGGGGTGGAAGGATGAAGATACGAAGATAGCACAGGAGAAGAGAACACAGAGCAGGAGAAAGGGCAACAGCTGGCCACTGAAGTGGATTGAAGAATGGGTTTCTACTGGACTGATGCATGCAGCTGTGCACAGACCTGCTGCTGGCAGTCAGGAAGGCAAAGGATGTTTAGGGAGGGGGAGGCAGAGACAGACCTTGGCCTTAATGTCTCTGTCTGTTGGACCTGTGCTGGTGACTGCAAGTCGGCATCTGCTTCACATGCACACAGCATGCAGCTGGCTGGAGCTGCCCCCTTTTTCTCTCTGGCGCTAATCTCATGCCCTTTAAACTCTGCTGGCAGTCCACCTGGCTCTCTGTACTGATGGCTGCAGCTGGCTCAGGGTAGACATTTGGCCCATGCTACTTTTCATGGAGAAGAGCCAGTCTTTCCAAAGACATCCAGGGCCAGTTCTGTCATGATGCCAGGACTGTATGGACTATAATAAGGATGTGAAAGAGGGCAGCCTTGCTGGCAGCCAGATTCTATGTAGGTCCAAGTTGCAGATTGAATAGAGACAGGACACAGGCTGAGAGAAGAGTTTGCTATGAAGTATTTGGTGAAGGAAAAAGACTCTCGTAAAACTTTCCCTCTATGCACCAAGAGGAGATACATGCTGGGCCCTGACTGTGGCTTTCCCATTGCCTAGTGGTCTAGGTCTCTTTTGGGAAGGAGGAAAGTTGCAACCCGTAGGAAGTATATGTACCTTTATTAATTTCTGTTTCACAGCCAAACCTGGGTGGCAGCCAGTTATTTATTTGGTTAAACCCACAAGTCCCTAAGGATAGACTCAACTGGGGGATCTAGAGCTTTACAGTCCAGACTGAAGGCTGATTTCTCAGTTTGTCCTGGATTAGATGATGTGGGAGAGTACGTGATTTGACATTGCTCCCAGAGGCTTTAGATACCCAAATTCCACTTAACTCCCAGCTGAGGTAGAATTTGCACTGTCTGAATCTCATGTTCAGGCTTCTCTCTGACTCTCCATTTTGTTTCTCTTCTGAAGGTTATGTCTAGACAAGGGAAATGGCTTCTGACCTCCTCCTGTTTGCTGGCTGCCTTCCCAGCACCCTGGCTCATGGCAGCCTGTGGGGAGGAGCACCTGCCAGCCCTCCCAGTCAGACTCCACTACCCAAAAACCTCCGTGCCAGCAGCTGTACCCCTCCAACCTTCTGTTTCTGGTTTGCAACTGCTCCTCTTCTCCCAGATAACTGGGGGTCTGGTGCTAACGATCCCAGGTGAATTCGCTGCTGCTGGGAGCCAGCTCTGCTGTTGCTTGGCAGAGTGGTGTTGTGGAAGGCTGGCAGATGGAAGGGCTGAGCAGTAGGAATGTCAGCTTACATTCATGCATATGGGGCGTTGTTGATATGAACAGATCCTGGCAGCATCCTGGTGCCATGTTCACACTTGGTTCCCTGCCCTTGTCCTTCCTGCTAGGACTGCTCCCAGGTGTCTTGCAGGAAGGTACCAAACCAGGGGAAGGCCAGCTCTCTGGCCCATCTTGCCCAGGGGAGAAGGAGGAGGGTGCAGAAAGTAGTTCCTCAACCAACTTGCACCCAGATCTGTTTATGTACAAAGGTCACTTCTAGGCACAACCTGTAAGGCAGGTGCAAAGTTGTTTTTCACTCTGAGAACCACATGCAGGCACGGGTTCCCAGGGACAAGTCCCTGCCCTGGCACAGGATCTGGTCCAGCCCTGCACCTTCACTTGAAAGCACCATCCAAACAGTGGGCAGATCAAGGAGGTGGGTTGTTGGGTCCTGGCCATGTTGGAAATGAACAGGGTTATGGCACAGAAAGCTCTCCAGTGGCAGCCTTTACTTCCAAGTTTGAACTTACATACGTGAGGGCTGGAGGCCGACAGAGGAGGGATTGAATGTATTTGTTTTTACCAAGTGCCACCTTTGCACTGCTCCCCTGCCCTGCCTTGCTGGTGGCTCTTGCTCCTGCTGTGCCCTCCCCCCATTTTCTTCCCCCACACTGTCTACAGTGACAGATTTGCTGTAAACCTTCCTCCATGCATCCTGGTTCCAGTAATCCTGTAACTTCAGAGTTAATGACCAACACTGAGACTGCCTGTCAGGAGAATTGCCTTTGTGATGAAAACTGTCAGCCTAGAGGGTATATCAGAGGTGGGGGGAAGCTTAGTGTCTGGGACAGTGAACACTGGACCATGGGAAGCCCTGCCAAAGATCTTTTTACCAGCACCAGCATCCCCAATAATGTGTCTTGCCACAAGGATTCAGGCACTGCATGGTGACAGGCAGGAAATTGTAGCTTCACAATGCAATCCTCGTTCTTGTCCTTCCCCCGCCAAGCAAGCAGGACTGTGGCAGGGAAGTTGCCCTGACATGTAATTCATCATTTTTAGTGGTGGTGATTTTGATAACGATATTTTTCCCATTGTTTTCTTGAAAGTTCCCTGCTGCCCTAGCAAACTGAACAATGTTTAGCTGGTATGGTTCAGTTAGCATTGTTCTCCTCCCAACTGGCATCAGAGGAAGAGGGAGCCTATGAGGGACTCCACAGAACTAGTGTCCTGAACTAGACCTTTTGCTTTGGTCTGCAGAGCTAGTATGGGCTAGGATTCAAGGATGGATCCTATGGAAGGTTCCTGAGGAAGCATGGTAGTAGACAGGTCCCAGCAAGGCATGAAATCAAATGCCACAGGGCCCAGGCAGTAAATGTATGAATTCTGTAACAGTGATTGTGAACTGCAGGGTATCTTGGTGGAATGCCATGCTGTGTTTACAAGCATCTTGTTGCACTAACAGGAATGAGTTGGGTTCATTTTTCCCATACTGAAGCTGCTCATTTTGGACACAAAGTTGCTCCAGGACTCATAATTCAAGTTGTCCCTAGAGTCAGGAAGACCCCAAGGCTTCCCTTCAGGGGGAACTCAGGCACCTGATGACTGTTCTATACCAGCGTGGGAATTTTCAAATCAATACTGCATGAAGATCTCATGAAGAAACCAGGTGTACATTTCTGTATAGGAAGAGGAAGAATAGGGTGTTAGATGTTGGGTTGGATCACTCAGGTGTCCAGTTTCAGGATTCTTGTAACACTGGGTTCTTTTGCTTTGCAGCTGTCTCAGAGAAGCACCATCCAAAGCTTCATTCCTGTGAAGAAAATGGAGAAAGGCCTGTTGCTGGAGCACATCTTACCCAACCTGAAAGTACCTCAGAGCTATGAAGTTCGCCTGACACCCATCACCAGTTTTGGGGCTGGAGATATGGCTGCCCGCATCATCCGGTACATGGAACGTAGGTGTCTCTTCCTCAGTCCTGGCTACAAAAGCAGGTCTGAGCCCCAGGCCTAGGGACACAGATGTGCATAGATGTGGTCTTCTGTCACTCATGGATGGATCTCTCTGCTCTGAGGATTTTAGATGGCACAGTGCTATCATATTTGACTGTATTTTGGCTGTTGCCATCTATGCAGAGCCATAAATAGAGACCCTTGAAGGTCAATCTCCACTGATCCTTCACTCAGCAACTCTGACTTGCACTCTCCACTCTGTGGGCAGGAGATCCCCAAAACCCCAGTGCCCCATCAGGCCATGCTGCAGTTTCCCCTGGTACAGTAGTGTCTTAAAAAACAATCACTGGACTCTGTGTATTAGCCGCATGCCCATAAAAGAAGAGTATTTCAGGAGGCTTCAGTTCTTTTCAGAGCTGAATGTATTATTCCTTTCCTAACTAGTCACTAGTAGAGCTGTAGCTCTGTCCAATACCACGAGTCCCAAATCATCCCATTGATACACATTGACCATACTTCTCTCCCCAGCATCCTAACAGCTCACAATTCTCTCCATTCCCACTATGATTTTTTTACTCCCTGTTAGGATGTTGGACCTTCTATTTCAGCAGAAACTACAGACCCCTCTCCTCCTGTGTTTGCATAGTTTCACACAAGCCTCTTGTCCTGTGGACTGACAACGTTTGGTGTCCTCAGCATACCTGTTGTCTCAAACTTCCATTCTCTGTCAAACTGTTTTGATGTCCCTCCTAGATACCAAGCTTTGGTGCCTGAGTGGGTGCTATCCCACTGGGTGCTCCAGAAGGAAACTACTTGAGTTGCCAGAAGGGTTCCCCTACGTAACCTCAGGATCAGCCCTTAGATGGGGTTTTCTTACGGACTGTTGCTGCTTGGATTAGAGTTGTCAGCATTTTTTTCCATCACCAGGGCAGACACCGAGCACTGCTGTTTGACAGGGGTGCTGCCAGGAGCCTTTTGCATCTGTGACCTTTCTTGATGTGTTTGTTTTATTTTCACAATTTGATTGTGATTTGTGATTTGAGGGAATGTTAGCTGTTCTGACTTGTTTTTGTGTTTCCTCTTCCAGCAATCAACTATCCCAACCCAACAGGTAAGCAACAAGACCTTTGTGTTTATATTTGAATGTAATGCATGTTAGTGAAGTGCTGCAACAGATCAGTGATGCCAAAATAGCACGGGAAAACTGCTCAAAGACAGAATTTTATCTTTAAGCAGCAAAGGTATCTATTGGATACAACGTTGGAGAGCTCCCAATTCTCATCAGACAAAGTAGCTCTGCCATTCCAGTGTAAAGTTAGGGGTTTTATACAGTTTTTCCGAGGGGGGTTACAACATTTTACATACATATTCATTTAGGTCTAGGTATCTAATTACAATATTCATGGTAGGTGAGGTTTGGGCAGAGCCTGGGGTGAAGTCATCCTTTGGAGAGGTTTTTGGTGGTCGTTCCTGTTTCTTCGGCCTCAAAAGGGGTTGTTTCTCTCCTCTTCCTCAGTTGAACTTTTCACCTTTTCTCTTCATGTCCGGGCTTGCAAAGAAAACCTCCTGACTCATCCTGACTCAGGCCTTCTTATCTCTATGGATGCCCACTCTCTATGTTTTCTCTCTTGTAACACAATGGGAGGGATTCCTTTGGTCAGCTAATCTTTAGAAACTTGTTTTCCCAGTTTAAAACAGCATATCTCTTAGGGCAAGGTACTGAGTCTCCTTCTAAATTAGCTTTTTTTAATCCTTGCCCTGTTTCATCAGGCAAGCTAAACAACTGGAATACACAGCTGACTTTGCCAAATCTTTTTCCCCAAAAGAGAATGAAATTGCATACCTGATGTTTTCAGTAAATATTGCCATTTGTTGCACCTCAAGTTATTGCCAGGTGATACACACCAGAGATATGCCTCTCATTCACACCTTATATTTCTATGACTAGATATGCTGTGGTCTTGAACCCACCCTCTCCCTAACATGAGCAATTTGCTTCCAGTAAGCAGGTTATTAAATGTTCCCCAAAATAATCTGTGTTTAGGAATTATATTCTCCATCCTCTTCTGACCAGGAAAGATACCACTTTATATCTCTGCAGGTACGTACGGAGCAGTCTCCAGCTCAGATCTGGTTCTTCTTGTAAACTCCTTGAGCACAGTCCCTTCCTTCTTCCCTTCCAGTGTCATCATTGTTAACTTGTTTATTTTCCTTCTGGTCATTCCTGCCAAGATGCATACCTGTCTTTATCAAGCACCCAGAGTTCCCACTGATTCTGAGAGCAGAATACACAATGTCTCAGCAGATGGTCTTTAACATGAATGTGGTGGCAGCCATTGAGCATGAAAGAGGATTTCTAGCTTGCTGTAAGCAAGTGTGATATTCAGGGGATGAAACAAAGTCCCTTTGTTTCAATTGCTGGATATAAGTCCAGACAAAGCTCTTGGGCAGAGATGGACAGACTACTTGCTAGTGGTCCATGGGGAACAGATGCTTCCATGTAGATGTTTCTCCCTTTTTCCAGCTGCTGAGTCAGTATTCAGTCTTTTTATGTGTATGTGTAGGTAAGTGCTACTGCTGCACTGCTGGGTAGCAGTGAGAAGGAGAAGCCTGGATTAGCCAATGGCAGCCAAAAATCAGGACTATGGAGTTGTCTTGTTAAGGCAGACATGAAGTGTTAATTCTTGCAAGTTCACACTCTGAGGATCACCTGGTGAGCCATTCTCTGCCTAAGAGTAGGAGCTTTTTACAGAGTTAGTGGGATTTTGTGCGTCTAATTCCTGATTCTGTTTGCTTACTTCTCCCTACTTCCTGATCCTCTTTAAACATCCTCTATAGAAGACTCACTGGGAGTCACAGAGCATATTGCTGGGAACCTGCTCTGGAGTATGTCCCTTGGTACTTGCTGGAGGAGGCAAGCATCCCAGCCAACAGGTGGAAGTGACAAAATCTGGCCTTTTGCCACTTGCTTTTACACTACATAAATCACTAGTAAAGCCAGAGCAACTTCAGTTCTAATTGTGCCAATCTCTTGGGGACTTTGTAAACTGAACCGTCAGACTGCCTGCCTGGGGTTGCTTTAGCAGCTTGATTTAGTCCAGAGCAACTGCATTAAATCTCCCTGTGGTGGAGGATAACTCAGCCACACATGTATTTTCATGCGGTAAACCCAGCACTTACGATGTCTCCTTGTCACAAGCTGACCAGCCTCTGGTGGATATTGGGACCTCTGGGCCAGTCATGAGGGTCTTGCCTGTGAGTTCACACCTTGAGACTGACTGCCTCAAATTGGACCTACTACACTTGATTTCAGATATGTCCCTTCCTTTCAGACCAGCCGCTAGTAAAGATGAGCCCAAAGGCTCATTTCTTTAGCTCTTTCTTTAGACTGCAGCTGAGTTCCTGAACTCTCATCCCAGTAACATGGAAATCCTTCCTGCTACTTCTTTTCCTAGTGCTGCTGCTACCACCACCCCCAGGGAAAAGTTCACGCTAGACTGCCCAGCCAAATTCTGGGAGCAAACATTGAGAGCTCTCAAGTGAAAGGCAAAGATTAGATGATTAATGCCTCTGGCAGCCTGATCCAAGGGCATGCACAATGGTGATTAATTTACAAACTCTGAGAGTCACTTAATGCAATTATTTCTTCATGCATTTTCTCTCAGCCTAATAAGATGTTAATAACATTGGGGCAGGCATGTGTGTGGCATGGCTACAAAGCCAGGTACAAGGCTACAAAGGAACAGCAAAGGAAAAGCAGAGGAAGTGAACAAAACACATTGAGGATTTCAAATATTTAGAAGTTACTAGTAACACTAACTCTTAAAATTCAGTTGATCTAGTTCTAAAAAACATAATCTGTATTTTAAAAACTGCCTAAGAATTATTTTAAAGTTCTCTTAGAAAAACTGGTTATTTTAATGCCATGACTAAATTCAAGTGCTGGGAATCTGCTCTGTCCTTCTTACCTCTCCCCAGCAATTTCACTTGAATATAGCCTTCACTTCCTAACCCAAATCCTGCAGTGCTGCCCCACAAACTGTTCAGCTCATCAGCAGTGGATGGTTTGATTTTCCTGGTTCTACTAGATGTAACCTTGCAACCTTAGTGATGAGGTCATTAAGAAGTATATGGGATAGTTGGTTTATTTTTCTGCTGGCCAGTGTGTCTTGCGCTTCCAGAGCAGCAACACTATTTCTCATGTATCTGCAGTCTGGCTGCGCATGGTGCTAAAATGTTTTGGAACCCTGGACAAGTATAGTGCATGGTGATCCCTGCCAGATGCTTGTTGTAGATTACCATGGCTTGTTTCTTGCCATCTAGTGCTTGTGTGTCCTGTCTCTGATAATCCCTCATAGTCCGGGGGAATCTAAGATTGTTGCTCAGGTATGAATATGTGGGAATGAGATGTCAGCCTGCTGTTTAAAGTTGAATTACTCAAATTTGTACCCACTCTTCAGGAATGTTTGTAACACAAAGGTTAAAAAAGGTGACAATTCCTTGTATCATAATGGCAAATAGGATTGTCTGGACCATATTATCCCTTTATTGCAGATGGAGATATTAAAGCAGATCCAGTGTGATCCCAAGCAGTTACAGTATTGTGAAGTTTTCTTCCATTACTGGTGATAAATGCTCTAGAAGATTACAGTGGAAGAGACTGTTAAATGTGTTTTCTTAGACATGTACTTTCAGGTCTCAATACAGTTTTCATTGTCCTCATTTTCTAGGCAGGGAAACTGTTGTCCAGAAAGAAGGTGATAGCCTGTGGGTCTGCAACAGAACTGAGGCTTGGAGGATGTTTCTTTACACTCCCAGACAGTTTCAGTCCTCAGACCACATCTAAATGATGAAGGCAATTTTATTCAAATGCACTCCATCGGCTATTCACCCATAGGCTGCAGCTAGAATAGGATTATTATTTTTTGCATTCATCAGGCAGGCAGAGTTTCAGACTGAGAAATGGCTTCCGCCTAAGGACTTGAAAGGAAAGCCTCTATTATGTTCCTCAAGAAGGCAAAGCAACAGGAAATGCTAATAGCCACAGCAGAGGGTCTCTCCCCTGGGAATGCAGGGAGCTATCTGTAAGCAGGAGCAAACATGTCTGCACTGAGCTGCTGTTTGTTGAAGACAGCGCTAACTCCAGCCTTTGAGGAACCAGCTCCCCTGCCACCTCCACTTCACCTATACCAATCCAGAGAACAACTTCTGTGTTCAATATTTAAATCCACTGCTTAATTTTTAAACAGGAAAGTTCCTTTGCACCATGGTGCTCAACCAGGATCCCTGGCAGATGAGCTAAATCTTCAAGATTTGCTTCACATAGCTGAGATCAACAGTCAGATCACCTCCGGGGCCTCTTGAGACACAGCAGGTCATTTAAAGGTTTTCTTTTTGGCTGGATCTGCCAGGTTTCTCCTGGCAGGCTTTGTTGATAACCATCCAGAGGTGGTGTGCTGCTGGTGTCCCAAACCACACTGAACATCTCCTAGTTATTCATGGCACCTCCACTTCTAGCTCAGAGAAACAACAGAGCTTTGCCTTCCTGTGGTTTGTTTTAAACCAAAGGACCAGGAGTCAGAGCACTTGGATTCTGTTTCTAGCTTAGACACTGCCTGCTGTGACCTTAAATATGTCTGTCTATACTTTTGTACCTCTGTTTCCCCATGTGTAGCGCAGGAGATATATAGAAAGAGGCATTGCTATGCCATAGAAGTGTTAAGAAGCCTTGTTCATTAGTTGTTGCAAAGTACCTTGAGCTCCCAAACTAAGCAGAGGCAATGTGCTGTAGTTAGAAACTCCTGCACAGCAAGTGGTGTTGCACATAAGTTGGATCATGTTGTCGATTAAACAACAAAATTGGTTGATCTGTGATGTACAGGTCCCTTCTCTATTTTATGCACTGCTAGAAGTGTTGCCTTCTGGAAGTGGCTGCATTTGAGTGAGAGAGAAGTGTATTCAGGACCCTGTTTTGAGTGAGAGAGAAGTGTATTCAGGACCCTGTTTTGACATTAAAAAAGCTCTCTTTAGGCTTTTGAGTCATCTTTTCTGAGCAGTCGCATCCCATGGATGTGTGGGGCTTCTTACAAATGAGGTGCAGTAGTCCATCAGCTGGCACAACCAGACCTTGGTGGTAAACTGGGAATACTGTCTTCAGTCCTCTTGTCTCGCACAGCTCTCTGTGACCTCCACCTGAGTTTGTGCTTTCTCCTTAATCTGTCTCTCCTTTGTGTCTCCTCATTTGTGGGTTTGTTCCCTCTCAATCAGTCTCCTGGCTGACCTCTGTGTTACAGCTTCCAGCTCTGCTTTCCACCTGATGTTCCCTGTTAAGGTAATGTGCTGGAGAAAGATGTCACCCTTCTCTGAAGGTCCATGTGCATAACAGGGTCAGAGGTGCAAACAATCCCAGTCCCTTTGCAAAAAGATAGTCGTGGGGGATCCTGCTGTGTAGGATAATGCTGTTGTAAGAGAAAACTTGGCTCTTCTAACTGCAGCTGACAACCCATGAGCTAAAGTTATGGAAATGCTTATCTTTGGTCCAGTGGAGAGAAACCAGGGATATCACACAACCCAGCAATATCAGCTGGAGGGGCTCCAGCCCCTTCTTTGAGGACCACTGGGTATCTGGTACAACCATGAACTCCCTTCTCTCAGCCATGAGAGCTGAAGAAGAACCCTTAGGTAGGAGCTGCTTTCTCACTCTTTTCTCCTTCCATCTCCCCTCTGCTGGGGATGAAAGAGGCCTCCCCAAGCCACATAGTTGCCCTGTCTTAGCCCCCAAAAGTATCTACCCCATCATCTGCTCCCCATTCTTCCCTTCTTCAGCTCCAGATGCCATTCAGACCCCTGTGCTAGGCACTGCAGAACAGTGGCTAATTTGGATTTGGATGCTAATTAGAAACGAGCAGATTGAATGGAAAGAACTTAGCCAGGGTTAATCAGCAGTTACATGGCCAGCCCAGACAAGCTCCCAAAGGCTGTGCTCATCTCCTAAGAGCAACATTGCCCACTGAGTTCATGGAAAACTCAGCTGCCCCTGTCTGTGAACCAAGCCCTTCCTTTGCCACACAATGTCCAGCCTGCACTGGCAAAGACACTTTTGCTGGCCACAGCAGGAGGCTGCCTCCTCTTTTCTCATTGCTTCTGTGGGATGTTGGAAAGAGGCAAGAAGGGGAAACCCATTTCCCTGCCACAGAGGTGTGCAGACTTCTGATGTCTGTTTGGATGACAGTTGTTTCCATTTCCAGATGGGAGTGAATGGGGAGGATGCTAGCTGCAGGGTAGGAACAAGAAAGTGCAGTGTCTCAGAGTCAAGATTCTGTTCATTTCATGGGTAGTCTTTCTTCTCTGGTACAAGATGACAGATTTTGGTGTGCATGGTAGGTGTGTGAAGCTCCTAGCATCATAATATACTATGTCCGGAGCTTTTGGCCCTGGCATTGCAGAAAACTTACCTGTCCCATCCCTGGCACCCAGCCCATAGGTTTCTGACCCTGCTCTACTCTTCATGTCCTGCCAGAGCCACTCATGCTAGGAGAAAAGCCCTCCCATCCAGGAATCAGAGCAAATCATCACAGAAGATACAAGAATGCAGCCGTCCAAGTAGACATTTGGGCTTCTCTTCCTCTAGGCATGATAATTAATAGGAATAATGTGGGGAGTAAACCCCACAAAGCTGAATCTTGCAACAGCATACCACGGATGAGGTTCCTAGCACGTTCCAAGCCCTTGTCAAAAGCCTTGTTTTCCTATCTGTATGTATTCTTTCATGGCTTTATCTTTCATTTTCATAGCATACCTCCTTGCTCTTACATAAAGGCAGCAATTAAAGATACTTGTGCTTATTGTGTATGCGTCTCTTGAAAGGGCTCAGATCCCATGCTCAGCCCATTCTCCAGCTCGGGTTTCTGCCCAGGGACCTCTCAGAACACACAGCAGTTTTCACACTGGGTCTTGGACCTCTTTTCTTTTTCTTTTCTGCCTGTTTAATCCATCCCTCTCCTATTGTGTCAGCAGTGTAAAGCTGGTTCTTGGTCTTTGTTTTTGTGACTCAAGAACTACCTTTTTAACACAAAGCTTACAATCTTCGGCATGGTTATATCAAATTCATTCCAATCTCTGCAAGTCCATATTGGGTTATGTCTAGGCACAAGATTTTTCACCTGTCTTACAATATTGCTGTAGGGTGTAACTGTCTTACGGTAGTAATAAAAGCGAGCCCTATTGCACATGTGACTGATCCTACATAAAAATCTTTTGCCTACATGTCTTATTTTGTTAGGGGAACCAGCATAAGCTCAAAATCAAATGTGCCTTTTAGCTGGTATAAATTGGATATACTCTAGCCAAACGACACATTTGTTGCACTTAGCTAACCTCTTCTCCGCAGCTGATTTTTTTTTATGTGTGTCATAGTTTAGTTAAATATATAGCCTAAAGGGGGGTCATCTGCTGGCACTTTTTCCACTCTCCTGAGGAAATTATTCTACTATCAAGTTGTTCTGATACAAAAGCTCTTGTAGCCTGTTTGCCTTCAGTGCTCTTTTTATCCTCCTCTACATTTGCCCCTTCACATCTCTCAGCAGAATCTCTCTTTCTCTTTAGCCATAATAGCTTTATTCCATTTTGTCAGACCAATACACCCATCAGTCTGGATTAACGCTTCCGTAATACTACTAATCACAGATATATCATGGGTCGTAGGAAAATGGGGTACATTTTTAAGCTAAAAGAGAGGAGATTTAGATTAGATTCGAGAAGTAAATTCTTTACTCAGAGAGTGGTGAGTCACTAGAACAGGCTGCCCAGAGATATTATGGGTGCCCCATCTGTTGAAGAATCCAAGGCCAGGTTGGATGGGGCCCTGAGCAACCTAATCTAGTGAATGGCATCCCTCCCCATGGCAGGGAATTTGGAACTGGATGATCTTTGAGGTCACTTTCAACTCAACCCATTCTGTGATTTTCTATGATTTCTATGATACATTCCTTTTCAACCTCCTCCCTCAGGTCAAGGGCTGCCCATCTTCCCCTGGCTAGACTAGGAGCCTCAGTGGTGACACAGCACTGCTGTGAGCACCCAGGCAGCTTGGGGAAGAGGTTTGAAAAGCAGCAGCTGACCAGCCCTTTCCCTTCCCTGCAGATAACACCTGCCGCTTTGAGGATGAGAAGATCTGCGGCTTCATACAGGACAAGATGGACAACTTTGACTGGACCCGGCAGAATGCCCTCACCCAGAACCCCAAGCGCACCGTCAACACAGGGCCCCCCACGGACATCAGCGGTACGCCGGAGGGTAGGCACACATCTGGGTTTCTTTTGGCTTGGCTGGGGAGGTGAAATGCATGCTATCACTTGCCAGGAGTCTTGCAGCTCTGGAGCTGGGGAGGGCTGACCTGCTTTCCACTCAACACACACCTCCTCCGCGCAGGGTGCAGGGAGCAGGCAGTTAATTTGCATGTTACTGATTGACATTAAACACACAATTAAAACACCCACGACTTTGTTGAATGGAATAGTGTGAGCATTAGTTCTTGTTACCAGCTAATTGCCTGCTGCCTAATGCCCTTGTACTGTTTGATGCTTGTTTTGAAGTAAAAAAAGTATAAACAAGTAGAAGAACATCTCTAACACCTAGAAATGGCCCTGCCAGTTTTAGCTAGCTGTTTCCTCAAAGAAGTTCTCAGGGAAGCAAACAGATCTCCTTAGCGCCAAACTGGAGCATGAGAGACAGGAGCTGCCTCACCTTGTAGCTGGAGGAAATTGGTGTTATGTATTGCTCATGCTAGCTGTGAATGGAGTACATGCTCCCATTTTAGCTGAATATTACTTTCCCCTTTCTCTAATGAGGAAAGTACATTTGTATGCAAGCACATATCTTTGAACTCAGAAAAAAATGGGAAACATCCAATGGCAAGCTAAGGAAATGGCTTTTCCCATTAGCGTTCACTACACCAACCTGACTAAGCATTGAAAATTATGTCAACAAATTAAATAGCTAATCTGTTCCTCCCTGGGCTTTTAAAAACTACTTTGGTATTGTTCTCTTTAGACAACAATATTGTTTAGGCCAGATAGACCAAATCCTCTCTCCCTCTGCCTGAGGCAGAGAAATTAGTTGGGAATGGTTTCTCCCGCCTCTTTCTGGTTTTCTCCTTAAGTCATGCAGTCAGTTCTGGGGCCCCTTGTGCTGCAACAGAAAGGTTCATTTTGCACTCAGACAGGTGTGTGTGTGTGTGCGTGTTCAGGGATTCACCTGCTGCACTCACAGCAGGTCTGCAGATGCCTATCTCTCCTGCTCTCCCATAAATACTGCTGAGGCGGGGAGGCATTGTGCACATCCTGCAAGTATCTCTGGCTAGGTTCAGGTGAAGAGCAGCTGGAAAGAGCAAGGCCATGTGTCCCAGAGGAGGAGAGATCTCCCAGAGAAGGAGTGGTCTCCCAGACACCAGCTTCCCATTTCTTATAAGAAGGGAGACCCAGTGCATGCTGCCTTTCCCCACCTTTCCTTCTTGTTCTGTAGGTTATTACATGTTCATTGAGGCATCTCGGCCCAGGGTGACAGGAGACAAAGCCCGGCTCATCAGTCCCCTCTACAACATTACTGCAAAATATTACTGTGTCTCCTTCTACTACCACATGTACGGGAAGCACATTGGTGAGTACCTTCTGGGGAAGGGTAACCCCAGCCTTGAGCAGGCTGTGGGGGAAGGTCTCCAGCCTCTCACTCCACCAGCTGTGCCTGCGACCAGCAATTCAGGAGGGCAGGAGTCTTACTCCAGTGTTCAAAGCACCAGGGTGGGCTGCTACTTTCAAATACTTGTCCCATAACACAACTCAGCAGTGTCAGGACTTTGAGGCCCATCCTTAGGGCAGTACCTTGCAATCAGTCTGTCCATTGAAGAAGAAATGGAGGTTAAGGGGTTTTGTGGGACCAGAGAGCTCTGCAGTGGCTGCAGCTATATGGGGGTGGGCAGGACGCATTGTTCCAGCTGTGCCAAGGGGCTGTCTCATGTGCCTGACTCCCCGCTCCCTAACTGTAAGCCTGTGAGTGCAGCAAGCACCCCAGAAGTGCCTGGCACACTAATGAGTTTCCATATCCAGTCAAGGAGCAATTGCTAATTTGTCACCTCTTGATTATAATTTCATTAATTTGAATAATAGATGCACTCTTCCCACAGCACGCTGGGTTATTAATCACCTGCTGGACTGGAGCCTGACTGAAGAATCAGAGCCCAGGCAGGAATGTGTCTGCCCTTCAATAAACGGGGTTAATTAACATCTCCCTGCTCACCACCATAGATGTCACTGGGAGGGAATGCAGTTCTGAGCGTGGCCACCACTTTCTGCACTTGTGGCATAGCTGAGAGGTTAAACTGCAAAATGTGGGCAAAGCTGAAGCCCTGACAACCATGGGTGCCGAGGGCTAGGGTCTGGGCTCTGGTTCACTCTGCAGGTCTCCATCTTTGTTCTGAGGGATCGGGCTAGGTCGGTGGTGTTTGCACGCACCTGTATTCCCCCTGCAGACAGGCTGCTCCATGCTGTAGTCATGCTGGCAGTGGCAGGTTGCTGAGGCAGAGCACTGCCAGTGTTGGCTCACACCAGGTTTTCCTGAACTTGCTGGTCCTGCTTAGCTGGTGGAGTCCAGCTGTTAATGCTGTCTGGCAAACTCACATGTTCCCTGGAGCTGACCCTTGTGGTAAGTCAGCTCTGCTGCCCAATTCCTGCATGTCTTCTGGGGGCTTGGAAAGTGATCTCATTTTTTGTGATAGCAGTAAAGATTGGGCCAGACCAGTGGGAGACTGGCAAGGAAAGATGTAGGGAGAGGAGGCCTCTTTTGCTTTGATTCCTTTGGAAATAAAACTAGGTGTCATATCCCAAGTTCATTCATAGGTAAATTAAAAGCCCATCAATTTTTGCTTGCTTTTGGAGAAGAGCTCTGTTTTACAGCTCTCATGTGTTGGTCTGTCTGGAGATGGGGTGAACTGGACAGGATCAATTCATTAGATTTTTTGCTTTTAGCATTTTAACTCTTTACTCATTTACCCCACTCACCAATTACCCAGAGCAAAAGCTACAGTGACTCCCAAGACCTAAGGAAGTCACTGAGTGCCATTTTCTATTTGTCAGTTTCAGGCGGTATTACATCTGTTGATTTCTCCCTTCATACCTGATATTGGGCCCCTGCCTGCTCCCCATTTTTCCCTTGTTGCACAAAGGGGCTGATAAATTTTTGTGAGGCGGATAGACTCTAATGCTTTCCAAGGTGGGTGCTGCTGAGCTGAAAGCAAATAAATTACTTTAAAATCAGACTGACTAGATAGAGTCAGATAATGAAAGAAATAAATTGAGAAGTTCTTTTTCTCTTGACCTAGAATATGTGAATATGTGAAATACATGACTCAGTCTAGCAAACCCACTGTATCTCTGTCTGGAAGTTGAAACTTGGTACCTTATATCTGCTCACCACTGGAGTTTCTTTCAGGGCTGGTCTCAATATTCTGTAACCATTTTGGCTTCTTTTCTACATATTTGGGCAGCAGGTTGAAACTGAGACCTTTACAGGAAAAATCAGAATGCCTAATAATGTGAAATTGTCTGTTTTCCATCATTCCCACTATACTAATTACTAAGTCTTACGCTGCTTGGTCTTCTTCCTTACTGCCACACTGTCAGCACTCTGGCATAGCTGTCCTCATTCCTGCACATGCACAAATAAACCCACATTTGGGACACACTCTGATTCACCAGGAGCTCTGTTGGCTCAATCTACATTTCTAGTGCATGTTGGTTACTCCCTGGCTGGTTTTGCTTGTATGGAAGTTGTGAAACCCTTCCCTAACCCCAACCCTTCCAGAAAGCTGTGGATTGTTTGGATGGAGCCGGGCTTGATGCCTCTAGTGGCTGAAGTCCTCTCAGAGTTTTTAGAGCAAAACAAATTTATTCAGCTCTTCTTCTTTAGCTCTGGGTTATAGGAGAGTGTAGGACTTAGTAGGACTTCTGTCAAATGAGGAGACAGACCCTACCCTCCTACCCATATCACACAGACAACAATATGAAATGGGGTTGCTACAGTCCTGAGCCATGCCTTGCTTCCCATATATCTGGCTATGCCTGGTGCCTGCAGTCACGGCCCAAACCCCTGGCTCACCTAGTGCCAGCGCAGTCCTATAGAGGCAGGTGGCAGCCCTGCTGAGCCAGCCATAGCACTTACTAAGAGCGTATCAGATTGTTGTCAGACAGTGGCAGCAAGGAGGTACCTCTCAGCCCAAACCTTTCTTAGCAACTCCAGCTTCATTGTGGAGCTAACAAAAGCTCTGTCACTATGAAAAGAAGCCGTATAAAATCCCGACATTTATTTATTTTTTTAATAACCCTTTTATTACCTTTTTTCCCCCCCTCTACAGAACTTGAAAGCTGGTTTACTCTCACAATTTGACTATAAAATATCCATAGCCATCCAGGCAAATCTTCCCTGGGAGAGTTCCCAGACACTACTCGTTTATAATAGATATGACGAAAGAGAGAAACAGAATACAAATGGACTGGTTGTAGCCATGGTATAAAATATTCAGCGACTAGCAGAGCAGGACGATGTTGAATTTCTCTCAGCTGATGAGAGAGCAGGATGAAGTGGGGCTCCCTGGAGGCAATTCCTGTTCTTCTGAAGTTATTTGGTCATCGGTTTTTCTTCCTCTGGCCCCCTCTGGAGCAAGCATTCACATTGTCCTATGATCCTGCCTGCCCAAACGCAAAAATCAGAGGGAGGGGAAGGAAAGAACTCCTGTTTCCAACAGGCATTCAGGAAAAAGGGTGTCTTGCTTGTGGCTGGTGCAGATACATCAAACAAGGAATTGCTTGCTTTCTTCAGGCGAGGAAACTAGCTAAGTTCAAAAAGCCTCTTTGTCAGGTTGGCTGGGTGAGTCAACATCACAGCTGGGAGCAAATCCTCGAGTCCTTGCTTCAGCCATCAGACTCCTCTTCCTCTCTTCCAAGGGCCTGCCAAACAAGAAGAGCTCGAAGCTTTGGCCCAGTCCCAGAGATTTGACATCACTGTCTAAGTGAAAACTGGTGGCATGAGTCTTGTGACTGGAGTGCGCTATTAGACAGTTACAGGCTCTTCAGGAGGGATAGATAGGGCAGAAGAGTTGGAATGGTGGTACTGTATGTGATAGATAGGTTACTATAGACCTTCCAGCCAGGACGATGATGCCATCAAATTATTCTTTAAGGAACTAAGGGACACTTCCAGATCAACTGCCCTTGTCCTTTTGGGAGACTTCAACTTGCCAGACATAGACTTGAAGCACCACACAGCCTGGGCCAGAAGATTCCAAAAAAAACTGGATGACAACTTTATGGAACAGGTCCTAAGGGAGCCAACTTGAAAAATTGCCCTCCTTGATCTGCTGCTTGTCAACAGAGTGGATCTTGTGAGTGAAGTGGAGATTGGTGGCTGTCTTGGCCACAGTGACCACAAAGTGATCGAGTTTAAAATCTCTGTTAACAGGAGGAAAAGTGCCAGCAAAACATTAACTCTGGACATAAGGAGAGCAGACTTCAGGCTGCTCAGGGAATTAGTAAGTAAGGTCCCCTGGGAAAATGTTTTTGCAGGTCCTGGGATCCATCAGTGCTGGTCGCTTTTTGAACATCACCTCCTAAGGGCACAGGAGCGGGCAATCCCTGTATGTCAGAAGTCACGTAGGCGAGGCAGAAGGCCGGCTTGGCTGAGCAGGAATCTCCTCTTGGAAATAAGGCCAAAAAATGAAGGTGTATGCCCAGTGGAAGGAAGGTCAAGTGACATGGGAAGAATTCAGAAATACTGCTTGCTGCTGTAGGGAGAAAATCCATGTGGCCAAAGCTCAACTGGAGTTGAAGCTGGTCAGGAACATGGGGAACAATAAAAAGAGCTTTTTCAAATACATTAATGGCAATAGGCAGTATAGAAACATCATCAGCCCATTACAGCATTAGAGTGGTCACCTCACAAACACGGACAGAGAGAAGGCTGAGGTGTTGAATGCTTTCTTTGCCTCTGTCTTCAACATGGGTGATGAACCAAGGGTGTCTCCGTGCCCTGAGCTGGAGAGCCATGACTGTGAGAAGGGTCAGCTCTCAGTTAACCTGAAATTATGTGAGATCTGCTGCTCCAGTTAGATCCCTACAAATCTATGGGGTCTGATAGGATTCATTCAAGAACACAACCTCTCTTGATGATTTTTGAGCAGTCTTGGAAATCCGGAGGATTTGCAGCTGACTGGGAGCTTGTGAATGTTGTCCCAGTTTTCAAGAAGGGCAAGAAGGAGGACCCTAGAAACTACAGGCCTGTCAGCCTCATTTCAGTGCCTCAAGATTATTCTGGAAAGTATTTAAAAACACCTGAAAGACAATGCAGTCATCAGTCACAGTCTTGGTGTAGGGAAAGGTGCACTTTCAGAAGAATTTGTAACAGGAAGCTAGAACTCATTTTCACTTAGGAAGCCATTTTTTGCCTGCAAAGTGTCTCTGCTTTGCAGAAGAGATAATGTTCACAGACATGTACAGAGCCTCCTCAGACCGGAGGTGGCAGGGGAAGACAGAGAGAAGATAAAAAGCCCTGGAAGATCACAGACACTGCCTTTTCCCTGAGACCTAGTGCTGTCTCACAGTACTGGGAGGTTTTCTAAGTTTTCAGCATCCTCGTCTCCTAAATAAACCTTTTTGAGTCCTTTCCACTCCTTTGGCGTTTTTGGGGGAAATACCTGTGTATATTTTGCTTTACACTTGGGCTTCAAGAGCTGGGCCTGATTGAATGCAAAGCTGGAAAACCTGCTCTTGGCTTGCAGTTTTTGTACTTTGAGCCATCTTTCAGCACTAGCAGCATCATGGTCTTACTTTGGCCAGTTCCTCTCCCAGAAATCAGGGAACTGGCTTATTTTCTGACATGTGTCCAGCATCCATGAAACTCATGAAGAGTTAAAGGTATGGCTGTTCCAGTGCTGGCACAGACCTTACCTGACCACCCCAGCTAAGTCTAGCCTATGTATAATCAGGATGGGAAGCTTCCAATGAAATGGTAAAGTACTCATTGCTCTCTTCAGCTTCTTGAGGAGGGAAAGTAGGTGTAAGGTGCTGATCCCTGCTCAGAACGTTCAAAAAGGCAGGGGAAGATCAAATTTCTTTACTGAAGGTGTGGTTAGACACTGGAATAGGCTTCCTAGAGAGGTCTTCAAAGTGGTCAGGCAGTTGGACTAGTTGATGGTTGTAGGTCCTTTCCAATTTTACCTTCCCTTCACTTCCCTTTTTTTTTTTCCGCTTTCTATTCTACTCGACTCCGTTCTAAGATAATGTGAAAAACAGTGCTTGGGACTGATGAAGAGAGATTTGGGTCCTGAATCACCAGAAATGAGACCTTGACACAACATCTGAGTTCAAGAAAGCCATAAGCTGTTTCACAGAGGTAATTGGGTTATGAGCAGCCATTTACGCTGGCGGTGTCACCACTGACACCTTCCTGGTGAGGAGGAATCACAGATCAGGAAGGCCTGCCAAATTGAATTGCTTCTTCTTCAACTCATATAACGCAACCAGTGCAAATGTGTGTCTGAAAGGCTGGGGTAGATGATCAAATGCCAGTGGATGCCATGTGGATGTATCTTATTTCTGACAGTGGTCAGATCTGTCAGGTCATACAGATTGACAGGGACCAATTATGTCAATGTAAAAGCAGTTTGAACCATGAAGACATCCTTTTTGTAAGTTTCAACATTGTAGCTCCCTCATTTCTACCCAAACTTTGTTTATGAACACAGCACTTTGCCATTGCACAGTTACACAGGTGGCGTCCTGGAGGTAGCTGCATTCTTTTGGATACATAAAGTTTGCCTTATATAGAAATGTGTTGTTCTTGAAGTCCATACCATTATCTTCAGAGCAATAACTCTACACAGTAGAGATTACATCACTGTATTGATTGAGGGGAGGCTGATTTTCCTAATGAGTATGATTCACTTCCCTCTAACCTCTTGAACACAAGTTGCAGTTAGAGTTAAATGAACATTTTGCAATGAAAAATGTACTTGATTTTTTTAATACTCATTCTTTTTCCACTTATTCAGATGGGTTCTCGGCTTTACTCATTCCTTCATCAATAAATGCATATTTGACTAATATTTTGTTCATAGATCCAGAGCTTCCTGTGGGCTATGGTATGGACCCTTTGGATATACTGTGGTCTCTTCTAAGAGTATCTGCTTTTTGGGGGGGAAGTTAGTTAAATACCACGATCATGAGCAAGGATTATAAATAACTGGCATTAAAGTGTCATTCAAATTCTGTAGGTTCAATACAGTGGCTCTGAACCAAAGACCATTGAAGTCACTGTTTTTCTAAAGACTTCAGTGAACTTTGGATTAGAGGTATAGATTTAAAGATTATTAAGACCCAATGGGACCAATACATCATGTAATCAAACTTCCTGCATAACCAAGGGCAGAGAGGTCCCTTCAGTTGCTTTTGCTGGAGCCTGGTAAATACTATGTGTCTATACCTTCACTGGATGTTTACTTACAAAGAGGACCAACAGTATTTTTTATATGGCATGTAGGACTGAACCATCATAAGCCAAAGAGCTTGGCACACAAAGCTGAAGAAGACATGGAGAGGAGGAAAGGTATTCAGATGTGAATTGGCTACATGTAATTTTTATTCCATCAATATTGTGTCTTCATGTTGTTGCAGGCATTCTGCTTAGTACCTTGAATCTGGATTCACTGATCTCCACCTTTTCTTGCCCCTCACAAAGAGTGCATCACTGAACTGAGTTCCCAGTGCAGATAGCCACTGAAACGTTACCTTCTTTGTAAGTCCTCTTCGTACATCTTACCAGTTGAATGTCTGACCACATTTCTGCTGCAGAATATGTTGGGAAGGTTATCAGAGGCACAGATGCTGGCACCAATTCATTTGCAGATTCTCTGAATCCCCACAGATCATCTTTGCTCCTGCTCACCTGATTTGAGTTTACTCCTCTGGTTGGAAGTTCCTATGATCTCCCCATCCTTTCTCCATGGTCTAAGCAGACTCCTTCCATTCAGACTTGGGTCACAGCAGCAGCCTTGTGCAAAGTTGAGGAGCTGTAAGGATATACTGGAACCAGGTCTTCTCCTAAGACATCAGGTGTTGCATCAATTATTCAGACCCTGAAATGGCTAGATACAAAACTTAACAGACACATAAGAGGAAACCGGAGTGCTCAGTACCTATCAGGCTACTTCTTTAGCACTCCCTTGTTACTCTTCTGTTCTCTCTATGGGCTATTAACTGTTTCATTATTGGTCATTCCAGGTATGCACCTGGACACCTCCCTGGGTGTTCTGACAGGATAAAGGCTATGGGGCCAGACCACAAAAGTATCATGCACTACTTACACAACCATCCCAATCTGGACTTGAGCTTCAACAAGACATGATTTTGTAACATGTATAGAAATGCTTCCCAGAAAATGAAAAAAAGTGCTCAGCAAGTGTCAGTCATCACCACCACTTCTAGGAGTGACTTCCTCTCCCAAAGAGAGGTCTGCAGGGATAACAGGCACCCCAATAGTGGAATTGAAGGAGTTTGCAGATCCAGACTGGGAGTCTCACTGTCTCAGCTAGTCCCCTTGAAGTTTTCTGGTGAAAGTATAAGCAGGCATGAAACAGGAAAGGAATGTCTTGCTATAATGCATACTGACTCAAAGCTGGGAACACAGCCTATTCTAACAAACAGCCTTCCTGCAGCAGATCACTTCCTAGGCCTGAGCCATTCATCCTCTCACGTCTCCTTGGGTCAGGCAGAGGAGGAGGCCAGAAAACAGTTTTTGAGTGGTGTCTTCTGTTCAGCAGGAAGAATATGTGATCTCAGCTGCTCCTTCCTGCTGTCTTCCTGGCTTCAGCATCGCAGTAAAACAGCCCATCTGCTCCACACCCTGCAGCCATGCAGCTGCCCTGTGCTTCCCTCCCAGGACTCAGACACCACAGACAGGGTGATGATGGGGAAATAGGGAAGTTGTTAATAGAGATGGAGAAGAGACAGGCAAAATTTTCCTCAGCATGAGTACATCTGTGTCTGCAGGGTTTTTGTCAGGAAGCCTCCTGCACACATCACTTGTATTTTGGGAGCTCTGGGAGGCTCCCTCTTCTCTGGTTGAGGTCTTTGCAAAACCTGCCCACAGAAGGGAGGCAGGCAGACTCCCATGTCTGGCTGTTGTGCTCTTTTAAACCTGGCAGTGTCTATGAAGCAGACTTCTGTTTCAGCTCGTCTGAGAGCGCTGAGCACAGTGCGTGCTCTCAGTCTGAGAGCTGAGCATGTGAATTCAGCAAAGGACCCAGCTGTCTCTGGTGGAAAAGATGAAAGGGTCGGTTATCAAAGCGGGGAGGAGAGAGAGCATTTGCCTGGAGGCATCTGGGCATGTCAGGAAACAGAGGGTGAACAAGGAGCAAACAGACCTCACAGCTGAACTAGGGTTCACGCTGCTTCTTGAGTCTGCAAAATTGGTGGGAGAGTTGCCTACACATGATCTCCTTCTTGCTACACTTATTGTACTGTAATTTTTAATGGTTGGACTTGATGATCTTAAAAGTCTTTTCCAACCTAAATGATTCTGTGATTTTCCACCAGGCTGGCCTTTCCTCTCTGAGGTAGTACCCAGCACATCTAGGGACCACCAAGAACTGCAGGTAAGAGGGAAGGAGCTGCCACCATTGGCATTGTCCCATTCTGCTTGCCAACAGCTGCACAGAGAAATGAAGGCAGCAGTGTGCATTGCAGTGCTGAGCACCTGTGGCTCCCCCTGCCCTGCCTGCAGCTAAATCACAGGCAGCACTGGGCTCATACACAGCCATGACCCCAAAAAGTGACAAGCTCTGAACTTATCCCTAAATCACCCTCCTTTTACCCTCCTTCTACTCTGTTCTGGCTGCGTATTGGATGGGCCTTTGTTCTTCTGAGATAACATAAATTTAATGTTACAAAGGGTCGAGATTTTTTTCTCCCACTTGGAATTCCTTAAGCCACATCTTGTTCTCCACACATAGAAAACCTGTTACTGATCACAAACAATGTCTGAGGGAATTTTCCATTAAAAGGAGTGGCAGGATTTTGTTCTGTAAACACAGTATCAAAGATGGAAGTTTTGTATCTTTCATCTTTCTGTGTCGTTTCTCTAATTAGACCATGGATCAAATGAGCAGAGGAGCTCAAGCATAGTTCCATTGTGAGTCTGCTCCTGCCATATCACCATCTGCTCCCTATGTACACAGACAGGTGGGGATATACTGGAGAAAAGCAGCTATAGCTGTAGCTTGCCTGCCTTCCTCCCATTAGCACTTTCATTCCTCATCATGAGGCAGTGCTACCTATACCATTGCATTTGCCCCACTGTCTGCAGACCACAGGTCCCCCCCATTCAGTGTGTTTCCCCCAGGAGTCTAGCCATATGTCCACTTTGCCTTTTTAGAGTGCAGTGTTGTTGCTTCTCTGCTGGCCCATTCCCTCTATCCCAAAATTCATATACATGCCAGACGGGTCAGATGCATAGTGACGGATCATAGAGCAATCTGTGCAATTGGTTTTGCCATGTCAGGGAATACTACTTCAAGCCCAGCCTTTTTTGATGGTGGTTTAGGAGGTCAGGGATGGAAATATGTCGAAATCCACTGTAAACTCCAAAGAAAATTCCCTGTAGGCAGATTTTCACAGCTTTGCTGAAGGGGAAACATTGCCAATCAAAACTTACCATATATTTGTTCATATGCCCAGAAAGTCTCAGCCACAGCAGGGAACTGGAGGCTTTGATTCCCCTGATCCCTTTCTCTATAGCCCCCCTACTGTAATAAGGCACAGATGTCCCATGGCAGTTAGCTGACTTGCAGCACAGCAGTGAATGTGGTCAGTTCCTTGGTGGAGGAGGTGCCTTGTGAGTAGAGGTGGGATAGCGGTGCTTTCCAAACTCTGACCAGATGAGCTCTCTGAACCCTCCTGCTCTGAAGTTTGTGAAGTAGTGGCTGCAGGAAAAGGTCTGTGTAGTGACCCTATGACTGGACACAGGGGACCCTGCACACCAATCTGAGAACAGTTAAAGACATGTAGAGATAAAATTCTCTGCTATCAGGAGTGGAAAGCAGCCCAGAGGCTTTAATTATCTTACTGCACATATGTTAATGTGTGAAGCATCCTGAGAGACTGTGAAGGAGTAAATACATCCTATCATGGCATGAAGACAACTTACATTCCTAGAAATTATGAATCAATACCAGCTGATATTTCTCCATCTATATCTATGCTACAATTATTTTTCCACCCTCTGCTCTCCAGCTCACAGAGCAGTAACTTTCCCTCAGAGCTCTGTAACTGAGAACAGCAGCCTGATGCTGACTGCTATTCATTGACATCCATTTAAATGAGAGAGGGAGAGAAACCTGTGTTTGTTGCAAAGATTATAAACAATAATAGATTCTTTCTGGAGACTGTCATTTTCTCCTGGAATTTGCCTGCACTAGGCTTTAGGCTTTTAGTTTCTGATCAGTGCTGTTAACATTAAACACTTAAGGAAGTGCTCAGATCCCCTCTTGGAGAGGTAAGAGCTCTTTTCTCTCTAGCTTGGTTTTAGCCCTTATTGAGTCTGCAGGTGACTCTGTTAAGCTATGCAAGGTCTAAGTCCTCTCCACTCTGTGTATCTCTTTCCATCTGGGTATCTCTTGCAATCAGTTGGCTTCTTATCTCAGTCTGTCTTGCCTGCAGTTGAAATGCCCTGGGAATTTCCATGAGGGCTTTCAGCCTTGAATTCCCAGCTGGTGCCAAATCTAAAGTGGAGCTGCAGCCAGGAATTCTCATGAATAGCTGATCTCCTGAGATTGCCCCGTGCTGGAGCAGGGGTCCTCCAGGAGTGCAGCAGGGAGTTGCAGTGAGACCAGGCTGCATGCCAGCCTGCAGCTAGCCCAGCGCCTGGCTGTGAATCCCAACAGCTTTCCCTACCCATCCCACGAAGCCCTGCTGCACTTGGCATGGCACCCCATCTCTCAGCGTGTAGCATCATCCACCCTTTTCTTCCTGACTGCTCCAGCTGCCTGCCTGCCATCTCAGCCTCATAAACTGAGCTGTGCCTTAGCCTTTTCCCACAGCATCACCCTGCATTGACCTCCTCAGCTTCCCCACAGAGAACTCTTGAAGAAACCTCTACCTTCTCTGCCATCCTGCACAGACTGTGCCAGTGGCCCTGCCCTTACAGATCTTGCCTCCTTCCCACTGCTGCCTGCACTGTCTCTTCTGGATCTACACTGCAATTCAATGCAACAGTGAAGTCCCCATCTGTGGAAACTAAGTGAAGACCTTTTGTTGTTGTGAGAAGGTAACATTTTAAGACATCCCTTGGGCTAGTCTATCTGGCAGCCCAGCTGGTGCTCTTTTGTGTGAGTGCCGCTCTTTTGAAATGCCAGCTCTGGTCTTAAAGGCAGCCAGCAGAAGGTACCACTCACTCTCCTTTTAACTGATTCTTCATCACTCATCACTGGCCTTTATTCTCCCTTTTGACTGGGAAGAAAGAATAATACGGATTACAAGACAAATGCAAAGATTGCCTTGTATGGGAAGAGGTAACAACAGGATTGCTGGTGTCCTGGGATTTCCCTTTTGTTTATTTTTCTCTGGTCAGCTGGAGAGATTTAGGAGCAGAGAGATGGTCTGTCTTTATGTGTGTCTTGCCAGCAGGTGCTCTTAGGAAATGCCAAACAAGAGAGGTGGGAAAGGGTCAATGACGACAGAAATAGGTAACAAAACTGGCCAGCTGGCTTTGGACTCTTATACAGGAAAGTAGGCACAATTGCAGTATAAAACCAGGCAAAAAGGGTGACTGCAGCCACTGGCACTGGAGAACATCCCAGGTGGGCCTTTCACATCTCCACTGATGGGAAGTTAGAGAGCAGGTCACACTTTGGTTCTTCCTCAGTTTGTAACCACCGGAAAGGAAAAAGTTCAGGCACTCTTATTTTCCCTCATGTCTCAGAAAATGTTTCCTATGTTTGTGAGTTCCCCTCTGAGTGACTGAACGTTCATCCCTCTTGATTATCATTATCATATCATGTCAGCAGATAAAAGTAGGTAAAAGCAGATTGCTGAGGATCCCATGGCAAGTCTTTTTCAGCTATAAATGGGCTCCTCATACCCCACACATTCATGGCCTGTGTGTTGACTACCTCCTGCAAAGTGGGATTTGGAGATGTAGTCTGTGCTTTAGGAGGGGCACCTAACAAGCATCAGGTGGCTGGTTTGGGTTGAACTTGCATCCCATGCTGAAAGCTACACTGGAATTAAAGATCATTAATAAGGCATGAGATGGGTATTGCTAGATTGCATGGAGGTAGGTGTGGGCAGATGTGAATCCACCAGAGGTCAGAAGCTATGGATGTCAGTATCTACATAGGCTCTACCTCCCTTTTTGGCCTGAGACTTAATTTGTGAGATCACTTTAGGACAGTGGGCTGAACCTAAAACTTTCCCTTGGAAAACATAAAGCCCTGCAGCACTTGTTCCATCACACAATTGGCTTTTAGAGCAAGACTGGAAAATGAAGGTAAAGAAGCTCTGAGGAACTGGAAAGATGTCTTGGGAGATTCCTGTAGTCCAAGTCTGCAACGTTTTATGGCTCTGCCTGGAGCTCACATCCAGAGGTTCATTTACAAGTACCTCCATCACAGGTTACATACCCATAAACTTGACTTGCAACTGGTGGCAGACTGGCACATGGTAGAAGGGAATAAAGTAGAAGACCTGCACAATCTTTACCATCTATGACACTGCATCCTCAGTTCAGATGGAACAGTCCAGATATTTAAAGTCCTGGAGTCTCTGCCATGCCTCACAGAAGCATATTCCAGTGACAGCATTACTAGGAAAGGGAGGTATTTTAGTTCCTTCCCAGTCTCAGGAAGCCTCTGTAACTTAGCAGGGATTGCAGGTAAGGCTATGAGACCTGGCTGCCCTTCGCAACTCTAACTGATTTGTATACTGCTCATCTGTTTTGACCTTCAGTTTTCCATGTGTAGACAGGGGTAGTGAAACACTGCATACTGTGAGTAGATAAGGGAGCTTTCTTTCCAACTGCAAACCATTTGAAGGATGCCTGCTTACATTCAGTATTGTTGTATTAGGGAATTTGGGGTCCAAAGGGTTGAAACATTTTTCCTAGCGCTGCAAGGACACGGAGCTGTCAGCCAGGATAGGCTCAGGCTTGGATTGGGTTTAGGCCAGGCATTCACAGGCAGTGCTTTGGAGACACTAATTTGCATTCCAGATGCTTCTCTGGGTTTCTTTCTATCTCGTCTTTGCTTTTTTCCTAGGACATCAAAGTTCATTGCTGCCTGATTTGTCCCAGTGCTGGCTACTCAGCCAGGCTATTGTGCAGCAGGTCCTACCTACAAGTCAGCAAATGAGGGTTGAATAGACAATGGTTGTTTATAATCCATGCTTGGTAGCAGCTTCATATTAATTCTTCATTTGCTCTCAATCCCTCACCTCAGCAGCTCTGGCATCTGTAATTAGCTGCTCTGAACACACTCCTGTTGTCATTGATCTGTGGGATTATGTCATTCCCGCGTGAGCCATCAGTTTGAACAAGGATCTCCATGAGAAGTAGGTATCCTTCTTAGAGAGACTTTCCTTCGTAGGAAGCTTCTGAGGGCGCAGAAGATGCCAAGAAACCAGCAGCTCAAAGCTCTTTTTACCAGGGACTCCTGTAGTGACATTTCTCATCAGTGGCACCGTGTTTCCAGGAAACAGGTCTCACTCACCTCTCTCCCACCAAAGTTGTGCAGTGCCGACTGGTCTCAAGAAAGAGAAAAACAATCTATTTTCCTCCTGATTTTGTTTTGTGGTGTGCATCCCAAACTGGATACCACTAGGGAAGGGAATTGGATACACTGTCCATGTCCTGTCAGGCCTTCATCTAGTTTTCTCAGCTAGCCTTACTGCTAATGCTTCTGAATATTTCCAGGCAGTAAAATGCCCTTCTTTCCTCATTTCACTAAATTATATACATATTTCATTTTTAACTTTTTCTTGTAAGTCATTCTCTCAGAATCTAAACATTTTGCCATCTTTATTATGCATCTTTGAACTCCTGTGATGTATCTATCACTTCCTGACAGGCAGGCACTTGATGGGGGTCATTCCAGGTCCCTGTGATTCACATGGTGCCCCCAAGGCAGATGTGCCAAGAATGAAGAATTTTGGGGGATCATATGGGAGGGAGGTTATATAGGAAAGTCTGTTTCCCTCTCTCTTCTTCTGACCTCTTTCTGCTGCTTCACTGAAGGACATACCCATGTGGGAATGCAGCAATGCAAGTGCAGACAGACTACAGATGTATAAGTAAGGGTTACTGTTGTCTTTCTGCTCTCAGGTGTAATATATCTGTGTGTGGAGACTAGAAACACTGATGAGCAACAGCGTAACTAGAGTTGTGATTGATTGATTGATTGATTTTGATTGATTGATTGATTGATTGATTGGTTTTTTGAGGGGAAAAAAATGTCTTTAAGTTAACCCTGAGTGAATGCTTAAAAACGTTTTTTCCCTTAAGCGAAAAATGAAAATAAGTCAGCTGAGGGCATTACTGAAAATACACTGCAGGAGGATAAACTGAGATGGTTTCATTTGTGGGTGGAGGGTAGGAGACTGTGACAGTTTTCAAAGTGAGAACTGGAAATGCTTTGAAATTTGTTGGCTTTGGTTTTGGTTCAGTGGCAGACAAAACCTTTTGGGATTTGCTATTTTTTTGAAAAAACTTGAAGTTGGTGTTAATTCACAGGGTCTTTGCAACCCTCTGAAAACATGGGTTGGGATGGTACCAGATGGTGTGGTACAAGCAGTGCTGTCTGGTGCTTGCAAAGAACAGGTGCTCACTCCAGGGCTGCTTCCAAGGCAAGTAGTGAATGAGGACACTGGTCATATTTCTGCAGCTGATGGCCAGGAGAAGGACAGGGAGATTGCCATAAGCTGCATAGCCTATATCAGGTGTCAGTGATGAACAGAAAGAGGCAAATACCTGTTCTGGGCTCCCTATTTCAAGTGGAATGTAGAGTAGTTGGTGGGAGTCCAGTGGAAGGGCATCAGGATGGTCAAGGGCCAGGAGCAGAAGTTCTGAGGAATAGCTCCTAAGGGAGCTGGACTGCTCGGTCTGCCAAAGAGGAGATTGCTGTCAGCCCTTGGCCCCCAGCTGTTTCAAGGGTAAATTTAAAGATAATGGAACCAAAATATTTTTGTAGTGTTAGACAGTATAACAGGGACCAGTGACCACAATTGGTTGTGCTGAAGGTTCATACTGGACATTAGGAAAAGTTGGTTTCCTCTGGGAAATTCAAGACTTCACCAGGCAAAACCATGCTGCCCTCCTGTAGAGCAGGAGACAGCTTCAAGCAGCAGGTTGGACAGGATGCCTCTGGAGGTCCCTGGCAGCTAGCATTTCTGCTACCCCCTTCTTGTGCCACCCCAGCCATGCTACAGACTTCTCCTTCCTCATCCTATCCTTCTTCGTCTGGTTCTGTGTCCTCCCTTGGATAGGCCAGGTGGATGAAACATTGCCAGTGGCACTTATCCATCAGCACAGAAGAAAGCTGGCTCCCTCCTGAGGTTACTGCTGTGGCTCTGCAGGCTGTCGCAGGACCAGCTGGGGCATACAGCCAACGTTTGAGGCTGAGTCCCAGGGCTACACCGGAGCCAGACCAGCAGGCTGGCTTGTCTGCCTGCCCTGGCATACCAGCATCTGGCTTCTCTTTTACAGGCTCCTTGAACCTACTAGTCCGCGTGCGGAACAAGCGAGCCATCGACACCCAGGTCTGGTCACTCAGTGGGAACCGGGGGAACATGTGGCAGCAAGCACATGTGCCCATCAACCCACCTGGCCCCTTCCAGGTAAGTCAGGTCCATAGTCAAGGAGCCACCTGCCACTTGTCCTGTCCATGTGGCATGGATGTAGGAGACTTGCTGGCAGACATCTATCTCTGTGGCACAGGTGCTGGTGGGGCACTGGGAGGGCACTGGGAGCTCTCAGCCCCCAGGGTCACTGGGGCAAGGCAAAAGTTGGTGGACGCACAGAAATCAAATCCACTTCTCTCTGAAGTTGGTTATGTGCAAGCATCAGTTTTGCACCATAAAGTTTCTGATTATTGCTGGTTTGGAAACTGCTTGTCAAAGAGCACCTTTTGGTACCATGTCTGTGTGACGGACAGATCTCTCGGTGTTGAAGATCTGGGGGATGCTTGCTCTTGGTATAAAGTGAATAAGGGCTAGAGGTTTCTTCTAGCATGAAGGTGGGTGCTGCAAGAACCCACCCCTACTATTCCCCTGGTTTAGGACTGTAGGAGGGCTTGTGAATATGAATTGGGCACCCCATATCTGCTAATCAAGTCATTCATGTTTACCCAGGCAATGATTGCTTTGATTGCTGATGTTTTTACCCAACAGGCAACTTTGCTGTTGTAGGGTTATTTGTTGAAAGCTCTGTGCAGGCTGGTAAGTTGTTGCACTATGGCAAAATGCCCAGTGTGCTTTTGAGTACTTCAAAATAATAAATAAGGATTTAGTTACTTTTGGAAGTGCCGTTCAGTATTAGTTGACTTGTTAGCGCAGAACACTTAATAAAGCAGAGCTTTACATAGGCATTTGTTACTGTACAGACACTCAGCACAGGGAAGTTGGTCCCATAAGCAGTGGGACCTGGCTTTTCAGAACTATGAGTACTAGAGAAACAGGAAGGACTCATTCACATGGGGACCTAATAAGATCTGATCTGTGTCCTGCTCTCCTCTGCAGAGCCCTGCAGCACAGAAAGGGCCCTCCACAACTGCAGCCTCACGGGAGGCTCTCTCCTATGCTCTTCTTGCAGTTAATCTTTGAAGGTGTCCGGGGCACGAGCTATGAGGGGGACATTGCCATCGACGACGTCACTCTGAAAAAGGGGGACTGTCCAAGAAAGCCAGTTGGACCAAATAAGGGTGAGACTGAGTATGTCTCAGAGGCAAACAAGTTGGTTGGAGTGGATTAACAAATAAACGCAGTAAAGATGTGCAGCTGATTTCAAGTTGACATTTTGTGGGACTGAACAGGGTGGTTGAGTCCATCAGCAGAAGTCAGCAGAGGGGCTGTCAGACTCTTGAACTTGTTCTTTACAGTTGTGAGTCGGCACAAGCTCAAATAAACAGCCAGATCCTGTAGGGACTGTGCTGCCATACACCAGCGTGCTGAAGTCTGAATGAGCATGCTGGGTGGGGGTATCATCCCAAAGAAACCAAGGACTTCTGCAGTATCTCATCTCTGGAAACCCTGTGTGTGGGAGTTTTGGAAAGAGAAAGACTTTTTCCAGGATTTAATGGCCTCTGCAATGTTAAGTCAGCCTTCTCCAGGAAAAAAAATCTGCTGTTTAGGGCATGGAGCAAAGGGGCTGGGCTGCTTCCCACTGTCCTCTGAGCAGAGAGGCACAGTCAGGCAGGATATTGCACATGCAGGATGGGAGCAAGCTACCTGAGCTGTACAGCACCTCTCTCCCAATTCTGACAGTGAGTGCTTGAGTTAAATCCCACGAGTCCCTTTTCAGTCCATCCACATAACCTGATGCTAGCACTGCAGTAATGGAGACAACTCCACTCTCACTGAGGTGCACTGTAGGTGGAAGCCATAGTGAGGTATGTAAGCAGTAGGTAGGCATTAGCCCTCAGGTGGGAATCACTGGTGTGCCTTGTGCCTTAGTCCTGCCTGTGCCCTTGATAACAATGCCTCAGTTGGACAGGAGAACAGATGTTTGGAGTATGCAAACCAGAACCAGGCAGGCACTTGTGAGCAAGTTTTATTTATTTTTGAAAGAAAAATTATTGTTCAGTAAGAGTCACTTTCAGCAATTTTCTAAACTCCAAAGGTGAAGGGGGAAACAAAACGAGAAAAGTGAGGACACCCTAAAAATGTCAAAATTTAAGGTGCTGTTGAAGCTCTGTGTCATGCTAGGATGGCCAAGCTGTAACCAAAAAACAACCAGAACCTTTTCTTTGTCTCGAGTTGAAACTTCCAGGGAAGAAAGGAAAGTTGGATTGCAAAAGTATCTAAGATTCAACCTTTTCTTCAAAGTTAGAAAAGAAATAGTTGAGAATGTCCAGGGAAGGCTAGAAATATCTTCCAATAGATCTGGGTGTCTTGGGGTGGGAGAAGACATTGATGTGTGCTAACTTGTTTGATGGGGTCTGTATCTGTCTCATCACTAATTCTCTTTCTCTCTTCTCGACTGGCAGCGGTTGCTCTTCCAGGAAGCGGTGTCCCAGCCCTGCACAGCCCTTGTCTTTGTGGCCCACTGACTTTCTTCCTTTACGTGCTGCTCAGATGATGGCAAGCGAGCGCTCCTGTCTTCGAACCAAGACATTCCTGCTCCTTTCCTGATCAGCCACCTCTGCTCCTCTCCCTCCCCTCCTCACTGGCACACCAAAGTGTCCATATGTTACCAAAGACTGACAGGCATGACCACGCAAAGGGATCTGGTTCAGAACTGGAGCACTCCTTGAGAAAGTCACAATGTCTAGAAGAAAATTTAAAAATAAAGACAACTTTTTTTAAAAGCACGTGCACGAGAGAGTTGAGAGAAAGGAAGAAAGGAAGAAACAGAAACACACAGAAAAGAAGGAATCAAAAACAAAAAATAGGAATGAAGAAATGTGAAGAGCAAATGAAGAAGGAAAAAAATACCCCCATGTTTCCTTGGGAATGTCGGACAGGGCTTCCTCAGGGAAGTGGGAACTTGTTTAAAAAAAAAACAACAAACAAAATATATTAAAGCACAAATTTCTACCAGAACAGTTACCTTCTTTACTGCAGAGCCCCCAGCTTAGTGGATGATATACTGCAGTACTCCCCTTGTCTCCTCATGCTTTCCTGCTGGCTGGGGCTGCCTCGCTCCAGCTGCATCTCCCTGCAGCAATGCCAGCCTCGACCGTGGGGCAGCAGCCGCCCCATGTGCCAGTGGCCAGAGCACCTTGCCTCACACCGCATGTGCTTCAGTGTCTCCATCCATCCACATCTTCCAGGCTTTCATGTATTTAATTGTCCCCAGTGTGGTTTGCTTTGGCCTCTCCCCACTTCTCTGTGCTTCTCACCGGCCAGCCTGAAGAAGATGGAGCAGGAAGGGACCAATGACATGGACCACGCTGAGTGGTGAAGTTCTGGCTGGATCCGGCTGCAGCACTGTCCTCAAAGAGCCTCTTTCTGTCTCTCAGCACTCTTGCTGTGTATGGAAACTATAAGAGCAGGTCTGAGCTGCAGACAGAAAGGTGTCTCCATGGGGGTGGGGGATGGGGTGTGATGGGATGGGACTGGAAGGGTGGAGGAGTTGCACTTTGGCTTCCCCCTGTGAATATTTGGATGACAGCCACCTCAGCCCTAAATCCAGGATTGCTTCTCTGCCTCTACTCCATAGCTATTTATCTGGGGTTTTATTACATTGCTTAACTTCCTCCACCTCAAGCTTTCTGGATTATGGGAAAAGTGAGGCATTTAAAGATTCTTCAGGCAGACAGTAGGTCGTGTGCCCATGATCCAGCCCTTCGGCTGGCAGCTCAGGCAGCTCCAATGCTGTCCCCTCACCTCCAGAGGCCTTTCTGTATGCATGGTGCATTAACCGCAGCACAGGCAAAGAGTGGCAACAACATTGCTGCTCAGGTCAGAGATGGCTGAATTTTGTCAACATGTGGAGCCACACAAGCACTTAGCTTCCACTGCCAAAACAGTGGACAAGGGAGCTGAAAGGTGGAACAGGTGGGAAAGTGTTCCATGAAGGATGGAGGCAGGAAGTTGATCCAAAAGAGGGGCTTGTGCTGAACTGTGGCCCTGTTTGCCACAGGAACAAGGGGACAGGGGAAATCCACCTTTTTTTGTGCTGGCAACATGAAAGGTGAAGCTGATGTTTCTGTCTGCTGCAGACCTGTATCAGGTCTGCCCTAGTCTCCTCAGGGTGGAGGCACATGCTGCTCCAGATTAAACTCCCAGAAGGGTCTGTCGTGCACTGGCAAGAGAGGAGCTGTGATAGCCTTGTTGCATCTGGAAGCAGCACTGGAAGCAGCGCTGGACATGACTTATCTCCTTGCACAAGGCAGACTTAGCCCCCCAGGACTGTGAATTGGGGTCTACCAGCTCACACTCTGGCAATTCAGTTAGATGGGACTCTTCCTCCTAAGGGACACCCCATCCAAAATCCCTGTCTAAGGCACCAGACATGCATAAGCTAGCTCTCTCACTGAAGCCACCAGTACCCATGGCTTCTTACTCATTTCTGGTGAATATATCAGCTTCTCTGAGACAGCTGTGTTTGTCTGAAATCACCTGAATGTATTAGCTGCCTCCTGCATTGCTCAGCTTCCAGCCACAGCTGGTGCTTCATTTCCTTCACTGATGGAGGGGGAAAGCTCTTACTTAACTCCCAGGAGATCCAGTGTGAAGTCTTGAAATCCATCACTCCCTAGATCCTGGAAGGCCATTCATCTGCACTAATGCACTAATGCTACCCAGCCACCAGAGAGAGAAAAGATATGAACTCTGAGGGGCAAGGGAACCTCCTTCACAGGAGGTCTACAGGACAGTGGGAAGGGAGATACAGGTCTCCCTTGCTTGTTTTGCTTTTCTCCATTTTCAAGAGTTAGAACTGTGTCTTTTCTGTCTCCACTCCTCCCTTCAGAGCCCAGAACTCCATCACACTGCATATTTGACCAGGAAACCCATGACTGTTGCCCAGGACCCAGCAGTGTCATGGATGCAGTGGGTGCCGACAGCAATTCTGCTTCTTGCTGCCTGTTGTCATTTTCATGGGCAGCCAGTGCCACCATCATCTTTTAGCTGAATTCTTTCAGTCCCATGCTCTTCCTTTCCTCCATGCTTGTGGGAGGTGAGAAGTCATCACCCCACTCCTGATAAGAGTCCACTTTCACTCCTAGGAGAGAGACAGTTCTTTCCAGGGCCCCTTGGGAACATCATGATGGCTCCTGATCTGTCAGCAGCAAAACATTTGTGTTGCATTGCTGGTTCCAGGAGGCTTCTGCTGGGCAGAAAGGGGAGTCAGGAGTATTTCCCCATGGGTAAGAGATAATCCAGGACAACCATCTCACCGTCTAAGCTCTGAGGCAGAGACCCTTGTGGCCTAGCTTCTGCAGACTGCTTATCCCAGTTTTGTTGATGTTTTAGCATTACCTGTGAGGCAAGTGTCAGCAAAGAGACACCACATTTTTAGAAAGGGACACCTGCAGGGAGGGTGTCCATGCGCTGCTGCCAGGTCCTGTGAGGAAGGATGTAAGTGCCTCACCAGGCAAACCCACAGCACAAGGGGCAAGAAGCCTGTTGGTGGCTGTAGGTCCAGAGCAGAGCCAGAAGATTGCCTCAGCCAGAAGTGAAGTCTTCTGCTGTCAGGTGTGGGCCCATCAACTTCAGAAAAAGTCTCAGGAAGCCCCTTCCTGCTTAGACCTCTGCTCTTCTATCTCTGGCTAGAAAGCAGCTGGTGGTAAGTTTGGGGGAAAGTCATTAACTCAAGTGCTTCATATTGTCAGAAGTACCATTTCCCTGGCAGATGTGCTGAGATGGTAGCAGAGGAAAGAGGCACTTCAGCAGCAAGGATGGCAAACTGTGCAGTGATGGGGTGGAGGGAAGGCACTGTCCCTCTACTCTGACAACAGTGGTGTTTGTGGTTTGCTAACCCATGCTTGTGGTGGGAGTGCATCCAAGGTGAGATACAAAGCCATGTTCTTTACCCCTTCCGATTAAAGATCCCTTCACACTTTTCACAGTGTTCTGGCTAAATTACAGTCCTGAAAATTAATTACACTCTGTCTTCTTAAATATCTGTTGCAGTCCCAGTGTTATGTTTCTCTTCCTATGTTTTATGTTGCTCTGTGCCTATCGAGTGGCTGCTTTATTCCACCCCAGAACTGGCCGCATTTCAGCAATGGTGGATATTATTCGTATATGTAGTATGAAAGTCCCTGCAGAAGAAAAGTGCAATATAAATTTAAGAGACTGCTTTTATTTACAAGGAGACCTCTGCTTGGTAGTTGTAGAAATACATTAGGAAGAATGCTGTGTGGGTGTTAGCTGATATATACTCAATTTATTTTTTTTTTCAGGGTATAAAGCAGAAATTATGTGAGTGTGCAGGCTCTTGGGTATAAGTTTTAGATATTAGAAGTAGTGAATGCTACTGTGTAGTTGCAAGTGGGGCTTACAAAGAAACTTTCATTTGAAACCTCTTTTTGTAGTTGTTCACTATATTCTAAAAAATACACTTTTTTAATTATAATTTTCTACAGTTCAGTGCAAGTCCCAATAACAGGTCATCAACAAGACTTTAATCCATGGCTCTTAACAATAAGAACATCAATTCCTATTGCTTGCTCTGAAACGCAGGTTGTAGCTGGTAATGGTAATACGCTATTTTTCTTCTACGTAGATCAGCCACTGGAAAGTGATGAAACTAATATGTTTCATTTGATCTGGAGTTAAGTAATTTGGAATGCCTGAGTGCAACTCTTTCCAGCTGCATGGGAGTGAAAAAATGTTTCATCTATATGAAAAACTTTTCATAGTGCACAAATGGCTTGGGAACTCCTGAAGTGTTGTGATTGTCATGTGTGCAGAGCTGCTCCAGCAGAGTTGCACAGCGTGCTGCCTGAAGAGCTGCTGTAGCAACAGTGATATGGAGCCCTTCTTCTGGGAGGTATTCTTCTGGTGAGAAATACACTGGCAATCAGGGAAAAAGTAGGGGAAGCTTCAAATGTTTAGGCTGTTAAATTTCTCGCAAAAATAATTTAGGGATGTATCAATGACTGCAGTAAACATGATACAGATTGCGTTTTATTCCCTATTGCTATTGAAAATGTGGAAATTTAATTTCTTTCTATACAAAATCCTGTGGGTGCACTACTACAGAATAAAAAAAATGCTTTACTACAAAAGGGAGAGCAGGGTTTGGATTCCTCCTCCTCAGCCCATCCCTATAACTCTGCCAAGAAAGGCACCGTGCTTTTGGGTTGGTGCCCTGTGCTTCCCAGCCTGGGAGTGACAGTCACTGGGAGCAGCAAGTGATGCTGATGGTAGAAGCATCCCTCCAGTGTTGCCCTGAGTCTTGTCTCCAATGTGCAGTGGTCCCTGTGTGAGGCATTGGCCGGAGCAAGCTCTGCTCCCCACTAGCTCTCAGGGAGGCTGAGACAGGGAGTTTTACCTATGGGAATTGCCAGGGGGCCCTTCCAGCTGCCCTGAGGGACAGTCGGGGACACAAAAAGGAACCAGGGCATTTTCCCTCCTGGATGGAGTAAATGGTGTCACCTCACTCCACGTGGAGAGACAAACTTTCTTCAAAGCAGAGAGCTCAGGGCATTGCTGCTTCAGGGTTTGCTGTTTTAGTCCCCTTCTTCTGTCAGCACCATGCAGATATCCATCTTTCTCTGGAAATGCAGCACCGCTTTGCCTCCTGCCTTTGGATGGCCTAGCAACAGAATGGAGGAACATATCACCATGGGCTCTGTGCTTCAAGCTGGCTGTGGTGGCACACAGTACGATAGCACCAAGCAACGCCGCACTCTTGCATCCAGAGAGAAGGACTCAGCTTCTTAGTAAGGATAAAAAGTGGCATTGTGAGTATCTCCTGTGCAAAGGAGAGGCTTTCTTTCAGTCCTGGCTGTGGCAGAGACCAGTTTCGGTCACTTAAACTGCCCTGATATGTTGTCTTTTACAGGCTGCCCTCAGTGCGGGTGCACCCATGTTTGTAGAAGCAAGAGTGCAGCAGTGGGACCCTGTGCAGGCCGTTGCCACCATTTCTGTTTGCTTTGGCCCCACTGATAACAGCTTGTCCTTCTCAGCTGGGGAAGGCTTTTAATGGAGACAAAATGCTTTTGCAGAAGAACAAGTGCCGAAGAGTTCTGGAAATTGCATTTTAACTGGACCCCATCTACACTCCATGGTAATAACTGGCAGCTGTTGGTTTCCAGCAGTGCGCTGAATAGCCTCAATGCACTTGGCATCCCAAATGATAGCTGTGATGTGTATGTGTTTTTCAGTACTCCCCTTATGAGTAAGACACATGTCAGTTTAGTTGACCATCTGCCTCTACCTAGCCCACCACTGAAGATTCTGGGATCTTCTGACAGCTACTTACAGTCTGATATGGTCACATCAAAGAGACAGCCACTTGGGCCCTGGAGGCTTTAAATATCCCAAGGAGCACTGCAGGACAACCCAGGACCACCTTCACCTAAACTGCCTTTCCAGAGAGGGAGGATATGCAGCTTGAAAGGAGCTGTAGTCTCCAGGACACCTGTTGCCCATGGAAGAGCAGTGCCATCCCACTCCATTTTGTCTGAGTGAGATGTGTGCCTGAGATCTAGACCCTGGTTCATGAGTCAGGTGCATGCTCTGTGGCTTTGCCATCAGGCATCCTTCCTCTAAAGGAGAGAGAGCTCCAGACACTGACAGCAGATTGGCAGGGCTTACTGTGTCCTGTGTGGCTGCAGAGGATGGGGGGCTCGGTCCCACTGCCCTTGGCATTTTTTGCACTCTGCATCACCTCCATCTGCTCTGGCATCTTCTCAGTCTTGCTCCCCCCAGGCCTGACACAGCCTGTGAGGGGCTGGTGGGGCTGTCTGCATGGTGGTGGTGGAGCAGGAAGGCAGGAGCACTTCAGGGCATGTGTTGGCTCCATCAGGCACCTAGTGTGGGTCACATACTGGCTTCATCAGAGGCAAAAGAGGTTTACTACAGCCCCATGGGTGGCTGAGAGGATGGAACAGAGCTTGCTTGTGTTCATCTTGAAAAGGAGAATGGAAAGATGAGCTCCACAGTGCATTCTCTTGTTTCACTGGCTGCAGGCAGTGGGCTCTGATGTGCAGCTGCTTAGATGCTAGGCAAGGAGACTAAAGAAAAGTTCTTAGACCAGATTTCCCATCTGGACGTGTACTAGTAAAATGCACCAGTCCATCTCCAGATCTTCAGCACATCTGTGCATGAAGAAGCCAAGCAACCCACTGTCCTCACGTGGGTGATCCATCAGGAAAGCTGGAAAGGGAGGTAGTGCTCAGGTCCCAGCAAACACCTTTGTCTCTGCTGCCTCTGTGAGACTTTTCCAGCATGGAGCAGAGAATAGGGGATGGGAGAAGGAGAGGTGCCATCTTTACTCGCATCTGTTGCAAAGGTAGAGGTGGGTGATTAGAGGGGTTTGTGGAGAGCTGTGCAGGCCTGTGGCAAATCTAGGTTTTGCTTGGATTTGGTATGGCTGATAAACCATTTGTTCCTGTGGAACAAGGCGAAATTTTGTGCTTCCATTAACTGTTGTCCTAAAGGGAAGTTTGGGTATGAATGTTTGACTTGGAGTAGGATTTTTTATCCCCAGGATGACCTAAAGTCAGTATAAGACAGGGTCAGCTGGACAGCCCTCACATAGTTGCCAGTGTCTTCACACAGTGCCAGCACCCAAAGCTCGTAGTGCTGGATGTGCTTTATGCTGTTAGGGCTGGGTCCTTGCCTGAAGCACTGAGCCAAGGGAAGGTACCCATCTGCTCTACCGCCCATGTACATCTGTCCTGTCTGCCAGCCAAGTCTGTAGGAAGATAAAAACCCCACTGCTGCTGCTGTAGCCCATGGAGGTCTGCTTTGGCTGGGGGAGCTGGTCTCTGGTCCTGCCACTTAGGCAGCAAAGTGGCTTTTAGTTATGTAAAACCCAGCTGCTATAATAGATACTCCTAGATGTTCAAAACTTGCATAACTACAGTATGCCTCAGATCATATCAGCAAAGGCAGGCCCTGGGTAGGAGCTAGATGTCAGCAGGCCTGCTCAGCTGTTGTGAGTGAGCTGTGTCTCCTTTGCTCTCACTGTTACAGCTGCTCAAGGATGAGCCCAAACTAGCTAAGAGCAAGTGCAACCCTGCTTCCCTCTGTGTGTCATGGCTTCTGTGGGCAGGCACCAACTGGTTTTCTTGTAGTTACTGATATATAACGTAGTGCTGGAATGAAACTCTCCAGGTGTTGCTTGCACTGTAAGTCCAGCACTGGTAAAGTGTTTATCTTAGCAGCTTGTAGAGGAATCAAAGATAAAAACTGCTGCAGCTGCCAGCAATGCAGCAGGAAGGAGACAGGACTTGAAAGTCCATTTTGGAGGTGGCAGTATCTTCATCCAGTCCCCACCTTTCCCTTCTCCCCCAGTCCATGCTCCAACTCTAAGCATCTTTGAAGGTGGGGCATTTGGTATATCTTGTCTCACTGGGCCTTGTTCTCGAGAACTAGCTATGGGTATCAGTATATAGAGCAACAGCCAAGAGAGGCTGTAACAGCATGGTCAGCTCAGACAGCACCTAAATTGTGGTGAGAGGAAAATATTGATTTCATTCTGTCTTTGAAATGCCAACAAGCATTGATTGGGGGCAGTATTTAGGTCTTTTGTATAGGTGGCAGCACGTACTGCACAGAGATTGAGTAAGGAACTTCTGAACTCTGGACATCTCCCTAGGAAAATTCAGATGCTGATGAGGAAAGGTATTTAGAGACCTGGAGGAAAGAAGCTTTCCTGTGCATTTATTTGTCTGTTTCCTGAAGGCCTTGGTATGTAGCATCTTGGGACAAGAAGACTCTGTCAAGAGTTTTCTGGAGGTGACTTTTTCCTCTCACCAAACATTGATGTTTGTCCTTCTCTGCTGCCCATCCCCAGCTTCTCAATGCATTTATGTAACCGTTGATGTTAAAGTGGCTTAGTGTCAGTGCTTTCAAATAGATGAGTTTGGCCTGTTTTCCCAGTTTTTGGGATCTTCTAGATGTACCATCTCATTCCAGAGATGCTCGTCATGCATCCACAGCATGCATTCATCTTAAGACATTCCCCAAAAGCTGTGGATGCTACAGATACATGGCTCTTCTTTGTGGTTTTGGTAACAGCCCTTGCCTGACAGCATGGATAAAATCTCTAATCTCTACATAGGATGGAAAATATGGTGCCGGTATGGTTTTGCTGGGTCTTTTTTCCCAGCCAGAACCATCCTGTCTGTATCGCAATACACATAGCGGAGGAGAGCGGCCATCATCCAAGATAAAACTGTCTCATGGGGAAACAACCCTGGCAACTCCTGCCTTTGGCCAAAAGTGAGCATCAGACAGTGCTTTCCACACTCTTCCTCACTCCATACCCCTGCTCTGTACTTATCCTCACCAAGTGTTTCATTTTTCAGCCTGGAGAGACAGCAGCAGTGTTCATCCCTGGATCCCATAGAAGGGGATCACAGCAAAATCCTGTCCTCAACTTCTGAGGTGCAGGGAGAACCAGCTCAGGCCCAATAGTGAGCCACTTCAGTGGGATCCAGTTCCAGTGGGATAACATCACCCTGACATTTCCAGGTCACCAAGGCCAGTAGAAAGTGTACATTGACCTGACAGAAGTATTTAGAAACATCCCTCCAAAAGGAGCAACACACAAAGTCTGTATTTTGGGGGATACTGTGGAGGATGGAGAAAGGTCCTCTGGTATCTTCTGGTGTTTTTTACCATCAGTATCCTAGGTGGGGAACTTGGGAGAGAGACTCATTCTCCACCCACCTCCCTCATCACCACCACATCTTGTCCCATCCCTGCTCCACATCTCATAGAACGCCATCACCACCATTGTGTGGAGCTGGGACTCTCTCGCCACCACAATACCAAGCCATCCACAACGTTAAAAGCACAAAACACAAGGGACTGAACTGAACCTTTCAAACAGGGTGAGTTGTTTTATAAGCATTGCCTCATCTATCCCCCCACCCCCAACCCCAATGCACCCACCGTGTAACCTATAGACTCTCAACGTGGATTGTTTCATTCAAATAAAGCTGCAGTACTCAAGTGGGTGAGCCTTTGTGTCCCTCTGTGTGGGGTTGGGATTCCAAGGTGCAGCCTGCAATTGGTGCTCACAGTGGGGCAGAGAGGAGCTCGTATTGCTGCTTAACACTGAGGTATGTGCCTGTCTTTGACCCTGAGACTTCCCAAAACATCTGGTTAAGTCTCAGGGGAAAACCTCTCATTTTTGCTTGAACCCCACCATGGAGGCTGGGCACAGGACATGGCACAGGTAGGTTTGGGGCAGTTAGTGCTGGGGAAGCCTTTTGAAGGGAGCACAGAGTGGGTGGTGCAGAGGTCTCTCCTGGTGTTCCCTTACCCAGCACTCCTTCCACCTCCCCTAAACCTCTCTGTCCCATACCAGGCCTGTGGCTATTGAGGCTGCTGGCTCCTGATGACACTAAGGAGAGCTGGTTCTCTTTTGTCCTTTGCTTTTAACTTCTCCCACAAGAAGACAAGCCAAGGCAGCAGATCCAAAACTAGTAGGTGTGAAACAAGCCAACGACCATGGGCTGTCAGTGTGGTGCCAGGTCCCCTTGTCCTGGTACTCCCCTCCACCCCAGGGTCTCCAGCATGGATCCAACTACTCCACGGACCCATCAGGGAATGGGCAATGCCAGACTTGACCTGCATGATGCCTAAGATGTTTTTGGGTGTAGGTGTCTTCTCTGTGCCATGAAATCTGCAGGGCTTCTCAGCTAGAGCCTAAGTTAACATTGCCTCATCCCAGCCTGTAAGAGCAACACTTCAGAGAATTGGATGTGAAACCCAGATATAGTTCTGTTTTACATGCCACAACTTGTAGCTGTTGGCTGAAGCACAACAGATGCTAAAACATTAAAACAGCACCCAAGTGCCTACCCTGACTATGGACCAATGGATCACATAAGCTAGAGCCATACCTTCCCCTTCCAAACCAATCCATCATTTCTGCCTCCTATGCTTCCCTCACAATGAGAGTTGTGAAACACACTCACAAACAGGGTGGCCAGCTCTGTGATTCTATGAAAGTAATCATGCCTAGTAAATTCTTTTATTCTCTCCCATAATAAAAAATAACTGCTCCAGATGGGAGTCTGAAGGGACTGGATACTGGAATTACTGTGGAGATTCAGGTCTTAAAGTACTGGAAAGTACTATTAAACAAATGCATGTGTATATATGTATATATATGTAACATACATATATATATCGTATATGTGCATGCACATAGCATTCATCTCTGTCACTCCTCCCCATCATGCACATGTTGAGACATGGAGTCCCACTCTGTCATGACTTCTAAAAGGCCCCTCTCCCTCAGCACACAGGCCGTAACAGCCCTCAGGCTGAGCAGGAACTGGGCAGGAAAGCAGGCTGTGTTTTGCAGGAGCATGGCTTCATTTCTTGCACAGGCTGGGAGGGAAATAAGGTAGAGAGACAGCCAAAGAAGGAAAATGTAAGGTTGTTTAATATCACCCAGAGAGCTGGAGTCTGCTCTTTGTATTTTTGTCATTAATTGTTAATTCTTGCTGTTCTAGATGTCCTCACACTAGGTCTGATTTGCAGAAACACTCAAAGCTTTTCAGTGTATCATCTAAAAATGATACCTACTGTAAAAGCCTGGGCTATGGCTCTCTCAAACAGGGTACCACCATTGGGAATTACCTCTGATAACCCAGAATTTACTCTAGTTTTTGTCTATGCCTGACACCCATCTACAGTCATTCTCACAACCTACACACTAATGTATTCCTGAACTTCATGCTGAAATTGTTCCCTGAGGGAGAAGAGGATGTGCTGGCAGATTAGAAACTAGTCAGAGGTTCAGGCTGTTCCTGCAAGGTGCTCTGTACTATTGATTATACAGCTGCTACAGCTCAGCCCCTTCTGCATGCACTGCAGACAGCAATATCACCTCCAAAGGTAGAAGCAATGCTAATATTGTTACAGCCTGATCACCAGGAACGCCCACCAAAAGGGCCACAAGGGAGCAAGCTGTTGTTGTCTTTGGTTCAGTGATTTGATGCTGTGCAATAAATAAAGTCTGGGTCCAGACAGTGAGTGATGAAGATCGAAAGGAGTGTTGACTGTGTGCTCGAGTGAGTACAGCCCTTCACATGAAACCTGCAGAAACACGAGTTGTATGGTCATTAAGAAGAAGACTGTAATGCAGGCACACAGGGATGCTTCACTGCACATCTGTGGGCTCCAGGCTAGCTGAGCATGGAACACTGGCCTTGAGCCATCACACATGACTTGTTGGCAGGCTCATGTTCCTGTGCAGGGGTGCCATGCTACCTGTGCCAACACATGGACCCAACTCTCAAAGAGTTTCTCCTCCCTCCCAGGCAGGCATCAGAAAAGAGTTGCTGCTTCTCCCATACGGGGAGCATCTTGCAAGAAAGGATGAGGAGCACAGCTGGATATAGAAGTTGCTGAGAACTTGCTCCTGACACTGGGGAGGGTGGAAGCCTCAGAGCACCAAGGTGGGATGGCAGGGACCAGGTTTGGATTAATAGCCCCGCTTGGCAAGGCAGGGGATGGGAACCACTTATGTTCCCTGCCAGCTCTCTGGGGTTGGTTATGGGGGTCAGGGGTGGAGGGAGAGGATGCAGCTCCAATGTGTGCAAGGTTGTGCCTCAGTGAAGACAGGTGTAGGGTGCCAGCAAGGTGGTCGGTGTACGATAGCAGGGCGGGTAGGGTTGCATGCACATAGCTGCACTGGGTGTGCTACACACATGCATGGGGATTGTGCATGCAAGGGCTGTGTGAGTGGCAGATTATTTCAGCATATCCTTTGGATCCCCTTTCCCCCATTCCTCATTCCCTTCAAGTTCCCAAGCAGGCCTGTCTGGCCACGAGTCTGTGGCATTTTCCCAGAATGGAAGAGAATACTAATTATGAGGCAAAACCACAGAAAATGCAACAATCTGGATTTTAAATATTCTGACCCTGTTATTTTAACAAGAGCAGAGAAAATAATAAATGGTGCTGACTGAAGAGGAAGATTTATGGCTTGTACAACAAGGCCAGATTTATAAGCAGAATAAAGTGACCTAAAAAGCAGGGGAGATTTAGAGATACAGATTTAGAGATACCACAGCAGCATCATGCCAGCCCATGTGAGCCCCGGGGCAGAAGTGGGTCCTGAGTCTGGCTGTGAAAGTCTTGTTCATCAGATCAGTGAGCAGGGGAAGGGGAAGATGTGTTGGATTAGATTATGCTTGGGTATCTGGCAATGGAGGGGCCACCTGTCTCCAGTTGACTTTCTCCACATTGTGGTGCTCTTCCATTGTGTGGTCCCCATACATGCCACACATTCATCCCCATGAGGCCTCTGTCTGAACCTGACTTCCTCCCCAAGCCCTTTTCTGTCCGTGATATCTCTGCTGCTGTCAGCTACAGAACTGCTCCTGGACTTTTGCTCCTATTGGATCTCTGATCTCTGTGAAACTCCCCTTCCTCTATGGCCTACCAGCAGCACTGTCCCACCTTACATGGGGTCAGCCACCTTGACTCCCTTCAGCCTCTCATGGCTGCATCTTGACCCCCTTTGCTGTCCTAAGGATTCTTGATGGAAGGAGGCAGGCAGATGGTGCAGTCAGATCCCCTGAGCTTACTGCCCTGTCACCTGCTGCACCAAGGGCTGGGGATGCTCTTCCACTAGCTCCACTCATTTACCATAAAGCAAAATCACTGTGTGCTCCCACACCTGAGGTTTGGCACTGAGCCAGTACTCTTCCCTGCCATGGAGAGGGAATGGGGATTAATTAGCTAATTACTTTCCATCACCTTGAGAAGAGACATGCTAGCCCAGATATCTGGCGGCTGGTGGGTATGATGGGGGGATGCCAGGGCAGGCTGAAGGTTTTGGCAGCAGGAGCCCAGATCTGACCCATCCATCCCGTTCCACATCCCCTGTGAGCCTCTGGGCACAATGGAAGATACAGCACAGATTGGTCCATGCAAAAGCCAGACTGACAGGCTGAAGACTTTTCTTATGAGTGGACAAGGCAGGAGGGCTGGGGCTGCTCCTGCAGGGTGCAGGGCTGCAAGTCAAGCCTGTCAGGAGACCACTAAGCAGATCAAGGTATCACCTGCTCCTGGACTTTCGCTGCCTGTGCAAGCATCAGAAAATTCTTTGCACTGTTGAGAAGGGAGTCCCACCACATGCCTGAAGACTGAACTGCAGCCCTTGGCCAGGCTCCTGCCCTCAGCCTGTGTCTCACCTCACCTGTTCAAAACACCAGTTTTTATGTTCTCATGGACTGTCCTGGCTGTTCTGAGCTTTGTCTGCCTCTGAAAAAGCTACACTGCAGAGGGAAATCACTGAGGTGTTCTTTATCCAATAGGTTTACACTCGCAAGACTCAGGCTCTTCTAACCCAGTGTCCTGAGAGGTGTTGCAGCAAGCCTGAGCCCTGCTGTCAGTACTTGAGTTACACCTAAAGCTTATTATGTGTCCCGTGCAGCTCCAGCTGTGCCTGATGCTGCAAGTGACAGCCAAGCCCAAAGTCAGAGCCAAGCAGTTGCCTCCAGCCCTACAGCAAAGTGCAGTCACCAGGCACACTGTCTGCACTGTTCTGAGTGATATTTGCCTTTCCTTGGCCCAGGTATTTCAGAGAGACCTCAGCATCTAACCAGAAAGGACTGAGGGCTGCAAAGGAGATGTGAGAGGCTCGGACAGCTGCAAGTGGGCAAAAATCTGCCTGTTGTACCCTCCAAGTACTCAGGCATCACATCTACAGCATAGCATAGAGATACCAGAGCTGATCACAGACTGCAGGGCTTGGGTGCTGGAGCAGGCTGGGCAGCAAAGAAGCCATCAGTGATGCACGGTCAGCCCAAGGTGAGGGGCTGCAGATCATCTGTCTTGGCACAGCCTCACTCCCAGCTACCTCGAACAGCTCCACCTTCCACTGAAGACAGTGCTATGGATTGACCTCCTCCACCACCACTAAAAATTGCCTTCTGCTTTTGACAGTGAAAACATTGCCATCCCAAATCCTGTACAAAACATGAGCTGGTCCTTGTATTTAAGTGCCTTACTCCAGCCCTGTCCTTGCCTCTCTCTCTCTTGCGCTGCACTCCTTGGCAATGCTGTTTCATCCCTGCTACCTAGCCCTTGATCAGAAGCAACCTGGAATTCATGTCTGGGTCTTCAGGAAAGCAGGGAGCTTGAAATCATTTGGTCCCTTCTTCTGAGAAAATTGACAGCACTGCCATAAAAAAGTAAAGAATTTAAAATAGCACTATGTGGAGAAGCTATGTGCCTCTGATGCCCACCCTCTCCCTCCCGGCATTCCTGGCTTGCATGCACCCTCCTCATCAGCTTTCCCCATGACTGTCTCCATGATTTATGGTCTTAATAACTGAGCCTGAATCCTGCTGCCCTCCCCGATGGGGCTCATAACCAGCCACCATTCAAACCCATTGCATGGTGTATTCTGGTGCAGTTTAGAGCATCTTTTCAGAACAACTTCACCCCTTTCTTCTCTCCCCAGAAGAAGACACCTTTCCTGTAGGAGATCCCTGGGTAGTCTTTCTCATTCCTTTTTCATAGGACATTTCTGTTACCTTTTGATGTAAGCCACTACCAACCTCCTGCAGCAGGAGGGAAAAGGCGTGCTTCTCCATGTGGATGTACACATTTCTCCTCTGCAGCACATTGTCAAAACACCAGATCCGCCGACATGCATAAAGGCCTCCCCACGCATGTTTCCATGGAGGAGAAGGTACAGAAGAATGCAGGTGGTGCCTTACATGTTGTTGTTGGAGTGTCAAACCAAGAACTTGGTCCTTAAGAAGGACACAAGAGCAGTGAGTTTCATGCAGGATCTGAAAGCTGGGAATGGGGAGCCCCCATGCTGGGTAGCACTGCAGACCCCATCCTGCCATGTGAGCGCGTCTTCCCAGCCACAGAGGACCTCATAAAAACATAGAATCATTTCGGCTGGAAAAGACCTTTAAAATCATTGAGTCCAACTATTAACCCAACACTGCCAAGTCCACCACTAAACCACATCCCTCAGTGCCACACCTACATGTCTTTTAAACATCCCCAGGAATGGTGACTCCACCACTTCTCTGGGCAGACTGTTCCAATGCTTGACCACCTTTTTGGTAAAGAAATTTTTCCTATTATCCAATCTAAACCTCCACTGACAGAAGTCAAAGCCATTTTCTCTAACTCTGCCACTTGCAATTTGGGAGAAGACCCCATCTCCTTACAACCTCCTCTCAGGTAGTTGTAGAGAGTGATAAGATCCCCCCTGAGCCTCTTTTTCTCCAGGCTAAACAACTCCAGCTCCCTCAGCTGCTCCTCATAAGACTTGTACTCCAGACCCTTCTCCAGCTCCATTGCCCTTCTCTGGACATACTTCAAGGTTCTTGTAGGGAGGTGCCTAAAACTGAAGACAATACTTTAGGTGTGACCTGATCAGTGCTGAGTAGAGGGGGAATGATCACTGTCCTAGTCCTGCTGGCCACACTATTTCTGATACAGGCCAGGATGCCATTTGCCTTCCTGGTCACCTGAGTACACTGCTGGCTCATCTTCAGCCAGCTGTTGACCAGCACTGCCAGGACCTTTTCCTCTGGGCAGCTTTCCAGACACTCTTCCCTCAGTGTGTAGGACTGTAAAGGGTTGTTTTGACCCAAGGGCAGGACCGAGCACTTCTTTTTATTGAACCTCATTTCACTGGACTCAGCCCATCAATACAGCCTATCCAGATCCCTCTGCAGGGCTTTCCTACTCTCCAACAGATTGGCACGCCTGCCCAGCTTGGTGTCACCTGCAAACTGACTGAGGATGCCCTAGATCCCCTCATCCTGATCATCAATAAAGATATTAAATGGGTCTGGCCCCAACAGTGAGCCCTGGGGAACACCACTTGTGACTGGACACCAGCTGGATGTCACTCTACCCAACACCAATCCTTGGGTAGGGCCATCCAGCCAGTTTTTTACCCTATGAGCAGTGCACCTATCCAAGCCTTGAGCAGCCTGTTTCTCCTGGAGAATGCTGTGAGAAATGGTGTCAAAGGACTTACTAAAGCCCAGGTAGATATATCCACAGCCTTTCTCCCATCCACCAAGCAGGTCACCTTGTCACAGAAGGTGATCAGGTTTGTCAAGCAGGACCTGACTTTCATAAACCTATGCTGACTGGGCCTGGTCCCTTTGTTGTCCTGTACATCCCTCGAGATGGCATTCAAGATGACCTGCTCCATGACCTTCCCTGGCACTGAGCTCAGGATGACAGGCCTCTATTTTACTGGGTCATCCTTCCGACCCATCTTGTAGATGGGTGTCACATTTGCTAACCTCCAGTCATCTGGGACCTCCCCAGTTTGTCAGGACTGCTGGCAAATGACTGAAAGAGGCTTGCTGACCTCAGGGCCATGTCTCCTAAGTCTCTTCTCCTATTATACCTTGGGCTCCAGGGCACTGGTGAAGCCCTGCTGACTCCCTGTCTGGCAAACTAAGCACCTTCTTTCCTGCTTGCACTCCAGAGCACATTGCAGAGAAGCAGCTAAAAGAAGGTGAAAGACCCCAATTAGTCTCCAAAGAGTCTGCTTGCAGTTTTGAGAGCTGCTCCAAGGTCCCTGGCTCCTTGGAGTTAAGGCCAACCTCTTGTACTAATGGACAGCAAGGGAGATGCACAAGACAGTTCCTCCACCTCTGATCCAAGCTGCCCTCCCACCTGCCCCTGGAAAACCACACTTCAGCTGTGCAACAGCAGCTCAGCAGCTGGAGCCCCTTCTGCCTTCCCTTCTGCAGATTAATGACTGCCTAATTGTTCTTTGTCTCGCTCTGACATAGGTGGGGTCCTTTGCTCCTCACAGGGGAGATAGAGCAGAGGAAAGACACAGAGGTGTCCCCAGAGAAGCAGGAGCTAATGAGCCATCTGACTACAAGCATTTACTTTGCCTGTAATACCTGGTAATATGTATTGCCTTGGAGGCTAGCTCAGGAGAATGAGGCATGAAGAGAGGTTGAGGCTATGATCAGCTTCTGATTTTGAGCAAGTGCTATTTTTACAAAAGCCAAGTCACCACCCAGATGAACATGAGTGCTTTGCTGAGCAACAGAAGCAAAAAAAACCCAGCCACAGCATGGGGAAAGTGATGGGTCCAACCTGAAATCAACCCCTGAGGAAAGAGGTGGGTGCATGTCAGTCTGTGGTGCAGACCATGAGCTTCCACAAAAGTGGGGAACATATTGGGGGGAGCCTGCCTGTCCTCTGTGAAGAAAATGGCAGGTAGAAAGAGGAAAGAAAATATCTCCTCAGTGCTGGCCATGGGGAGTAAAACAGAAGCGATGCCCCTAGAAATGGATGCTCTGTGTTCCCCAAACACCGAGTCATGGTGGGGGCCCTCCTTACTGACCCCCGGACCACCTCACATACCCCCAGGGATATTGCAGGTCCTGAGCTCCCCATGGGAGTGCGCCCGACAGCAGTGCAGGAGGCAGGCAGCCTGCTTGAAACGGTTAACAGCTCTCCTCAGCCACCACATCGTGATGGATGAGCCCTGCCCCATGGAAATGTCACTGTCTGAACAGAGCATGAGCTCATTCCCTTCTGCCTCCCATCTCAGCATGGAACCAGCTGGGATGAACAGCCCTTATCCTCACCCAGTGGGCAGTCTGGCCTGGCCGCCCACTTTCTAATGATGATGTTCAGGCATGAGAGGCAACAGGAGCCATGAGTTTTCAGGATGTAACTGCACTCACTCTAAGGCCTGCTAATTAATAGAAGAGGGGGTACCCTATTCTCCCAAGGAGAGGAGATGTAAATGAATGAGGAATGGTCAGGTCAAACATCAAACCTTGTTATCTAATTTGAAAAACGGGCAAATGAGGTAATTATGGTGAGACATCGATTCATAGCAACCTGCTCCATAAATGCCATAGCAATAACTCTCAGTGCTGCCACACAACTCCCCCAGCCCCTCCTCAGCTGCAGAAAGCAAATCTAGGTTTTTCACTTTAGCCTGTACATGTTTGAGAGATGGAGCCAAACAGTGCAGGCAGGGATCCCCCACAATGAGCCTGTCTGCTGGCCCCCACTATAAATCATCTTTGGGAGCTTGGCTATGATTGTCTGCATTTCTTATGTCTGTTTTCAGTCAGGTCCAGTGAATGCAGTAAGTGAAGAAAGAGGGAGTCATGTTGGTGGAAAGGGTCCGGAGGCAAGACAGAGACTTCATTAATACTGCCTTTGGGTAGTATTACTGCTAGGCCTTGGTAGTGTTTTGGTAATGCCACTGAACTTTATCCTGTCCAATTAGGGCCTGAACGTTTTCCCACTGCAACGTGAATGTTTTAAACTTCTTCTCTGTATCTGGAGACAACCTCCTCCACAGCTGTGGATAGCTGCCTTTTGGTAAATTGCTCATTACACTGGTAGTGCCCATGTAAATTTCTAGTAGGCTTCTTAAAGGTGTACACAGAGACAGGTTTCCCTATCAAATTTCCATTTAAATCTGTATACTTTGTGTGTATTGCACACAGTACAATATATAGTCCACACTGTGACACATAGCTGTGTGGACTTGTGCCATAACCTCTAATCTTTGGTCTGCTAGCATAAGAGCCAACCTGAACATCACTTACAGCCACAGAGTGGTAGCAGACCCCAAATATTCTTTGCACACTCAGGTCAGACCAAGCACCCTTTTCTGATTCACGGGTTGTCCACTGTGAGCAGGTGAGAAACCAGCCTGTGTGCCTGGGAGTGAGGGGAAAGACTGGGGTTCACTCATGTAAATCTGTTTTTCAAAGCATGTCTGCAGCTCGAGCACCTCCAAATCGTGCTGGGATCCAGGCCACAGGAGCCAGAGCACCAGAGAACACACCTGGCACAAGACTGAGCCTGCTTGGGTCTGCCCTCAAGGTGCTTGAGTGTCTGTCTTCTCCACACTGCAGTCACACTGGAAAGATTCAACAGGTACCCTCTGCCATGCCCTTTGGGATGCCAGAGGCTTTTCCTGGCAGCTGCTGCAACTTTTTCCCTCCCAACCACTGGCTTGGGAACTTGATGCTGTCAGAAAACAGCCACAGCTCTGTTCAAAGCTCAAACACTTACCCTTCCTTTCACCACCTGTAAAGTGGATGATCATTATAATCCCCTCCCTCCCTGGGGACACCAGAGTCAATGAATAAGTCACAAAAGGGATGCTTTGAGATTCTTGGGTAGAAAATATTCCAGGGCTGTTATTGTTATTGGTAATGGCACATACTTATTCCACTTATTGGTACTTCAAGCTACATTAAAGTCATTCCCTAGATGCAGGAGACTTCACACAAAATATATAACCTTCTGTTCCACAAGCACAGGTACTTGCCAGTTGTACTGAAGCAAATATTACCTTCACAAGCATAGTCTTGTGTACTCATTTTTCAGCAACACTTGGACCTCATCCTGCCCCTTCCAAATGTCCTAACCCCATTTCCATGAACAAATCTGAAAGCCTTTATCCCTTCCCCTTCATCCCAGTTTTCTCCACTGTATCCAATCCTCTGTAACACTCTTTCTCAAGCGTACCCTCAGTCTTTCCCTTGAGCATATGTCTCCTGCCCTCTCAGCTTGCTTCCTCAGTAGCTCCTTTAAACATATATTCCTATACTCTACCCCTTGCCCCCTATTCTTCTGCAGAGAATCTGGAAATTTCTAAGCTATTTCATGACTCAGTTTCCCCACTCCCTTTGTCCTGCCAAAAAAATGGGGGGAACTCTTTTCCCAAGGCAATGAATAGGTGGAAACCTCTCCCAGAACCCGTTAGCACAGGAGTAAGCTTACCTTGGAGCTGTAATAGAAGATCATTATCTGGACCATTAACTTGAAAAAACTGCAGAAGAAGGTGGAATTCATAGAACATGGGAAGACAGCATGACTGATGTCTGGAGGCAATTTAGAATGCTGCAAGCAGACACACCATATGCTGATTATGCTTTTAGGCTCTAGCTTCATGCCCGTAGCCTCCAGAGGAATACATAAAGGAGGTTATGATTCAAAAGAGCTGTCCTGTTGCATGGGAAGCTTCCTGAAAGGGAAAGTCCTAAAGGGTCTGGTCTGATCCCACTGAAACAGCCACTGAAAAGCAGATGGATGCACTCCTCCACTGTCCATTCTTCACCTCTTTCAGGGTTGTCTGTCCTGGTGACCTCATCTTGTCAGATGACCTGCTTACCTAGACTCAGACCTGTCATTCCACAGACAGCTCTATGCACTTCTGCTGTCCAGCTATGCACATGTATGGCCACTGCAATGTTGTTTCCCGATTGTCTTATTCTGTGATTCCATGACTCTGTCTTACTGCCATGCAAACCTCAACACAGCCATAGCAAACTGCTTAGGATGGACTACTAGCCTTCTACTCACAGCCTCTTGTCACCCAGAGACATGTCGATTTCCCTACTCTACGAAGACATGTTGGGCATGGGTGTAGGGCCCCCAGTCCCTCTGTCCTGCTCATCATCCAGGTCCCATTTACCCCAGCCTTGTCCCTCCCTCCTGAGGAAAGAGACGCAGTTTCCCACACGACTGGCATGAGCTCTCCCCATTGGGTTCCTGCAACCCATTGGCACCAGGAAATGTCTCCTCCCTGACAGCTATCCTGTGGGCCATACTCTGATTTCTGTGCAGTGACACGTCAGCATGTTCACCCATATCTCAATCTCACAGTAGCAGGCTGGAGAGAGACCTCTCACCTCTCTTTGGTTGTCTATAATTTAGATATTTAATCCGAGGTAGCCACCAAGGTATTCTGTCTTGATGGAGAAAGAGTGGAATCTTGGACAGGGGACTGGCCTCACTTCTATTAAACACTATTTAGGAGGGAATTAACCCTCTTTTCCCCCACTGGATACAGCAGGAGTGCTGGTCGAGCTTCTGAATGGCTGCTGCAAGAGGGAAGGAGTCCAGACTCAGCACTCAGCAGGTACCCACATCCATTCCACAGCCCAGCAAACCTTGTGCAAGTGCAGTCTATAGAGTAATTCCCCCTCAGGAGAATTAAACTACCAGAGGGAAAAGGCTGGGAACTGATTCCCTCAGCACGCCCTTACCAGGGTGAACAAGACAGTTACTGAAATGGTTATGCTCAAATGTCTCTTTAAGCTCTTTAGACACTGGCGAACGTCTGCTATCTGAAATTTTAAACCTCTAAACACTGATTAAAAACTACCCATTGACAGAGAAAATATTTGTTAGTTTACTCCAAGCTTATTAGATGTTAGATCTAATTAAAAGTTTCAATGCGTGGTAAATGCTTCTTTAATTACAGCGAGACAGGAACATTAGAATTGTGGCTTTGTAGAGAAAGTACATCTAATTAGCCTAGTATATTTAGGGCATTATTTCTATCTGTTTGAAATCCATTGCACTACATATTGCTTATTCCAGTCAGAGCTTTACAGAAATGTGTTCTAATCAGAAAAACACTTTTTAAAAAAATCTTCTTCTACCAATTTTTTTTAATGCTTAATTTATTCTTAATGAAAGAAGCTAGACTGAGAGTCCCCAGAGAATGAATTCCTTTGTTTATACAAAGAATAGATAAGAAGCACTGCATGGATCAGTACTGGGATCTTTGTTACGAGCAATTTGGGAGCTACGAATCCATCATTCAGTCCCTCCACCTCGGCATGTGCGTCAACAACAGCAAAGACAAGTTTTTAGGATGTGGATGTGTATTCTGTGGCACTGAGACTATCTTACTATATCCAGCTAAACTACAGGGTTGTATTGCCAGAGGTAAAATCTTGCCCTTTTCTCCTGTGTCCCAGAACTCTCTTCTGACTTCCTGAGTATCCATGCTCAAAATCCAGGGGTTTATTTCAAACTCTTTTCATATAAACAACTTTCACTCCCCTGGTACAACTGCACCACAGCCAACCTTGGAGGGCAGCAGTATAGAGTTGGCTGTTGAGCTTTGGAACTCTATTGTGTGGACAGTGGAATTACCCTAGATCCAAATTGCTAGTTTGGGGGGACTTATAATTTATATGAAGGGGGAGATATATTGGGGGAGACTCTTTTAACCATGTAAGGAACAGTTCATGAATTTGTGCTCTGCAATAATGGCATTGCTCTTGTAAGTGGAGGGTGGTGAAGTCCAGTGTGCTTCAATAACCTCTGTCAGGACATAGTTGCCTTAGATGCCTTTGCATCATTTGTAGTTTTCCCATCCTGCTAAAAACTTTCTCATGCTGTTTTTTCATTTGGGAAGTAGCTTTGAAATAGCCACTGATACCTCTAAAAAACCCAAACCAAACCAAACTAAACCACCACCACCACCAACAACAAAAACCAAACCATGAACAACAAACTAACCAACCAACAAACCAACAATGTTGAAGAAAAAATTACATTAAAGTGGGGATAAATTAGACACAATCTCCCAAATCTCTGTGGCCTGCAAAACTTCATATTTCAACCTGAAAGTGTTAATTTAGAGGAAAGAGAGTGAAGGCTATCATGTGGTATGTGAGTAGTCTTTGCTCACTGCTTTTCCTTAGACATTCTAAGCTAGTCACTCCAAACCAAGTACCAGAAACCACAAAGCTTATAGGAACCAAACCAGGACCCACTAGCAGTCCAAGAAGAAATATTACCCATTGCCATCACCTTGCATATACAAAAGCAGTATGCAGAGCTCCCACTACTCCCAGGGAAGAGCAATGATGGCCCATGGAGAGTGGAGGTCTTGATGAGGCAATGCTTTGGATGTTGTCTCTTGCATGAGCACTGTTGCACTGAAGTGGCTGTGGAAGCATCAGTGTGGTGTCCCAGCAGCAAATAATTCTGAGGCTTAGAAAATCAGGCAGCATAAGCCTAAAACTGTGAATCATAGCTTTCAAGTGTCCCTCCTTACCTCTCAGAGAGCCTGAAAGTTCACAACAAAGGCCAGGAGAAAGAAGAGGAAAAGGGCTGGTACATGGAGAGATCATCCCATCAACCATTGATTTATCATCTTAAGGATTTTAATGCAGCTGGAGTGACCAGCCAAGTCCCTTGTGCTAAGACTCCTATGAATGACCTGCTTTCCTCCACTGGTCTCACATGCCACGTAGTGACAATGCAAAGCCAACGCAGCCCTGACCCCATGACACAGGCAGTCAAGGAGTCAAAGCCACCTCCTCTGGGGGCTGCAGCAGGGCATGAAGAGCAGATGGATTGGGATACCCCATGTGCTCACTGTATGTGTCCCAACCTAGACCCATGGTCCCCTGCCTCTTATGATGTACCACGTGGGGTACAGCCCCAGCACTGGCAGACAGGAGACGTGAGCATCCAGAAGGCTGACAGCAGCTGAACAGCCAAGCACTCACCTCCTTGGGGCTCCTCCAGTGAGTGGGCACAGCGAGGACATCAGGCTGCAATCACTCCCTGGGGATTGTACTGCTGTAAACTCAAACACATTAAACAGGCCAGGGGGGCTGTGATCCATGGTCAAGGCTGTTACAGTAGGGACATCAAGGAATAGCAGTGAATTGATGTGGTGTGTTCCCCAAAACCAGTTCTTTAAGGTAGGGCATGGTGGGGGAGAGAACAAAAACACTTCTGCTAGCTGGACATGTAATCCTGCAGCTGGGGGAAATCACAGATATAGTGCCTGGAAATGTACAGGTATGTCCATGTGTGCATGCTCGGGGACAGGAGGTCCAAAACCAAAATCCCACACCTCCCAGTGTTATCAGCAGTCTATCAAAGGAGCTGAATTAGCCATGAGCCAGGAGGTCCCTTGTGGTTTATGCTGCCACTTCCCACACAATGCTGAGGAAAAGGAAGGTCTTTCTCAGGGCAGTCCCAGGCTCACATCTAATCACATCCATGGGGAGGACTTAGCCCAGGAAACTATCAAGTCAGAGTTTCTCCACCTCTGTTTTTGTAGTGACACACCTAAGCTGCTGAGAAATCCTCCTGAAGAGAATTGTGTGCAGAGAGCCCAGAGAAGTTCTCATTTACAGTCAAATAAAACTTTTAAAGTTCTCTTATTCCTTTTTATTTTTCTCTCGTTGTCTGGTCTCTTTGTGCTTTGAATATGAACAGATAGTGTGGGTTTTCCATTAAGAGGTCTATGTACAATAGGTCTGTAGATTACACTATGACATCTTACAGATCAGCACCTTAGGGCCCATCAAAGATCTCTCAGGATAATGCTACACTCCATCAACTTGCTCAGCATTTGCCAGTAAATCCTAGGTCAGCAATTGTTGGTAAATCTCAGGTGCTTGTCATCTGCTTCTAGGATTCTTCCTCAAATTTATTTCCCCTGTTCAATCAATCCTGCCATGTGCAGAATGAAGACAGCAGACTCAATGCCTAAAGCACTTCAAATGCTGGTATAGACCCCCCACTTGGGCCATGTATCATTGTAACATTGTTGAACCTTCCATTAGTATCCATGGCAGTGGTATATGGATCTTCTGGTTTGTTCTTCATACTCCTGCTAACCCATCCTCCAGGAACGTTGCAGTGGCACGCTGCTCCAACTGCCTCTTAAAACAAGGTGTTTAAAACCATGAGATGAAGAAGGAGTGAGCCCTCAATGCACAGCAGTTAGATGAAGCTAGAAAGGGTATAGTCCAGCTCCACCTTGAGCTATGCTTGTCTGCAGCAACAGAGGGATTAGGGACATAGCTGGTGGGTCTATGTTTGCCAGAAGGTCACACCCAGAATAGAGCAACTGGGGAAGGAAACCAGCTGGGCAAGCAGGTTATGTGACTGAAAGTCCTTCTGGCTGCAACATCAGCCAGAGCAAAACTGACAAGAGCCCTCAGTCTTCTGATTTCTATGTATAGGCTGATCAGCAAATGGGGTCTGGCAGGAAGAGCCCCCGTGGGGATGCTATCACACTGAGGCCCAGATGTGTTGTGAAGATTGTTTTTGCAGCTTTCTCTGGAGCATCTGATATCAGCCACTGTCAGTGTTGAGATAAGGACCTCAAGAGATACTCATCTTGTCCAGTGTGGCGTCCTCCATGCTCACAATGGCCCCTGTTCTCCCTTCCCTCACCCTTCTGTTTACCGCTTGGCTTCAAAGCTCATGTGATTTTCTATGCAGCAGTTGTCTCCTTTTGTACATCTGAGCAAGGCTGGGACGCAGTGAGCATTACTGATGTATAGATGTTGGTCTCTCTTTTCTGGGAAGAGTGTTGGGTTCAAAATTCTCCATTTAATGCAAAAATATAATTTGCTGAGAAATTTGCTTTGAATGATGCCTTGATCTAGAGAGATGCTTGGGCTCTGTGAGCTGATTTCCCATCTCTTCTGCCCTTCAGGTGAGAGTGATCATCCTTCTTGGTATAGTTTCTCTTCCCATATCAGACACACAACCCCTCTCCTTCACCTGGCAGCAGATTGCCCTCAAAGGGTCATCATTTATTTTAATGACAAGTCTCCAAATGGATAATGTCCAGCTTTGATAGTGGTCTCAGTGCTTGAACGCACTATAAAACATTCAGCAGACTCAATAGCTGCCTTTCTGCTCAGCTGCATCAAAGCCTGAGGGCCTCCCATAGCTCAGGCATGCTCTGCCTTAATCGATCTCTCACAGGTCTCCAGAGGTCAGAATGGCTCAGGAGAGACCATGTTAACTCAGAGCAGAGAGCTCTCTGAAGGGACGCTGGGACTGGGACATGCAGTGTGATTTGCCTCATTGCCTCCACCCAGGGACCAGGGGCTGAGGGATCTCAGAAAAGTCCTCCTCCTGCTTTAGTTGCTTCTGCCTGAGAGACCACTTGGCCATCCCAATGACTCCATCATATAATACAGGAGTGAATGCATTTTGTGTCCAGTTTCTTGATAGTGAGCAACATCATAACTCATAGGTCCCACCATCTGCACAAAACATGGAGTACTATGCATCTCACATCCACAGGCTGCTCTGTCCATCCAGATCCCATTCATCTCCCCATGCCTCCATCCACTAAACTTACCACAAGCTGCAGAGAGCAGAAAGAGAAGAGTTGACCAGGAGTAAAATGCAGCTGTCAGAGGAAATGTCAGGGGAAAGCAATGATATCAGAGGGTAGGGAATCTGGAGACAGTGAGAGGTCTCAGAAGCTTTCCTGGAGTTGTGCTACATGGCACAGGTCCCCATCAGTCAGACTTCAAAATCTAAAGAGAAGGAAAGCTGTCTCCTGGCTGGAGATGTCCAGGCTCAGAGAACAGCCACCTACACGAGCCAACCAGCACTCAGCCATCAGAAAGAAACCTAGGCATGGGGAAGTAGAAAGGAGGAAAATACACTTAATGCCTGACCTGCTCATTTGGCAGGCACCTTCCTCTTCAAACATTGTCCAGCTAAGGCAAAAACCTGCACAGAGCCCACCAGGCTGATGTTTTTCCAACATGGAAGTGTCAGCAGATTGCTAGAAACATGTCTGCAGGCTGACAGTGTTTGAACCATGGAGGTAACTGGGGTCCCAGCCAAATGAGGTTGCGAACCCACTGCAGGAATTGGCAGAGACTCTGCTGTAACTTGGCAAGACAGAGAAGGTGGGGGGAGACCCGGGTAGCATCACACAAGGTGAGGGCACAGCTCTTCCACCCACAGGGGTGCACAAAAGCATCTCTTTGCACAGCTGTTGATACAAAGCAGCCCTCAGGACTTAGCCATTTCTTCCCCATTCATTTTTTTTTCAGTTCAGCTCAATCCTATTTCTGAGCTTCTGGTGAATGAGGAAAGCCATAAAACCCAGCTGTAAGGCACACAGAGTACAGGTACAGGGCTGTGAGCAATCCACCCATGCCAAGGGAAAAGGAAAAAGGATTAAACATGTTCAGCTGTCTGGACAAAACAGGCTTTTCCACTGGCTGGGAGAAAACTGCTCACCCTATGCTAGGAGAGTTAACAATGTATAACACCTCAAAAAATCCTGGCAGTTTACTGATCATAATAGGGGCTAAAATTTATAACCTGCTGCATAGTTTAACAGTGCCTATTGAACCTGCAGACAAAGCATTTGCTGAGATTGTGGAAAATTTACAAAATCACCTATCCTCAGAGTCATTGGAGATGATAGAGCATTTCTGTTTTTATAAAGAGAATCTGAAAGAAAATGAACAATTCTGAAAACGTGGCTGGAATATAGAAATGTCCAGAGCTTTGCCAGGGTGCAGGGAATATCAATGATGCATGAAGGAACTGAGTACTCTGTGTTCAGGGAAATAATCCAACCCCCAACCAGTGACTATAGAGTGAGTCTGATTTGCCCCCAAACCTGGTCAAGAAATTGGAATATCCCCAGCAACGAGCAGTAAAGATGCCAGGGATTTGTGGCAGCATCATATAATCTGTGCAAAGCGTTAAGGAAGAGTCTTGCAAAAAGCATAGTGTGAACAACTGTCAAAGGCAAAGTGCTTTCATTGCAAGAAATGATGCTACTATGAAAGTGTTGCCAGTTCTTGTAGGAACGGCTGGGGACTGTGTCCAGGTGAGTGCTGAAAGCATTCAGTGATAGAAGCAATTGGCTCTGATTGCAGATCCCCAAGCTCCGCTTTCAGGTTTCAACCCAGGCAAATGAAGGCTCACGATGCCGACAGCCTGACTGTATAGAAGGGAAATATCGCTGGCTTCTCACTGCTTTAATCCCAAACCTGAAAGCACTGTGAGGAGAAAACAGGCTGTTTCTGGTGCTGGCTGCAGGGAGCAGCAGTCAAGTGCAATGAAGAGCAATCAGGTACTCAAGCCATCCTCTTGTGCACCGCAGAAAGGGTGCCATGAGAACGCATGAGGAACCTGGAGTGTGTTCTGCTAGGATGGATGAGATAATGTCTGTGCACTAATGACTGCCTTTGTCTTTCTTTGCTTGAAAACAACAGTTAAGTGTATGTCAAGGTTGCCTAATGGACAGTGTCAGAGCATGTCACTCTCTAATGCTCCAACACAGCATGTCTGTGGGAAGATCCCAGCCAGGAGTTTTGTGTAGTGGCCACAGACTGACATGGGAATGGACAAAATGTCCTGCTGGAGTCTGGTTATCCCTCAAAGATCCCAGAGAGACTGCTCTCCATCCTGTGCAAGGTCCAGGTCTTTACCAGGCCATATGGCCATCACCAGGGCACATGTGTCCCTTAAAGCTGGTAGGTGGTAGGCAGCTGCCTATGCTTCAGGCTAGTTCAGCACAGCACGTGTAGTGTGGGAATAAGGACTTCCAGGGAGAAAGATTCCTTAGCAGGTGTAAGTGACAAAGGAACAGATCCCCTCTCTTAACAGGTGACACTGATAGGATCAAGGAGAGGATAGGTTCAGCAGGATGTTTTGTAGCAAGATCGCTATGGAAAAGAACCTCGAAGGAACACCAGGGGTGCACAAGTAAGACTCAGGATTTTCCTACAAGTGACCATAACTAAACAGAGTAGAAAATTGCTTCTGCAGCTATACTGGGAGAAGGAGAATCTTCTCCACACACTAGTGCCATGCCTTTAAGATGTTATTCACAGAGCTATGTACATCTCCTCTCTGAGTGCTTTCATCTTCTTGAAAAATTGCTCTGTTCATCTTTTTCCTGAGATGGTGGCTTTGCAGATAAAGAATCGCCCACCATAGTCAGCCTGGCCTCAATGGTCTGGAGCAGTGACAGGGAACATCAGTAGACCAGAAGCACTGAATGAAGACAAAACACCCTTTCTCCTGGTTTCATAGGCCAGGGCCTGTTTGCTGGTGAGAGAAGCAAACAGTATGGCATGGTTCTTGTCATACACGCAGCTCACTATCCTTGTCCTGAAGCAGGTTGATCTCACCTATGCGTCTTGCTGGCAACAGTGCTGAGGCCATGGTGTTGCTTGAACTGAGGACAGAATGTTTTGACTCCGTGAGTCCTACCAATTGAATATGCAGAAGAAATAATATCTGAGAGATGTTTGGACTTAAGAGGCTAAAAGTCAAAAGAGAAAAGGAAAGCAGTGCCTGGAGCTGACATTGCTTTTGGAGTCCTTCCAGATTTGGGAGTTTCATTCAATCAAAGACATTTTTATTTAATAAAATGCATTTGTACTTAGGCTGCATACGCAACCAGACATACAGCAAAGAGGGAGAGCAGCTGGTCTCCAGCAATGGCCTCCCTTGTGCCACCATCAAGGCACTGCTATGTCATCTTCCCTCTCAAGGGACTCCCACAGGTAATGGGGTCCCTTTGTGTCAATGTGCAGCTGCCCCTGGGGTGGACTATGAGGCAGCATTTGCAGAAATCAGGCAAGGAATGAAGGATAGCATCCCCAGTGGGAAGTATGGTGCACAAAGCAGTCTCACAAGCTTTGTGGTATGGTCACAAAATCAGAGCTAAAAGTTGGCAAGGCATCACTGAAGTCTGCATTTCAGGATTTAACTACAAGATTTCTTATCCTGCACTTAGGCTTTTCCTTGTGTCAAACCATGTCAGTGGTGCTGAAAACCAGTTATTTGTTTTAGTTTTAGTATTTTGCATGTGCCCTGCAGGCTTCACACAGGAACACTAGCCAGGCAAAATTCTGCTTATTTTAGGAGATCTGGTGAAATCCTGATGATGGGGAGATCTTTTGAAGAGTTCAAATGGTTCAAAAGACCTAATTAGCCCCCCAGAGCTAACGAAAGGAGCAAGCATAAGTAGATCCTACATCTGTTGCATTAGTCTGAGATAAGTAGGCTCTGTAAACTGGTGGGAAGCCCAACACAACACACTGTGAGGAGATATCTTGATGAGTGAGGTAGGACTGTCAACAGACACCCACATGAATTCAGAGCTCTGATTCAGCTGGCTTCCTCAGAGGCAAGGATAGCAGGGATGGAAGAGCCTGTCCTCCAACATCCTCTGCACCCGTGGCAGCAAAACCAGCTGTGGATCAGATCTTCCCTTGGCTTCCTCGCCTGCACCAAGCAGGCACACACAGCTACTGCACAGTGGGATCCCTCAAATGAAGAGCCTTTAAGGAGGTCTTGAGAGACGTTTTGAAGCTGCCCTTCCTTCCAGTAGAAGCTGGGAGCTCCCAAGTCTGAATGGGGATCAGAAATTCACTCGTTGGGTTTGTTCTGGAAAACACTGCTTGGTTCCTGCAGCTAAAATCTTCCTTCATAAAACTTTGCGATTCAGCAAGTAGAAGAGTTGGGCAACAGCTCTCACCTTTGTGATTTGCTTTTGTAACCAGGGGTAAAATCTGGCCCCTCCTGCTCACCCTTTGGATGTCCACTGTACAAATGCCTTCATGTGAAATATTCACTCCAGGATGCTCTCACAGGAGAAGAACCATTTTACAGACAAGAGAAATCTCATCTATTCCAGATGAAAAGAGCAGATGAAGCATCCACTGAAAATGCCTTTTAGTGCACTGAATGGCACATTTTTGTTATTGAGACCTTGATTCTTGGCTTTGTTACATATTTCTTTTTTTTTTTCATTTTTCTTTATGTGAAGTGGGGTCTTAGGCAATCCTGACAAGCCCAAGAAATACTGTTCCTTCAGATGAAAGGAACCCAAACCAGACCAATATGCAGGAAAAAAAAAAAAAAAGTTTGGAATCAGATTCAAGTTTTGAAGGAGATTGCAGAAGTTGGTTTGAGTTTCCCAGTAGGGAATACCCTGGTGTACCTTTGGACCCCAAACTTTTGTTCCAAGTGGGTTTTGTTCTAGATGTCTTACCTAAAGGGAGCTCAGCTGATGAAAAGGTCTGCAGGAAACTCACACCATTGGGAACATGATGCAGCTGCCTCTGATATTGTGGAATAATACAATGAATAATGTAGTTTTCTTTTTTGTTGCTGCTTGGGTTTTTTGGTCAAGACCCTTATTTAACAAATATAACTCAGGTGATTAATAAGCCAGCACACAGGTATCCAGAGGGACATATAACTAACAGTCGGTGAATGTGAATAAAGAAGTACAACCTGAGAGTTTTCAATTCATTTGACCCACAGCAAGAAGGGAAGCAGATAAAAAGATATCTGTGGTCCCCAGTGACCCAAAGATAGCCCTGTCACCTGGCAAGGGGGACTGCTAATAGATACAGGAATACTTTGGGAAACTGTAGTATTGAGTAGCCAAATCCTATATGAAACTGCTAGTTAAATATGTGAATTGCCAGGTTCTGGGCTGGTGCCTTCAATGTGTACAGGAGTTAGTACCTGAGCTCTTACATAAGACTTGCACTCTCTGGGAAGAAGTAGGTACTTGGGGTTGGTGTAGATCCATTCCAGCAGGAAGGGCTTCCAACTCTGGCCATAGACTACAAACAGGTCAGTACACACAAGGCATTTATTAACTTGCTCTAACATCAGCCTCTGGTTTCTGAGCTCCACCAACACTATTTTTTATGTTTTTTCAACGTGATGTGAAATCTGCTGATGTTACTCATGCACCCTTCATTCCATGGGCTATCTCAAGGCAATCTCTACTGCCTGCTCCTGGTCTTAAGACTTATAAAACCTTAATATAAAATCAGAAAGAAGATTTCTTTTCTATTCCCCTGTCTGCTGAGGTATTCACTCCCCGTTGTTCCCTGTTGACCTTGAAAAATTATTCAGGCCCATTGTGGTGGACTCCCAATCCCTGAGCAGACTTTCTGAGCTCTCTTTCAGCATGCCTATTTAAAACTAAAAGCAAAACAAACACACAAAAGTCCACAAAAGCTCTGAGTGTACCTTGCTACCTAGAAAGCAATTAAATCCACTATTTTTTCTCCAGTAGTTTTAATGTGCAGAGTCTCAGGGGTTAGTGCAATGAACATTAGTCATAAGCTAATCAGAAACAGAGGTGCTTAAATAATTCATAGACTGCCTTTCTTCATGAAGAACCTCAATACACAGCCCTGTCATACCATGAGTGCAGTGCTACCAAAAGGCAGCTCACTTCACAGAGGGTGTCAGTCAGCTCAGAGATGACAGAGGCAATTTCTGTGAAAAGCCATACTCAAAGAGATGTGGAGTGACCCAGGAATGCCTGCTTAGGGAAGCACATCTTTCTCCCAGAGGAGATAGTGGAGAGCTCTGCTGCACCTCTGCTCTCCCCAGCACTTAAGCAGCTTTCTGAAACAAAAAACCAGAGGAATAAACTTTGGGAAGGACCACATTTAGAGTCATCCCCAGGAAGAATCTGCAGGGATCCCCTACACCTTGGGAACTGGGAAGAGAAAAAGGGAGTTGCTCCCAGAGGCAGCACTTAGATGACATTAGTCCAGATCTGTGCATGTATGCAATTGCTTGGGAAGCACAGCCATAGAGCAGTGTCAGTCAGGAAAGGAAGACTCCTCTGCTGCCCCATGCAGGGTTGGAGAGGGACCCCCAGCAGATGTGTGTGTGAGCTTTTCCATGCCAGACCAGTCTAATGACCCCGAATCACAGCATCCCTAATGCCTCATAAAGGTTGCTTTGTTCTGAGAAGCCTGGTTTGCACGATGGCAAAATATCTGCTTGCTGCCAAGAGAATAACGTCCCTGACAGGGCAGGGACTCTCCTGACCTTCTGGGAAGAGTAGCTGTAAGAAAAAGTGATGCTAAAATTAGACACTAAAACCCAAAAGGAGTGGGACTGACTGTGACTTGCAAGGAGGGGAAGTTTAGTGCTAATGGATGCTCCTGGGACTGTGTAAAGGGAAGGAGACCAATGTGACCTCTGGAAGTGGCATCTAATAAGGAGAGGCCAGGGAGAAGGCAAGGCAAAAAGGCATTGTGGCATCAGAGAGGTGACAAGGACACAAATGATGTGCAGTGGAGGGGAAGGAAAAGGCAAGAGCCCAGCTCACACGAGGGAACACTGCCTTGAATCTGGTATGCAACTACAGTGACAGGGATATGAAGGAGGCAGCCGAGCAGGCAGCAAACCATGTCTGTTCCAAGTTGATGGACAGTGTCTGACAAGTTCAAAGTTTGGGATGAGGGAGCTGGGGTGCAGACAAAAAAGGACAAGGAGAGTTTTCCAGCAGAAGGGCAAAGCATGCTTTTTGACTGTCAAACTAAAGAAGGCTACAAATTCTCCCAAGCAACAGCCAGGCTGGTTAAGGGGTTTGAACTCCAAGATTTACTGATAGCTCTGGGAAGAAAAGAGAATCTCATTGACTCCTGTGAGCTGCATTTATACAAATCCATGTCTCTGACTCTGGGTACATCAGCCAAGAAGCATCCCACAGATGAAAAACATTTGTCACCTCTCTAATCCCCTGATAAAAAATAGGTGCAAACAGAAACATGCATACAGGAAAGACGTATTTGTTCAGCAGCCTGAAAAAAAGCAGGGAAACCCCTCTAGACCTAACAGCTAGAAAAGAAACTCCATCTTATGCCATGGATCACAAGACTGTATTACTACACATGCTGGTTTTCCTAGCTACATGTGTCATCAACCTTGGTTTAGTTATTCTCACCATTAATTTCTTGTGTCAAGGAGTTCCACAGTTTAGCATGTGCTGTGTGCATCAGCACAGCTTGGTTTGCAGAATCATTTTGCCTAAAGCAGTTGAACTTGCTTTTATTTACACAGCTAATTCTCCTTGTCCTACACATGCTGAGGATAAAGGTGAGTGTGAAACATCCATTAGCCCAGAAACCCTGTTGGACATCACAGCTTAATCCCCTCAGATCTGCTTGCTTCCCAACACTTGCAGAGCAAAGCTAGCAAGGAGTTTCTGCAGCCTGCAGATTCACCTCTTGTTACCTGAATCACACAAAATCACAGAATCAATTAGCTTGGAAAAGACCTCTGAGAACATCAAATCCAGCCTATGACCGAACACCTCCTTGTCAACCAGGTCATGGCACGGAGTGTCACATCCAGTCTTTCCTTAAACACATCCAGATATGGTGACTCCACCACTTCCCTGGACAGCCCGTTCCAATGTTTAATTAACCCTTTCTGTGAAAAAGTTCCTTCTAATGTCCAACCTGAACCTTTCCTGGCACAGCTTGAAACTATGTCCTGAGGATACAGGTGCAGCTAAATAAAAGCCTCCATATGGCATTTGCAGCTAATCATACCAGACAGCCAGTACTTTCCCTAAAAAGTACCTTTCAGGCTTTAGGTTCCAGTGGACTCCTCCATAAAAACTGCTTTTTCATCAAGCACCTGAGTAATCCACTACTAAGGGACAGACTGAGTGCAGTCCCAGAGCTTCTCCTGCGAAGGAGCCATGTTAGCTGAGTTCTCAGTGCTAGCACAAGGGTACAGAGTGCCTGCGGAGTGAGGGCAACCCCATCCCTACATGCTCATGGTGTGGTTTGAGACTTCGTTCACACCTACTGCACCACCTGTAGTCCGCAGGAAGAAGATGATGGTTTGGGAGGCTGATCGTGAGCACTCCAGGACTACCTGCAGCATCTTAACACAACTTCAATTATGGCACCTGGGGATGCTGTTCATCCCCCCTCCTTGCTAAGCCCACCAAACAAAACAAGTCTGTACCTTCTCATTACACCATCCTCTTGGGAGTCCAGCTTCCTTTCTGCCTAATGTCAAAGTCAGATTGATATTTCAATATCTACATGACCTATAATGGACCTTGGTAAAATCAATCAATACATGTTCCCTCGTTTCCCCACATCCGCCTCCCTAATGGAGGAAATAGCTGCTGCCCAAGACCTTGAAATTCAATGGGCCATTTTTTCCCCACACAAATGTACTTGACTATGGGTTTTAAAAAAAAAAAAGAAAGTAAAAGCAGACCTTCACAATGATGCTTTTTTGCCTTTCTGTTTTTCAAAGAGAGAATGGAGTGGTTGAAGTGGCTGGTAGAGCGTTAATAGGGATCTTCATTGGGGTAAATCCAGCAGGACTGCTCAAGGATTTTCCATGCAGCTATCAGACCATCAACCTGCACCTCCTCAGAATTCAGGATCTGGAAAAGTACTGGGAACTCAGCAGTTCAGAGGGGTTTGCAGTTTGCCTCACCAGTTGTCACCTATCTCAGAAGGGTGAGTGGAGGGAGGTACTTCCCCTTCCATTTCTGTAGTGTGGGAGACATGTGGTTCTAGGGATGGAGACAAAGATAGGTTCATAGCCCTGTCACTTTCATGTTTCTTATCCTCTGCAAATTAATTGCTGGGACCATGATAGAGATCCCTTTCCTCCTTTGTAGAGACACAGCTTGATGCAAAACTACTGACAGGAGTGAAAATACAAGAAAAAAACACATGCTACAGACATTAGTCATTGTGCTGTGATTTGCTGGGAAAGCCTTACACTGAACGGGGAATATGGGGTCAGATGGGATGGGATGGGATGGGATGGGAGTGGAGCTGACAGATCAGGTAAAGTGACAGAGCTGTTCCCAAATGCTTGAAAAATCCAAAGGAAATCCACAGAGGGCAAATGCTTAGCCAACATGGTGGGTCACTCTGGACCTCATAGCTAGTAATACAGGAGACAATGCAAAATCGGCATCCAGGAATTAATAAAACAGCAGAAGGAAAAGGCTGAAACGTGATTAAAAGACTGGGTGACTAAGTGGGCCAAGTAGAGGGGAACCACATCAGGAGAACTTGATTTGCTGCTGCAGGACTAGGAGGATGATGGGAGGATGATAGCAGTGTTAGCTCAGCAAGTTGCCTGCTGAGGCTACATGTGCAGCCACAGCAGCAGGATTGTGCAGATGCTGTCACTGCAGACTGTAGCCCCAGAGTCTTTTATGTGCACAACTCCTGCCTTTCCTCTGCCTTTTCATTTCCACCCACAGGGTGACCTCTCTTACCATCCCCTTTCTAGGCCAAGAAATGCTTTATTTATCCAGAGCCATTTGATGCCTCTATCCACATAAATTCAGCTTCCCTTTATTCTCTTGCGTGTCTTCATATTCCCATTAGCACAGGTTTGAAGCAGAACATCAGCTCTTATAGCTCTTAACCAGGTTGTTTACTGCAGAATCCCTCTGAAGTCAGAGAAACGGCAGCCTTGGTGCCAAATTCCAGTTTAACTACACAATCAGTTATCAGCCCATTACCATAATAAGGAGATTAAAAGCACTGAGAAATGCACAGTTTACTCATAGCTAGGGACTTTGCTGTTCTCTTGCTGAGTCCCATGGGTTCCACTTTGCTCTGCTTGTCACTTTCTTCCAGGATGCCTGGGGAAGGAAGCAGGAGGAAGTAGTGATGGGCAACAAGATGCCCCAGCCAAGGCTGGGGCAGGTGATTGCTCATACCCAGAGCTGCACAGACAAACTAAATCAGACCAGGTCACCCTCCTTGGGCCCTTGAACATCTCCTTTCTTCTTTGAGAGTGTAACTTGAAACATTTCTCCACTTGCAAGGTTTTAGACGTCTGTTCCCCCTGCACTCATTTCTCTGCCTATCATTCTTCTGGGACCAGACTGGGAATCATTTCAACCATCCAGAGTAATCCTAGCTGGATCCAACCCCATTTCTGGCTCCCATCTGCAAAGGGCAGAAGATAGGATTTCAACAGCATATAATAATTCCCATGTATTTCTATTTCAAAGAGGCTCAAGGGATATTTTTGAAGTAACAGATATCCTCCATCACAACAGGAGGGAGTCAGACAGGGACCTGATGGATGCCTCCTATGAGCATTTCTCAGGAGTCTGCAAGTCAAACTTGCCTCTGGACTGCAGCAGCTGAGTGCAGCCATAGAGCAGAGCATGAGTTGCAATTGCAAGTCACCTGACACCAAAAGCAAATATCTCACTGGGAGAAAAGCAGTATCTGTGCTGACTCCAAATTTATTCATGTGGCATCACTAGAAAACTTTCAACCATTACACTGAAATCCAAGCATTTTACAAAAGCAATTATCTGACTACCAGGCTGATGGTATTTCCTGGAAGATCAGTAAAAGCCAGATTTAGGTCCTCTCCTCAGACTCTCTGGTTTTGTTTTCTGATCAGCTGTTGTCTTTTATTTCCACTTCCCAGCTCAATGGCTAATTACTTCAGTTTTTCCCTCCAGGACGCAGGGATTCCCCATTTCAGGGATGGGAGACTGCATCAGGGAAGGAAAGATGGACACTTTTCCCTGTTTGAGTGCTAGTAAAGCTGTTCAACTCCCTGCCCATGTCCTTGACACAAGCAAGCCAGGTGAACTGGAAACAAAGGCTCTGTAAACCTCTGCCCCTGAGGTGTCTGAGCTCAGGAATAGATGCTGGGGGTAGAAGGAATTAAGGGAGGCAAGGGCATTTACCAAGCAAACACATAGATGCTGCAACTATAGTGATGGGAACAGCACTGGGAGCATAGGAGGATACAGCCTCCCAATATTTACCTGGTCTGTTGAATTTTCTGTGGCCTGTGGACCCAGAACACATTTGTTGCTACAGCATGAGAGAGGACCCCATTGTTTCAGGACCCAGATCCCCAGCCAGGATGGGAAATTTACATTATATTGCATGGACAAAAAGCAGTCTTGTAACACTGCTGTACTGCAAAAAACTCCAACTGTTGATGATTACTAAGTACCCCTTCCCAGTTTTACTGTATTTTGCTTCACTTCCTGCCCTGCCCCCTCATGTCTTGTCCTGCCATGTCCTTCCAATAGCTGTGCTTAAGGCTGGGATCAGCTGTATCTCAAGAGGTAGAATAGCAACCTGTAAACACACACACACACACACACACAGAGGATCACTTGTGCTGACCCAGAAACTTTTAGCTTTTCTTGCCAGCAGAATTTGAACCTGCCAGCACTAGCTTTAAAATGTGTTTCTGTCACTCCCAGAAGTAACATTAGTAGGACACTCTTACACTAATGGAAGGAGTGGACCAGGAACTAGATATGATCCGGAAGGGGTTGCACCAGAAAGTGAATCAGCACTCAGCAAGGCAGTCGAGATGCAATCAGCTTGCAGTGTCACCCTGAGCAAGGGGCTTCACCAGCCTGGACTGCATTATCCATACACATACCCACCAAGTTTTGACTCTAAACTTTTCCCCAGCAATACTTGTCTTTCACTAATGCTGTGAACACAGAGTTCTTCCCCTAAAATAGCCTGCAAATGCTTGGGTCTTGAAGCATGCCTATGAGACTGCAAATGCCACTTGAAGGCATGTGATAGAGTATCACCCTAGTGAGAAGAGTCACTGAGTGAAAAGACACTTGCAGGAACAAGCACTGGCTCTGGCAGAGCTGTTTATGGCTGTGAATGTAACTGATATGAGACAGCAACAAGTCAGAGGGAGGAGGAAAGCTTTCCAGGGTCCCTGAAGAACATGGCATCTGCTGCATGTCTCCTTCCGTATGGATTAACCGCTGCTTGAGCCCAGCAAAGGCTCAGAGCTGGTGGGGTGGAGTGTTGGTATTCCCTGGAGACATTTTCCTCCTGCACCTTTCTAGTTAAGATATCAGAAGTGAAATTTGTCACTTAACCATCTGGAATAGGCGATCACAGGAGGCTGCTGCTCCTCAGTCTGTCACACTCTTAAACTGTGCTAATGTCATTCAGATGTTTCACAAAGCAGCCCTGACAAGCAGGCATGAAATTAAGATGTTTGTGGAGCCGGCCAAGTGGGAAATGACAACGGCAGACCAGGAAAAGGCAGAGGAGGGGGACATATTCAGAAGCAGAAATCTGTGCTGGAAACTATTTGCTTCTTCTCTCTCTCATGAACGTGCTACGGCTTGGCTTGGACCAGCTCAGACAGGAGGGCTGATGCAGCTGTATTTCCAGGCCAGGGAAAGCCTGAGAGCATCTCCCCTGCTTGTCCCTTGCTGCTCTCACATTGTCCAGCCTGAACCCAAGACAACCACTCATGCACTCACTGAACTGGCATTACTAATAGAGAATTTCTTTCCCAGGAAAGAACACATATATTGTGAGACAGTCCTGTTTGGAAACAGGCTAAGGGAAGGAGAGTTGGCTGAATGCACAGGACACCCTTGAGCTCCACAATGCCACAGCGCTGTGGGGTTTCTTTGCAGGAAGAGGACCAGGCATCTCATGCTCCTGTCTCGGTTCTAGAAGTGCTGCAAGGTGCTGGGGCAGCTGGTTCTCATTTCATACTGCAAAGTGGTTCTTATCAGCAGGGAGTTGACATGGGGCTTTAAAACACTTTCTAATTAAGGAGCAGGCCAGCCTGGAGAGCAATTAGGTTTGATGCATCCCATGTTTGAGAAAGTCTGTGTTGCAAGCTCTGGAAAACATCCTGAGCTTCAGCAATTAAATCTTATTCCCATTCCCCCCTGGTCTCCTCATTTGCAGAAATGTCCTTGTCGTACAGCTCTTAACCAGTGTGCTGACTGCCCTGAGCACAAGAGTGCAGCTGGCACTGGAGTGGGACAGAGCTGGAGCAGGTGAGGTCAGATACACTGTGCATGGTGGGGAAAAAGCACACTGCAACTTAGACTGGAAGGAGGTAATTGTTTATAAGGCAAGTAGGCACAGCTGCCAAAGTTGGCATTCCCCCAGGGCAAGCAAAATTGTGGCCCTCTCTGCCTCCTGGGCTTTGTGAAGCAATTGAGCTGCTAAGATGCATGGGATTTATGGTCAGCAGGGAAAACATTTCCAGTATGCTCTACCTGCAATCCAGAAGTGATTCCTCACTTTTCTACAAACTCACAGCTTGCCTTTGAGCCAACCCATGAAGCTGTCTATGCCTCAGTTTCCCCTGCAGCAGGACAGCAGTGAAATAGCTATCATGAGGATATTCCCCTTTGTCCATTCAGAATGCCAGTAGAATTCATCAAAACAAAACTTTTTATTTTATTTTTTGCTCTCCAACCACAACAAAAAAATCACTATCTTCAAAACAATCCATGGAAATAATTCACTTTTTCGATGAATTGTTTTTCCCTATGGGGGAAGACAAGAGAGTACATATTTGTTATACATATTTTTTATTTTTCTCCATCTACAAAACACGACATTTGACAGAAACAACAATCTGCTACCCCACAAAAAAAAAACTGTATAGAAGAGGGTTGGTTTTTTCATGAGAAAATATTTCCAAAGAAAACAAGCCAACTATTTCCAGTTAGAAGTTCCTGTGAGTAGAGCCTGAGATGCTGAGCTCACCCCACTGCTGGTCAGCTCCTTTTCCTGCTCTGCAAGCAGCCACCTGCTGCCCTCCATTGGGGAGGGGGAAGCAGGAGAAGGAAAAGGGCTTATGAGCCCAAAAGCAGGGAGAGACACAGAGAGAGAGAAGAGAAGGAAAGAAAACAGGAAAGAAGAAAGGAAGGCAAAAAAAAAAGAAAAAGGGGAAAGAAAGGGGAGTGGAAGGAAAAGAAAGACAAAAGAAAAATAAAGAAAGGGTGAAGGAGACTCCATGCTGCTCTTATTGCTGATAGAAATTAAAATAATTAAAATTGCTGATAGAAATTAAAATAAAATAAAAATCTCCAAGGTTAAAAATCTGCCTGATGCTACCCAATTCAGAGGAGGAAGGTGGCTGCAGAGGAGTAACTGGAGAGAGAAGAACAGCTGGGGAGGTGACCTGAAGAGCACTGTGAAAGAGGGAAGAGGGGTGGAAGAAGCAGTCAGCCACAGGGCCTGAGCACAGGACATCCCAGGCAGAAGGCTTGCAGTGCTCCTGCTCCTTGCTTTGGGAAGCATCGGGTCTTTTTTTCTCATCCTCTGTCATGGGGTCATTCTTCCTCAATCACACCCTCACACACACACACACCTCCCTTACCCATGCTACTTTTTCTCTCCTCTTCCTTTCTCTTTTTATTCTTCCAGATACTTCACCATATTTACATCCTATTTCATCTGTACCTTCCTTCACTCCCTCCTTTTCTCCTGCTCTCCTGCCTCCCCCTCCCTCTGCCTTTCCATCCCTCTCATTTTGTCTTCCCTCCAGCTCCCTGAGGAGCTCTCTAATGACTTAAATGAAACGCCAGCCTTCTCTGTCTTCAATAGCCCTCCTTGCTGGATCCCCAAGAGGACATAGCCATGCAGAGCAATTAAGAAACCAGTGCTTGGGGCTGCTGCATTTGCAGTGTCAGCATGGAGATCCTCTCTGCCCTCTTTAGGAAGAGGATGCCATCTCCCTAAAGTTGGGAGCATTGCCAGCACAGGGGCAGAGGCCACTGCAGAGTCTCAGGAAGGCCTTTTTAAGATACCCTGGTCCCTTTGCCTCTCTTCCTGCCCTCCACCCTCCTTCTGGCTGCCTCACCCAGCATGCATGCCTCAGTACAGCAGCAGTGTGGCGATTTTCATATTCCTCATGGCACTTACAGCCCTTCAGAGCCCAGACTCAGAGCTGACCCCAGGGACTGGAAACATCCAGCAGGATAGAGTCTGGCTAAGGTACTGTTTCTGGGGACACCAAACTCAGATTCAAATTTCACACAGGACTCAGCATTGGAAGGCAACAAGAAGGGTCACAGTCCCTACTGTGGCACATCTGCTCAAAGCTCCTTCTCATGTGCAGACCCAACAAAATCACCAAAGCCTCTCTTCCCAGCTCCCACTGAGTGGCCCTCCCAGTGAGCCAGTCACTGTATCCAAAATGCACCACCAGCCAGTGACCCATGCTGGGATCTGAGGTGTCTGGTCCCATGTGGGATGGAGGGAGTGAGTAGGACAATGCTGTTCTTCTGCCCTTAGAGATGTGGGTGGCTTGAACAGATGTCCCTAGGGCCTTCCCAGACATGCACAAGACACTCCCTAAAGTCTCTGGTTCTTTTATACCTCCCCCTTTCATCCAAGCTATCAAAATACCAATGTACCAGTGGAGCTGAGGATCCCTTAGCACCACTTACAAATTTCTAGGGAATTCAGCCCCAGTGTGACCCTTTTGGCTGTGGCTGTCCCCAAAATTTTGTCTCTTTGTGTCCTCATTCCTCTTGGTAAAGCATCCCAGACAAAGGCAAACAAAGCCAATGTCTCTCTTGTGCGCTGATGAAAAGCCTCTTTTGAAAAGCCTCTTGGGAAATGCTTCCCATTATAGTTAATTCTGTTGTTCTTTAATACTTAGCTGCCCCTCTTCTCTGCTTTGTCTTGGTTAGCCTTCATTTGTGGGAAAACAAGATCTCAGAACAGGATTCATTTCACTGTTGTTTTTCTTCTCTGAACAAGTAACCCTGGGGTCTGTGCTTGGTCAGGTGAAGAAAACAGGCTCTTCCATGACATCATTTGTCTCATACTGAAGTCAATGTCTAAAATAAGTCAGACAAAGCAGGTCCTAAAAACACCTTGTCCTCTTCCCTACGGAGAAGGGGCACAAGGGCCTCAGGGACAAGCAGTCTGGAGATGTCTGAGGCAGGCAATGAGTCCCAGCAAAGTCTCCTGAGGACCTGCCCCAGGGACAGTCCTCCACCCACCCTATCCCCGCTTCTATCAGGGGTGGACTGCAAGGAAGGGGCCAGGGTGAGACAGGGCACATGAGCACAAGCATCAGGGATCAGTAGGAGTAAAAAATCCCAGGAGGAGAAAATGAGCTACTCATGTTCCCAAACCTCAGGTCCCCAGCAGCCAACAGCCCCTTTCCACAGGCTCAGTAAGAGACTGTGCAGGGCTGGGAAAGGCAGGCTTGGTTTTGCTCTAGCAACAAGAAGAGAAAGACGCTCTTTCACAAGGCACCATCTGGTTCCTTCTTTTTTTTTCTTTCTCTGCTGCTGATGGGTCATTTCTGATGGATTTAAGACTCTCAAGCCCTCTTTAAAACTGTTCTTTATTTCATGCGTGCCTTGGTGAACTGAGGCAGCAGGTTCACTGCACGCTGCACTCCCCAAGTAGCCCCAGCATAAGCAATTAAGCAGCCCCATGCCAGAATGGGATAACCGCTCTCTTTTTTGTCTTGAGACCTTTCTAATTGCTCCTTTCTATGCCTCTCTTCTGTCTCCTTTCATCCCAGTCCTTCCATTCTCTCACTCTTCTCACCCCAGCCAAGCTCCCAAGTGCCTCGACAAGGAGTTGAGGAGCCCAGATGACACCTCAGTGCCTGCCTTCCAAAAACTGCCCCCCATAACAGGGGTGCCTCTGCTGACAGGTGTCACTCACATTCCCCAGATCATCAAAGCAATGGATTTTGAGGCTGGCTCTGGCATGTAGGCACTCAGGCATTCACCAAGAGAAAGGTGCTGGTTTCGGCTGAAGGAGGGCAGAGAGGGGGAATGAAATCCTAATTTCAGAAGCTCATTGTAGGGTAATTATCAAACAGCAGCAGTAGGCTGGGATGCTTGCTAATTAGGCCACATTCTTTATGACTAGTTATTTTAAGCTGTAATTTGACAGACTTGGGGCGGGGGGGAGAGAACGTGCACATAAAGTTGTTTTTAATTACATTTGGTATGCTAATTTCTGATATAAAATAAATATTTACCAGAAGCAATATTTCTTCATTTCACGCTGGTTGCACCCTGGCATTTATCAAGGGTTACAAACAGGCTGCTATCATCCAGCCCTCCCTGCTGGCATATCTTCCCTTTTCTCCTTCCCTCAGTCTGAGAGGGAGAGGGATAGGGATGGATCCAGCTGGGAGAGGGAGGGAGCCACAGTGTCTTTGTCCAGTAGCAACCTGTTCTTTTACTGTCAAATGGCCCTTTGGATGAAGGGTGCCCAGGAGAAGCCCTTGGCCAGCTCCTGGCTGCCATTCCAGGGCTGAGAGCCTGCCCAGCACTCCTCTGAGGAGGTGGGAGATACTGCTCTCCTTCCAGACAGCCTGGCTCTTGTGTGACAAGTGTGCCTCTCCAACAGCTCCAAGGCTACAGACCTCTATTTGTGCAGCCTCTTCAACCTTCAGAACTTTCAAGGGGGTTTTTCCCCCTTCTTCTGTGTATGAATTAACAAACATTTCAAGAACGGGAAGTGGCTGCAAACTGAAAGCGCCAAATAGTTCATCATGGGTTTGACAGTCTGGGAACTTTTCCTTCCCTACAAATGCATACTCTTTTGCGTATTTTTTTCCCCATTCACTGAAATGAGCTCTTACTGCTACACACTCTGGGTTTCAATAAATTGGAGCTTTCCAGTGGAAAACACCATTCCTGTGGCACTTCTTGATCAAATATTATCTCAAAGTTGTCAAGTAATTGCAAAGCATATTTCTCTCCCAAGCAGGCAACTTCTGAGCTGGCGCAAAGTAGTAGCTGACTGCTTTACCTGACCTAGGCTGTCCACCAAGAGCCAAGACAGTCAAGAGACACTTGAAAATCCATGTCCTGGTATTCTGGTGACATACCATGGAATATGTTGGAGTGACCTGGGTTTCAGACATTTGGACTATCTGGAGATGTGTATTATTTCCACCAGTCTTCCAGACAGATTGTTTCCATCACCCTAGATCACTTTGATCTCTTTGATAAGTTATGCACTTCTGTAGGGTAGAGGGAGCTCATACTACCACTGTGCTATGCGAAGAATTATGTCAGATTCTTTGAACTGCCCAGCAGCAGAAGAACCACTCCATTATAACCAAATCTCCCTATTCTTTCTTTTTTTTTTTTTGTATATGTGAACCACCTGTCAGAAAATTCCTACTCTTTTGCAGTGACAATATTCAAAATTAAACCCTTCAATAGCTTACCATTTTGAGGCACTAAGGAAAAAGACATGAAGTTTTGGGGCTTGAGAAAATTGTCTATGTGGGAATCAGAAACAGCGGCAGGGAACCCATCTGAGGAGCACAGCTCTGAGGATGCCTCACACTGTGCACAAGCATTTAATGCACTCTGTTGACACAAACTACTTTTTGATACATCATCCACTCATTAGCAGTTCCATAAGTTTTCACATCCAAGCTGAAATTTCTCAAAAGCACTTAATGGTTATATACCATTTAATGTTTAATACATGCTTTTCCCTCCCTTGCAGGCTAGTTGCATTTGTGCTGATGGCAAAATCTGTCAGTCTAATGCCTGGCTGTGGGGTGGACAGGAGCAGGAGTGATGGAGACCTATGACATGGCAATGGGTGAGCTAGCTGACATTGTCCTGCCTTGCAGGTTGGCACACAGAGTGGAGCCAGGGCTCAGTGGAGTTCCTTTTTTAAGTGCCACATTCCCTCCAGGAGGGCCATTTGTCTCTTCCCTTCAGTCTAGTGCTCCTTTCAATGAGGAAATTGCATGATGGGATGCTGTGATGGAGATAGTCCATTTATCCCATCCGGTCCATTGCTAAATACCAGGACAGGGTTGTTCCTCAGTACCCCTCCAGTCCTATCACCAAGCACCCCAAGAAAAGTACCCCCAAGTCTTCCCTCCTCAAAGGATCCAGGGAGGAGGTTTCCAAACTGAGGGACCACAATGACAGATAGTAATTTTTCTCTGCTCATGGTGACTCCCATTGCTCCAATCCCCCAGTTTTGCCTCAGCCTCTCTGGTTCCTGTTCTTTCACAGCCTTCAACAGGAGTCAAGACCTGCCTCAAAGCCTTTTCTAGGTTCTGCTCCTGATAGCTTTTGAGTGCCACAGGTATTAATGAATTATTCATTGGCACTTCCCCTGTTGAATCAGGTGGCTTTATTATCTTCATACCTGATGAACTGAGGGACAGAAACAAAGCCAAATTCATACAAAATTATCATTAATTTGTGATGCTATATTTGCAAAGATCTTAAAGTCTGATTTTTCAGGGTTTACATGGGATTTTATGTGTTTGAAGCATGAATCCATCTGGTTATAATAATGGACAGCACAAATCAGGCTCATTATTCAGGAAAGGAGGAATGAGTTGCTCTCAAGGAATATCCTACCTTATGCTACCTTTCCCTGATAGCAAGGAACACAGTGACAGGAGGAAAGCAAGCCAGTCCTTTGGGGTGCATGAGATCACTCTCCTGCTTTTTGCATTTTCCTGATTTAATCCTTCCTAATATCTGACGTGCAACAGCTAAGGCAGCACTTGGAGAGGGAGCCTCCTCCTGCTTTACCTCACCCACTTGCATTCCAGGGAATAGTCCTCTGGAGCACAGGAAGGTGAAGAGAGAGCTTCAATCAGTAGTGCTGTAGGATGCTTTGTGGGCTGAAAACTTTACCATGATACTACAGAGTAAGAGCTGCACCAAAAAAATCACCCTGTCATTGCTGGAAGTCAAACTAGGCTATGGGAGCCACAGGAAGGCAGAGCAAGCTCAATATACACAGGCACTTCCTTCTGGGGATGGAGCAGTCCAGATACAGCTGGTCTCTACAGAAAATAGATGAGCCAGGGTGTTTTCAAAGACACATGGGTTTTCACTGGGGCAGCTCTAGTTAGGCTGAGTGGAATTTTACAAATATTGATTCCCATCTCCAGCATATAAGCTTGCATTTTCCAACCACCCATCTGTCAGAATTTTGTTCAATGTGGTCAAAGCAGTGTTGTTTGTTTTTTCCCTAATCTTCTCTTTGGAAATGAATGACCCACTTTAGATGAAACATTAAAACAGCCCAAGGCATATTTTCAGCTTTGAAAACCCCAGCTTGCACAGTTAACATACAGATCAACTTTGGAGCAGGCACAGAGGAAATTGAGTTTTTGAAACTAGTGGCTCTAGTATAGCAATGAGGCTGGATATAAGGAAAAGGGAGCAGAGTCAGGCTAGTGATCAAGCCATGGGACTTCTAGCTTCTCTTTTTGTTTTGAGTACCACAGATGTGCCATCATGCTGCTGTTGGAAATCCCAGAGATTACACAAGACCTGTTCTGCCCCAGAATGCTCCACTGGCAGAGCATGGAGGTTCCCAAATGCTATTTATTTTCTCCCTCTCTCTCTCAAGGCCAAAGCAAGCTCCAGCTCTCTTGTGCTTGAACTATGGGCTAATTTTCAGTAGAGATGTAGGAGAGACCTTACTATACAGATTACAATATGTAGGAGAGACTTTACCATACAGATAGCCATACTCATCCCTATCTTCAAATTTCATCCCTTACTCTTTTTAGTAACCCTTTAAAGTGACTCAGAAAACAAGCTTTTATTACAAAGCATCTGCTTTCTCTTCCACCAGGCTCCCCAGCAGAACTGCAAGGTCCCAGAAAGTCTCCAACATGTCAGCTCTGGCTCTACCAGTCTTAACCATTTAAGCACTGACCTACTGATTTCTGAACATCCAAGAGCCCTGGCTTCCAGTCACACAAATATCTGGGACAGAGGTCCCTGTCTTGTCTGTGCTGCTGATATTGTTGCCTCAGCAGATGGGTTCTCCCTTGATATTCTTACAGGAGGGTAGCACGGCCCTTTGTCAGCAACTGGGGACTGGGATGTCCAGTGAACTGCTCAATTTTCTGGGCTTGCCAGGATGAAGCATCAGCAAGCAGGACACAGGTAAGGTGAGGAACCAGTTCAACACCGCAAAGGTCTTTCCTTTTGAAATGATAGAGTCAGAATACCTGGGTCTATAAATTCCTACAAAACAGTGTGTGTTGAGAAGTGGGAGGTCTTTTCCATTTTTGTAATTTTCTTCTCCATGATGAAGTCACTGGGAATGATGGACATGGCCAGTAGATAAGTGAAACTGTAGAAAAGGAGAGAATTCACAGAGGCAGACCTAGAGTAGAGAAGGACAAGTTATAAAGTGTCTCCACCTCCCACAGGAAGCAAGGAAGTAAGTAGCCTTGCAAGTAGAGTGGGATGGATGCAAGTGGAAACCCTTTGCCTGCAGAGATAGTGTAGATCCAAAGGGACATTCATCTGGAATCACATCGGAGCCAAATCACCTGGTCACCCTGAGTGTCCACACCAAGCTGTTTGTGGTTGTAGGGTAGTGAGCGTGTGCTGGAATCAAACAGACCAAGACAGTGACTGAGTGATAAACTGGCTAACTGTGTGTCGATTTCAGGGAAGGAAATCTCAGTCTTGCCACATGCTTCATCATTTGGGAGGAGAAAAGAAATCTAATCCTGCAGACAGCCTTCTCCATGCTCCAATGGTTTCCCTTGGTATGGAGGTTCTCCATCCCCGCATTCTCCCTCCACTGCAAACTCTGCCAAATCTCACTCCATTTGAATTAATTTTAAAGGCCATTTTTAAAGCCTCTCAAAAAGGGTTTCATAATGTGTTGCAACAGGAGCCATTGGGAAAAAAAATCCCCTCCTTTATTATCCCAGCTGGAGAATGCTGTTTCAGTGCTCTATAAAACAGTTGTGTATCATGCCCAGAGGGTCTCTTCTGCACATTAAAGCCCAGGGTGGGTGAAATGTCAGTCACAGTTCAGCCAAAATGGGATACCTTAGGCTTTGAAATGCAGTCTGTGGCTCCCTTAATGTCACCCTGTCTTCCTAATGGGTGTAAAAAGGACACAGGGGGCTCCAAATGATGAGAAATTAGTATCAGAGGCCATATTCATCCTTAGTCAATCTGGAATGCTATCACTCCTAAAACAGTACAAACTGGCAGATGAGACAGATACAGGGGCCAGCCCTGTTAGTAGAAGTATGAAAGCACATGGAGAGGACACATATCACTGTCCCATGTATGCTAGAGGCTAATTTCTTAGCAAATCTCATAGAATTTTACAGGTACCAGCTCATTAAACCAGAAGATTGATGACTGGGATCAACCCCCCTGCAACTCTTCTATTCATATACATCAGCCATTTTTCTTCCCAAGCAGGATTGTTCCAGAAACACAGTGTGGAGAACACAAAGCACACTGAGGGAAGGTAACTTCTCTGTAACAGCCCAGAGGCAGGGAAGAAAAGCAAGGACTGACAAGAGCTGAGCTCCTGTCCTCAGCACTAGACTGTGGCCAAGTGAAAGCCCAGGCACTTATTCCCATGAGTCTGGCTGTGACATTGTCCTGTCTGACACCTTGCCCAATGCATTACCTTGGATGTATGCCTGGCTAATGAGATGACAGGAGACAGACATGAGGAATGAACCTCACATGGCTAATCCTCTACCTTTCAAGTGAACAAAAAGCTCTGTCAACAGCCCTCAAACAAAAGGAAAAAATAAAAGGATGGCTTATATTTAGCTGATGCTGTGGAACCTGCAGGCTGCATGCTAATTAGCTGGAAAAAGTAACAAGCTCAACCTGAAACATGCGGAAGAAGAGAGGGTCTAAAACCAAAGATTTCATCCTAACTGTTGAGACCACAGAAAATTATTTCTTCTGGGTTGTTTGTTTGTTTGTTTCCTTGTTTTTATGGGAAACAAATCATAAGGACTTCAATGGATAATGACAGTCTGGTAAATACCTCATTTCCAAAGAGCGTTCCATTTAACACTTACTGTTAAATGATCCGGATTGCTGTTGGATACCTTGTTGAGTGGACAGCAGCAAGGCCATGAGTTGGTGCTGCTGACTGGTCATATGGCACAGGCACTGGAACAGGCACAAAGCTTCCTAATCCCTTCATCTAGATCAGGGCTGTGTGTCACCACCAGCCAGAAGGAAATCCAGGTTAGCATCTGGTGTCAACCATAGAAGAAGAGTCATAGTCAGTGCTGTGGTAACAATGGATACTATTTCCCATGTTGTTTCGAGATTCCTAAGGCAGCATATAAACGGTAAGGGATGATTCTCTGCTTTCATTTGACTTTTACTATGGGTGGAACAGAGGTCTTCTCTGAAATGCTGTGGCATTGAGAGAAGTTCTCCAAGCAACAGTCTCACCTTAGGGAGCTCTGTGCCTGAGCAGAAGGCCCACTTGACAGGGAGAAGCTGAAGAGCTCCTCCTGGAGTCAGTGGAAGCAGGAAAAAAAAAAATAATAAAAAAAAGCCTTTCTATTCCCCTGCCCAAGGGCCTTTCTATTCCCCTTAACTCAAATAATAATTCAGTTAGGTCTGGTCAAGTCAAGGTCTCTGGTTTGGTTTGGCTGAAGCTGGACTGATGAGGTCTGTTTGAATCTGGTCTGGTTTGGCCATAGCTTGTTTTTTTTTTTGATTTCACAGGGCTTACTTTAGTTTGATTTGCTTCAGCATCCTTCAGTAACTCACGACCAAATAGTTTTCTGCCAGGCTGACAGGTTCCACCACATGAAACCCCAATGAACACAAAATGAGAAAGAAGTTATTTTCTGAACAGACTCAAAACAATAAGAAGAAAAACAAAAACCGTTAGGATAAATTCAGATCATTGCAACCAGCCAAGCTAACAATGGGCTCAGCAGCAGCCTTGGGAAACTCAGCCTGATCTGCTAGGAATGACAATAAGATCAGCTGCTGCTTTAATCAACAGATTGAACACAGTAGGAGGGCTCTTCCAATTTGCTTTAGGCTAACAGCTTCCAGTAACTTTTCCCCAGGGCGCAGTGAAGCCTAACCCCTCTGTTCCCTGTCTGGAGGAGAAAGAGGGACATCCCCTGAGGATACCAGCATGGGACTGTCCACAGCTCAGGAGGAGAAACCCCTTGTCCCAAAGGTCAGGAGGAGACCATAGAGGACACCATAAAGTGCTGAAAAAAAGTTTGGTTTGGCCATTCAATGGGCCACAGCAGAGAGCACCAGGGAAAAAGATCGCCAGTATCTGTGATACACCACACACTCAAGTCTTGTATCACCCAATCACCCTTATCAGGTTCATGCCTCATCTCAGCTCTCCACTGTCTGGTGCTTTCCTCTGAGTCCTTTTCCCACCTGCCGCGGAGGCAGGAAGGAGTCTCTCCTCTGGACATTACTGAGGAAATAAATTACACAGCAACAGTGATAATAAAAATAAACCCTTATTCCTCCTTCTTCTGCCAAAGAAATGATGCAGTGTGTGGGTGCTTGAATGCACCAGCTTGAGGACTCAGATAGCTCTAAAGTTTGCAGAGCTACCTTTTGCACTGTGTGAACATGGGCTGCTTCATATACACCCAGGCTTAGGAGCTCCTTGAATTGCAATGACCTTGCTCTCTGTGAAACAACAGTCCCAGCTCAATTTGAGATGTTCTGGCACTTTGTACACCGGACCAAGGTAAAGGGAATTGCAGTCTAATGAGATGCCGGTCCCAACTGGCATGCTGCTCAAGGAGGGAGCGGGCAAAGGAAGCTCTGACAGTAAAAGGCAGAGAAATTAATAGGAAGAACAGCAAGGCAAAGTGACAGACCTGTTGGCTCCCCAGATAACAAAGGGGCAAGGAATGGAAATGAGGAACGGAAGGGATAACGTGATAAAGGTTAATGTAGGCGGGATGCTGCATTGAACAGATAGCACAGTTAAAACCAGGTGAGCAGCTGTGTACTCTAGAAATCTCCATAACTGCTGAAACAAGAGACACTGTAGTGCTGGAAAGTCTGCCAGGACCCCCAGGTCATGGGCTAGAAAACAAGAGCCACTGTGGGTGGGAAACTGAAGCTCTGTCTGTCACTGGGCACTCAGGTTACCGGGGTTACACCCCTGTCAGGGCTGATCACTTGCCCAGACACAGTCTCTGCCACATGCTCTGTCACAGAAGACAGCGGTGGGTAATGGGGCCAGAGGAGAGCGGCCAGTGAGTCCAGCATGCAAGTTCACTGAATCCATCCAGAGGGATGCAGCAGAGCAGGGGTGGGGAGCAGGGTCATTGCTCAGAAGCCTGGGATGACTGTCAGGACAGAGTGGGACTAGTGCAGAGATCACACCACCTGCACAAAGAACAGAGGTTTGGAAAGAGAGATGTGGGCGAGGCAAGGGAAAACTACAACTGGGACAAGGGTCACACTCACCTGAGCACAGGATCCACTCCCTGCTGCCAGGTCTGGCTCCCACACCTCACAAAGTCTTCTTCCACTGGGATCCTGGGCCAGCAGGGTCCAGAGGAGCATTTTACACAGCAGACTCTGTCTGCAACAGTAACTGACCATGCGGAGCCACATCTGAGACAAGATTCTCCCTGCAACCTTTCTCCTTCCCTCCACATCATCCCCTCCAGTCTGCACTTGCTGCCTGGCTCCTTTCCTGCGCAAATCATTTTCCTGAGCAAACACAATTTACAAGAATGGCAAAGGGGGAGCTGTGGAAGGGAAGGCTATTATTGTTCTCTCTGGGTAAAGTGGGCCTCATTATGAGCTCTCTCCATAGCTGGTCAATATTGCTTCCCCAGGGGCTAAGGGACATTTCATTACTCTTCATATTACCTTGTTCATCTCCTCCACATTTCAGGGGGTATTTATTGAACGCTTTGCATAAGCAGCTTTGGAGCAGAACAGCACACAGAAAGAATGGATTGAAAATACTCTTGACTAACATGGAGAAAACAAGTGGGGTCTCCCAGCATTGTCCCCCCTGGCCAGTAGCTGCCACCTTGTGCTATGGGTGGTATCACCATCCTTCTCTTACACTGCTGGAGAAACCAGCTTCCTTCTCCTTCTGTGTCCTGGCGCTGCATATGGAGACAGTAAGGATGAGGGAGCAGTCTATTTCTGGCTTCAGTCCCAAGCCACAGAAAAAGTCTTTTGTCTACACTATAGACACACCACAAGCCCGAAGAGGGGCTGAACACAAACTCATAAAGCACCTTCTGTTCAGATTACAATAAAATGTGTTAAACTGCTGCTCACCGTGATCATTTTCCAATTACATTTCAGTTTAGTTCAATTACTTTCCCATTACTGCTCAGTGAATCTTCTCCATTTTTCCCTTTAAATGGCTGCTCTGTGTTTTTTCCCCTCCTTGAGGCCAGCTCTGTTGTCTGATCCTCTGACAGAGCAGCAGAGACCAGGTCTTAAGCATCCCATGGGTCTTCAGATTGGCACTTAATCCCAGAGAGGCTGGAATACCACACAGGCTGCCCCTTTGGGGTGGGAGCTTCCTTTATTCACTCTTACTTAGGGCCTTGGAGCTTCCTCTTTCCCCCGTTCCTGATCCAACATCCTTCCTTTCCCTGGCATTGGATCAAAGGCCCTTGGTGCAGAACTGCCACCTATCTGGGAGGCTCACAAGCCCCAAGGGCTCAGAGCAGCTCTTCCCTTTGCAAGGCAACAGCAAAGCTCAGTGGGCGTTAGTCCCTCTTTCCTTTTGTCCAGTAACCCTCATCTCTCCCTGCCTTTGCACAGGCCTGGGAGACATAGGGATTTCTCTTTGTTTTGGATACATCCCTATTTAGAAGGTTAATTACAAAAACTGTAATTCTATGGCCTTCCTAATGTTAAATGGAGCAAAGGTTAATTAATGTGATTACTGCTCATGAGCTGAATTGCAGTCCTTAGTTGGATGGATGATTTCAGGCATATGGATGCAATTATTTCTCCCTCTTGGCTCATCAGGGTTCTGCTTAACCCAAAGTAGGGACCTAATGATACTTAATGGAATGAGGATAAAGCAGTTAATAGTTACATAACTTTCTGAAGTTTAGTGCTCTTAGAACTGAGCTGACAACCACAGGGTGTTTTTGAGAATGGACATGAAAGTGCAATAACGGTCATATTAGGTAAGATCTCACTGGACAGCCTGTCTCCAACCAGCAGCAGGTGAGGGCAGGGCAAGCATGCCATGGGAATTCCCCAGATTACTGTCCCAGCCACCTTTGGCTTCTAGAGATCCTAAGTCATGTGTCCTTCATGTCTTTAATAGTTCATGCTGGATTTTTCCTCCACAGAGTTGTTCACTCACATGTGGAATGCTCCAGATGCCCACTGCCCAGGTGTTTCACAGCTCATCAATGCCCCTGCCATGGAGTCACTTCCTCTGGTCTCTTCTGAAACAGCCACCTGCCAGTTTCCTCTCTGACCCCCCCAGTCTTGATGCTGGGACAGAACAACTGCTCTTTGTTCTCCTTCTCCATGGTACTCACAATTTCATAGCTCCTCACCTGTGTCTTCCAGACGGGGGAGTCCTAGCCTAGTTAATAATTTTTCACACCCAAGTCATTCCCCACCTTTGGTCATCCTTGCTGTTCTGAGGGGTTTTTTAGCTCTATTATATAAAAGGCACTTGAGTTGGAGAAGCCAGAGCTGTATACCCTACTCAGCATGCAGTCAATGGCATTATGATGTTCTCTGCTTTGGTTTATTTTCCTTCCTACAGCTGGGTTAGCAGGAGCTTCCTCCACCTCCAAACCATCTCATTGAACTGCCATGAAACAGGCTCAAAAGTATCACATCGGATTTGCAGCAGATGCATGACCCTCTGTGGTGTGAGATATGGATGAAGAGCTTAAAGAAATGTAACAGACACTCCTAGCACTCAGATATAAAAAGAAACTCCTGCACTCAGGTCTTCCAAATCAATTGTGTCCACACAAACAGCTCATTTATTGCTGTCAGTTCTCCATAAGATCTATAAAACAGGTGAATTAAAGCAAAAGATACCTGACCGGTGCCAAGTTACACCCAGGTATAATTCTGACAATGTACACAAAGCACAGTTATAGAAAAACCTATAGGTTTTCCTTGTCCCTTTCCTCTGTACTTTAAAATCTTCTCTGGGCAGAGAATAAGATCAAGAGGGACTCTAAGCCTCAAAGGAATCAATATGTGAGAAGTTAGAAAAGCTAAGAAACTGTACTTTCTCTCACAGTGGGCATATTTCAGAATTACAATTGCAGTCACTGGATCCAGTCATTCTAGATATACAAATATTGAAATTCCACACAGTATTTCCATGGGTTGCTAGAAAGACCATTTCCTCCAGCCATGCACTAGAATTTCAGATATGTTCTCTGAATTTCAATGATGACCATGCAGACAAACAAAATAATGCACATTTTTGATGGCACATTTGGCTAGAATGGCATATTAAATTTACAAGAATAAATTCAATTAGTAGAAGCGTTCATTCCCCAGCATTTAACTTATTTACACTGAATAAACACATCAGACAAGCCACTCTCTAGAGATTATGCACAAATGCTTGGCAATGGGAATGTACTCCTTGGTGCGTGTGAGTATAATGAGAGGAAATTAATTTTTTTTTTTCAAAATAGTAATTATTTTGCATTTATATCAAATGTTGCATTCAGTGATCTCAAAGGAGGTGAAGAAAGGTGAAGCAGGTGAAGACAGGTTGAAGAGTGATACAATACTGCCTTTTTGGAATCTTGATCATTTGTTTATATGAACTTATATCTATAGCATCTCAGTATTTTACTAACTGCAGTACGTAGGCTCTGAACACAGAACTCCAGCCATCCTGCAGGCACCCTCCCTCTGCCCAAGCAAAGGCACTCTGTGATCAGGGATACCACAGAAAGAGCAAGCAGATCCACAGGCACACCCTGGCTCTTTGCTAGGGCAGAGCTCTGTGCAGGGAAACTGCTTTGGATGGTGCTGGGGAAGCAGCCAGGCTTCACTGATACAGGAGGAAGGACAATAATACCCAGAAGATCCTGCCAAGCAGTCCCAAGAGAAGTTGTCTCTAAATCCAGACATCATTTTAACCTTAAAGGGCTTTGGCACAGAGAGGTAGGGTGTCCAATCCAATCTTACTGTACTTTCTTATACACAGACCTTTTTTCCTCACTGATCAAGACTTCATTGATCAAGAGTCGAGATAGCCTCACACACAGCCCCTGCTGTGTCAACAAGCAATGTGTTTTTGTTGGGACAATACACTCATTCTCACCTGTTTTCTGACAGCCTGAAAGAGCCAGGAGCTCAACAACCTCTGCTGTCACCTTTAGATTTCTCTGAGGTCCCTTCTCATGCTTACACACCTTCCTCTCCTTCTGGAAAGAGCTGCTCTCCTCCAGAGGAGCAGGAACCCCCAGAGATGCTCATGCTGGGGGTGAATGGAGAAGGTTGTGATGCAGCTGGGGCTCTGTGAGTCACTGTTTTCATTAGGGAATGCAGATGGGAATGCTCAAACTCTTCACAAATGGCTGTCACAGCATGGCTGACTGATGTGTGGCAAGGGGGGTCACTCTGAACTTGGTAGCAGAGAATAGCTGTATTATATTATTTCTCATATATTGACTGACTCTTCCCTCCCTGCTCTCCACCACCGTGTTTTTTGTTTTCAACACCACAGGCCTCCCCTTTGCTTCCAACTAATGGCTCCTTCAGCAAGTCCCTTCAACAGGCTGCTTGAAAGGCACAGCTCCTCTGCAGAGGGAGGATGAGATCAAACAGGAAGGAGAGACAGGAGGGAGGGTGAGGAAGGCAGGTGGAGATCAGGAAGGAAAAAGGTAAGTATGAGAAAGCAGGGTGCAGAAGGCAGTGAGAGGGAGGCAGAAGGAGGGATGGAAGGTTTGTTTTCAGGTTGTTAACAGCATAGTCCCAAGCGTACCTTCCTAAGCATGCCTAGAGACCCTGGGGTCTTTGATCATGAGCAGAGAGGCAAGCAGAGAAGTGTGTTAGGCAGCAGTGCAGTGCCAGTGGCCGGACAAATGTTGCCTCCCAAAGAGAGGCTGGTTTTGTTCCTGCGAGATGCTGATCACTCAGCGCTCGGGTTTCCGGAATGAGGACTCCCTTCACTCCTCCTCCTTTGAGAAAGCTGGTCCTGTTTCTGTGTTCTCAGCCCCCAGCAAGAAAGGGGCCCAGGGGACCCTACTCCTTTTGGTGCCAGGAGTGTTTGCAGGGAGGACCGCCCAGGCAGAGCAAATCCATTAACTTCTCTGTTCTCTGTCTGCAGGTTCATTTGGTCAATCAAGCCTTGGCCATGGCTTAGCAGAGACGTCCAGGGTCACTTTATCTTGCCTGTTTGTTTGGGCAGCCAGTCAAGCAGCTAGTAGCAGAAAAAACAGGATTTTCTCTTTTGTGCGTGCAGGCAAAATTAAATGAGATTTGAACTCACTGCTGGATCTGCACCAAATGAGCCCCCTGGGGCATAAGCTGTCAGGCAGTCGAGGAGGGGCCGCCAGCAAGTAAGAACTTTCCCTGCCAGAGTGGCACCAGCAGCACGGCCAGAAGATCACCTCCACTCCTTCAGATTGCTAGCTGCCAGAAGGTTGCCTGGGCTGCCTGCCACAGAAAAAGCTGATCGTCTCTGTCCTGCTTCCTCCTCCACCTGTGTTGAGAGGGAGAAGAATGGGATACGCACCTCTGCATGCCCAGAGATGCATCTCCAGCCCACACAAGCTCACCTGCTCCCCAGCATTCCAAGGGAACTTGGATGTCCCTCACAAAACTCACTGGACTCAGGCTCCTCTCATGAATTCTGCCTTGGGCCAGCTTCAAGACCATGAGGTTCTCCTTGGTCAGGTTCAGGAGGAACATTCAGCATTGTCCAGATGCAAGGTTTGCCTTGCAAAGATGCTGGAGGTGGCTTCCAGAAGTCTGAGGCTTCCTCCTCTTGGCTGCCTGCCCTGGGAAATCCAGTCCCTGGCTGTTTCAGCAGCCAACTGATGCCCTGCTATGCTGTGCCCTGAAATCTGTAATGAAGGAAAGGTACTAAATATGGATCTGCTCTGCAGACATGACTCACACTCCAGCAGGGTCATCCTGTTCTCTGTGTGTGCTCAGGACTTGCTTTTTTTAGCCCACTGTTTTCCTTTGCTGCTGTCCTTCCTACCCACCCACCCTCCCACCAGGGCTGCCTAATGTGAGCATGAAGACAATGAAATCTGTTCTTGTTCTTAAAAGCACTACTTAAAGAACCACCTCCAGCAGGTACCCCAATTTGCAGTTTCTGCGCTTTCCCAGCCAGGCCTGGTCCAGCAGCCAGTCAATTCTTGCCTTCCTCCAGCCTGCTCTGCTGGCTCCACCTGAGGTGCAGAATGCCAGAACTAACACCCACAGTCCCAGACTCCCCACATGCAGATGAGGAGTTAAGGCCTTCACAATTAGGGCTGTCCCCCTAATTTTGTAGGTGGAGCACTTACGGACATGGGTTTACTGGGCAGTGCTAGGTTAATGGTTGGACTTGCTGATCTTAAAGGTCTTTTCCAACCTAAATGATTCTATGATTCTAGCAGTCTGGACAGGCTGCATCAGGTTTTGCTAAAGACCCTTGCTCTGTAACCCCAGACTCATGACAGCCCCACATCCCTGAGGTTGCTCTGTGGAGCTCAGAGGTGGCTGGGAGCAGTCTCCTCCTTCAGCCTCCTGTGCTGGCTGCTGGCAGAGGGGCCTGAGGACATCTCCATCTCTGGGAGTGCTGACACAGAAATCAAAGACTGATCAAGTCACCAGGTTTGGCACGGAAAGGAGCATGCTTTGCCAGCTTCATTGCCTGGAGAAGCAGTCCCTCCTTCCCCAGGTCTAGAGAAGGAAGGGTTGAGTGAGCAACATCTGACTGAACCCTCCTATTTCCAGGGCAGGAAGCCTTCAAGCCTCTTAAAAAAGGCTTCAGATATGTCCTAACGCAAAAGCCCCCTAAGCAACACTGCATGAGGAGTGCTGGCCTCTGAGGACCCTATCCTCTTTATAGGGGCATCTATGGGAGAAGTTTAGTTGGAGAGAGCAGCACTTCAGAGAGGGAGAGAGGCAGTGAGAGAACTCGTTAGGGGGAAAAATCAAAGCAGTGTGTATGCTAATAGAAGGATGAGGTGAGAAAAGACAGCACTCCAGACAGGCAGTAGGGTCCCCTCCCTCCTGCTCCCTCGGGGGTTCATTACAGGCTGGTATTTCCGAAGCAGCACAGACGTCCAATCTGATGTCACTCCCTGCCACCCCGCATATCAACAAATCCCTTCCCACGGGATCCTAGTTAATTTGCTTCCCATCTATTGATCCCTGTGGCAAGTCACCATTAGTGGCTGCTCCGCCTGCCTCTTCCTTCTCGCTCTTCTCCGTGCGGTGGAGGAAGGGGAGCAGCGAGCTCATTACTGGAGAGAGGCGTTTAGGGGCGACTGCAGATGAAAGGTGCTGAATTGCTCCCTGGGCCCACTCCCCATCAGAGAGACCCTCCTTATTTATAAGGCTGGCAGCATCCCCCTGATTAGTGAATGCTTTAGGCTCCCTCTCCCCCGCACTCAGCATATTGATTAGCCTTTGTTCACTGCTTTATGAACCCTTCGGTAATGAGCTGGGAGCTTGTAAATGCACATTGGATTTCCTTTTACATCTGCCTGAACTAAGGAACCGCTGAGTGTTTATGAGGGGGAGAGTTTCAGCCCTGCTGTCACCCCTTTCCTGGATCACATCCCCATCCCGCTCCACCTTGGGTCCTCTTGGACAGGACATGCTTTGCTGAGGTAGAAGAGGGGACAGACCAAGGAGGTTTGGGTGGCTCCTGCTGTTTGTGCCTTACCCCACACTGGTCTCTCCCAGGCTGAACCAGCCAGGGCTGTGGAGGGCACCAGGGAACACCACGGCTTTCTCTCCAGGCACAGGTGACACCTTTCTGCTCTCCCTGGCTGGTCCTCTGACATCTCTGCCCATTGGTGTTAGCAGTCTGTGGTTGCACCTGTGGGATGTTCTCTCACCTCTTGCCAATGGCTCTGTGAGGTACCAGGAGCATCCCCATCCTCTGCACCATCCCTGATATTGGAAGGAAGGAGAAGGCACCAGTCCCAAGGAGACAGATGGAGAGGTGACTTATGGCAGGCAATTTTCTAACCAGCTGACAGAAGCAAAGCAGATAGTACATGTGTCTAAAGGAGAGTCCTTTCAGTGTCACACACAGTGCTCCCATGGGTATGGCAGGAGAAATTCAGGGAGTAATGCCAGAGCTTTGCCACAAACCATGGCAGATCATACCCTGGCAGTTGATCCTTTTGCTGTCACTTATAAAAAATATGATTATTTCCCCACTCTGCAAGTCTCTCCCATTATTTTGAATGCTAACAGGATTCAGTGAAAAGGCAGATGGCTGGCATTCCCCCCAGGAGGAAAAGAGGCTGAGTTGTCTGATATATATTGCATGTTCAGTTCCATTTGCTCAGCTGTAGATCTGCCCATCCCGGACTGTACTAGGCCATCCATCCTCTTACTATCAGACACGTGGTTTACTCCTAAAAATTTGACAAAACTGACTCGGAACATTACGACCCAAGGTGCTCCTTCCATTGGGTATACCCTCCAGTTTCAGACTGCAGAACCTCTGATTCCTTTCCTCACTACAGTTTGATTTATCAAGTTTTAAGGTTTCTTTTCAATGTCATGGAAGTGGCTATTTCAGGGTAATTTTGACTGAAGATTTTCCAATTTGGGAGTGTTGAAGTGTCCCTCACAGAGCTCACAGCAGCCTCTGGTACAGGGGAACCTCTCCTGCACACAGATGCATCTCTTTTGTTCAAGCTGAGAGTCATTCTATCCATGGAAAGTCAGTAGAAATCTATTAGAGCTGCTTGAGCTGGCTATTGCAGGGAAACTATCACTTGTACAGAGCTAATGTATTGCTTTTTCTGGCAATGCTCTAATGTATTGCTTTTGCTTGCAGTTCACTGGGTCTTTCCAGGGAGTCACCAGCCTAAACTAACATTGCAGATGTGTTGTTCAGGTACACTGTACTGTTACCTGCACCCCTTATTCAGAAAACAGGACAGTAAAAATAATAGGTTTGATGTGTGTTTGATGCGATGCTCTCGGCAACAGTGAAGCCACAACAAAAACAGGACTCTCCAGCCTCAATGTTGCTATGAAAGTGGGAATCTGATTTGTATCATTTAAAATGGAAAAAGTTAAGGACTTACAGCACTTTCAGATATGTCTTGGGGCTCTTGTCTGTGAGACCATTTCTGTGGTGTGAACAGCATCCCTGTCAGCCAGCAGAATCCCACCACCTAATCTGGAGTCTCTACTAGTGCAATGGGCCCCAGTTTGGCTGAATCCTGTTTGGTCCCAGTATTCATTGGAAACCTTCTGCCTTCCAGGCATCAGAGACCTTCATCCTCATACATCTTGCTCAAATGCTGCAGGGCACAGTGCATGGCAAACAACAGAAATCCCACCCAAAGGGACAGGAATATCCACGGTCATGACACTCTTTTCCCCCCCAGCTGCAATATACCCAGAACACACCAAAAGCAGAGGCACTTCATCCAGGTAATTCTTCCCAGATTTCACCTACCTTCATTACTGTGGCAAGACAAAATTTCAAAGTATTTTCACAGAGCAGAGCTCATTCTTTGGTTCTGCTGTCTTAAAAACCCCACTGTGGAAGTAGCTGGAGTAATTTTTTTCTCAAGGTTGCAACTACCTGCTGTTCTCACTGAAGAAGGAAACTTGCACTATCCTCTGTACCATGTGTACACACTGATGTGATGCTCACATACTCAGCTGAATCCTCAAGCTGGCTCTGGGACAGGAACGTACCAGGAGAACCCAGAAGCCACAGGCAGCATTGGGGAACCAGAAGGTCTTTTCCAAAGTCTGTTAGGTACTTCTAGTCTGTTACAGGTACCCCTCTAGATCAGTACTGATTTATGCATCTTAGATAAGCTACAAGTGAGGTGTTGACATCAAGGAGTCCTGAGGATTGTCACAAAAGTTTCAGTGTTTGCAGGGACTCCTCCTCAAATCAATATCTGACTATTCATGCATGGGAAGTACAGTATAGCTTACATCACTACAAAAGCAAACACAAGCCAATGCACAAATCACTCTGTAGCTAAGACAGAAGACTAACAAGAAGTTATTTATCTAATGACATAGCTGCTCTAGGCTTACCGATGATGCTCAAATCCTATTAGGACTCCCAATTCCCCCTAAAACACAAAGAGAAAATCTGACTGGAAGAAGTTTTGTTGATCAGCAGAAAACAGTCTTGTGGAGGCTTTCTACTAGATCAGCAATGCCCAAGGGGACCTCAAGAAGACTGATTCTCCAGAGATGGAAATACAAAGCTAGAAACCTCATTTGAGGGATTTTTCATTTTCCCATATGGAAATGTAACAGACTAGATTCTTTCAATGCCAATTAATTTAAGGCTGGGACAGAAATTGCCATCCATCTGCAGCAGAACTAGAGAAATCTCATCCAGGGACTTGTACCAGGAAACCAGAGAACTGACTTGTGCTTCTCTTCAATGAAGTTGCCTGTGTTTTTCTATTTCTCAAAGATTCAAAAAGTCATAAAAACAGCTGACACTTAAATTTTCTATTTTAGTGCATACAACAAAAGTCAGGTGTATGTTTGTGCATACAAACCACAGATAACCAAAGCATATTGAGATGCTCTTCAGAGGGTTTCTGACTGGAAACCAATAGCATTTTTATGAAAGGTTGTATCTCCTGAGACTTCAAAAAACTTGCTGCATTCCCTCAAGGGTAAGTCCTGCCCTAGAAGCTGCAGCAAGGTCTCTGAAATAAACTGCACCAAAGAAACACTGTAATTTGTCAGTGCCTTCATTTCTGTCCGTAGCTTGTCCTGCTGCAGCATCCCAATCCATCCACTCACATATCTAGTCACATTCAGGCAGCAAAAAGATCACAGAAGTTCCAGGGGACCTTTGGAGCTGACTTTCTGAGAAAATAAGTTTGTTCTTTATATCCATTTAATTTTCTTTGCAAACAAGAGACACAGAGGCACTTCTGGCCACTGCCCTTTCTGCAGCAGCAGCTGACAGCAGCATGTTTCCCCTGAAGTCTGTGACTTTGTCCTTCCTAAGAATGCTTCAGAGTTGTCACCATCAGGCAAGCCAAAGACTAAAAATATATTGAATGGGGAGAGAGAAATAGCTCAACTGCTGTAAGACAGTGGAAGGGGAAGAGCAGGGAAATACCTTTTCTTCACCAGAAATGACCCTGTTCCCAGCAGTCCCATCTAGAAAGACTCTAGCAGCCTGCTCAAGTGCTCCAAGCCCAGCCAGCACTTGATCCACATCATCAGCTTCAGGGTGGAGAGGCTTAGCTCAGGACTCTGAGTTGAAACCTGCTGCAGTGTCTGGGCAGACATATCATCCTCCCTGGTCAGCCTCGAGCCAAAATTAGGAGGTGCTAATCCTGAAGTAAAAAGCAGATAGCACAGAGACTGCTCTTGCATTGCCTTGGAGATGTCAAACAAACACTGCCAGCATCTTGTGGGACTGTTTCCCACCTGGACAACCTGTGAGAGAAAGCAGGACATGGATCCAGGAACATCTGAAAGATAAGAGATAGCAAAGGGATAGATGAATAGGATAAGATTAGAGCATAAATTGGATTGGGGTAACACAGAGGTATCCTCAGTGCTATAAAATGCCACCAAAGGGGAAGCAGCCACATAAAATGTAGTGGCAGTGTAAAAATCAAGTTGGGCACTAGCGGCTGTGATCTTTTTTAACCTATTGATTAAACTAGTGATCCTTTCCAGCTCTAAATGCTACTAATCTATTGTCCTGGGAATAAACTTGGAGCTGGGAAGGAGTAAGTTGCCCTCTTAGGAACATTTTTCAAAGTTTCATCATGCTTTTGAACTTTCTCATAAAGAAAAGGAAAAAAAAAAAAGAAAAAAAATCACAGGAAAGGTGACACTCCTCTAATAACCAGAGAATCAAACTATATGTAGGGGAGCAGTGCACCCCAAGTTTAGTTAATACCCTGCTGCCAGCTTAGGAAATACTGACTGAGCCCTTGCTGTCTCTCCTGGTGGAGCTGATCCACATGGTAACAAGCAGGAGAGACCCAAGTCACATAACACACATACAGAGGCAGAGATACAGATAACCTGGTGAGACAGACTTCACTTACTGGGGCAACTTGGAGGAGCTTATTGTAAGTAGAGCTGCCACATCTGGGTGGCACCTGCGTGGATTTGTTATTTAATGTATCACAGCGGCTCTTCAGAGCCACATTCAACCAGCATAGAAGAGGTGCTTACCCTCACCGTGATACCTAGTCCTTTCTACAGACTGTATATGGAGCCAGGGTCGGGCAGTGGAGGACCAGAGTTAGGCTGAACCCAGTCAGACCAGATGTAACATCTGCAACAGCAGAGACATTCTGAGAATGATGAGAAGGAAGGAGACTGGGGTCAGCCAGGAGCGGGACCAGGGCTCCTTTCACTGGAACTGAGTCTCCATTCAGGCACACTGGGATCATCCATGTGGATGTCAATGTTGCTAGGCCCTTCCCAATGACAAACACACATGTGCAGATGTTGACCAGCATAAGCAGTCCATTTTTGTCTCCTCCTTATTCCCTCTGAATCACACCCTACAAATAAAGATTTTTTTTCTCTCTCCCTCCACTTGCTCTTGTTGAAGTCTAGAATCACCCCAGCTTCCTCCCTCCACTCATGCCTGGGCCAATTTAGAGTGTTAATTAGTGATTAATTAGCAGCACAAATCCCATTCGAAGCCTCAGAGCCACTATGATGAATTCCTATGAGGGACCTGACAAATCTTATGTTAATATCTTCCTTTTCTTCATCAAGCAATTACTTCTCACTTCATTTGTCTGCAAAGGCTGAGCCCATACCTTCAGCTCTGGTGCTGGCATGTGCAGTTCGACTTTGTCAATTAATTATTGAATGGCTTAGTTCATGCTGTTAGACAATGAAAAAAAAAAGGAACGAAAAAAGTGAAAGCACCTCCTTAATTATTAAATTTCAACATATTGGGCATTAGACCTCTTAGAGGAACTGCTGACACCAGCCTTTCCCCTTTTCTAAAACTTCCTGCCATCACCCCTGCAGCTGGCTGTTCTAATCATGGTGGCACTTCATCTCACCATGCAGAGACTGCAATGAGACCAGCCCTGATCCAAAGACTGATGAAGTTAAGAAAAAGATTTATGTCATCTTCAGAGGGACTTGAGTGCTTCACAAAGACTTACTTGCTCTCAGGACATCAGTGCTTTGGGAATCTACAACCTTTCGGATATGAAACATTAGGAGACTAACTAGGGTAGTTGAGAACAAAGATCCTTCTCCATCTAGGTGTTTCACAGAGGTTCAGGGCACAAGAAACTTCTGATAATCTTTGCCCTTCCTAATAGCCTGGTTTGTCAATCTGCAGTCAATGACGCTTGAATTAAGTCCAAAAACGTGATGGCTAGGCTTTTTTTCTTGATCAAAGAGGTGAGTCCCAACCTTAGTTATAACTGTCCATATCGAAAGGGAAACTAAGTCTTTCTTCCCTGCCAAAGTTGCCAAGGGGAGGATTCAGTGCCAAGCAGCTCCCTGCTCACAAATCAGAGAACCCAGCTCCTGGCACCTGTCCCTTGGGCACTTTTGTTCCAAAAGGTGAGCTCTTGGCTTGTGACTTGCTGAGCTTGAAAAGAACAAGAGTTTGAAGCAGATGTTTCGCTTTTGCCTGTCAGCTCTGCTCAGCATCCCACTGGAGAGCTGTGGGCAGAGGTCTGACTCACTCCACATGAGCATCCTAACAGCTGACCCATCTCTTTGTGCTCTCCAGCTGACTGCCAGGATGACTGGTAGCTTCAAGTGACAGGCTGCCCCAGGTGACCCAGTGATAGTACCCTATCCTACAATCTCTTTCCCTGGCTTCCTCCAGGGTCAGCAAAAGCAAAATCTCTCCTGGCAACAGGAACAGCCTGTGTACCTCCTACTGAGCCCCCTCTCTGGTTTTATCCCATCTCCCCAGAGCATTTGACCGGAGGAGGCATCTCAGGACCCATGACCACCATGGTCTTGCATTCCCACCACCCCTTAGCAACAGTGACACCTACACCACAGCCTCAAGAGTGGGGCAGCTGTTCACACCTGCTGCTCGCGTTTGCTCAGTCTCAGCCCAGCTGCCGGGATTGCTATGCTGCATCCTTTTTTTAATGGGGAATTAGACTATAAAAGCTGTTAGGAAGCCTTCCTAATCCAGCTAAATTCAACTTTAGAAGGCAGCACTTAGGTTCAGAGAAAGGGACTAATCAGGAAAGGGGTGTGGGGATACCTCCAGCCTGGCCCTGGCTGCAGGTATCCCCACAGCCATGCAAGCCTCTGAAGGTGCAGCCAGCAGTGTGGACCTGGGCATCCAGGACTGCAGAACTGCAGCGAGACCCACACTGCACTTCAGGGTGCCAAAACAGCTACATCGTTTGAGAGCAGAGACTGAAAAAAGCAGCAGGACTGTGTGTGGGAGGAGACAGTGAAAAGGAGCAAAGGCAGCCTGGGCTTCAGAAAAGCCTTTCTCTCTTTCCTCCATGATGGATTAAAGACTCCAGAGCTGTATGCCCGACAGTAAGGCAAGAAGCATCTGATGCACAGGCACCAGAGGCTGAAGGGGGTGCTTTGGATGCTATGGCTGGGACTTGCTGAGCCTTTTCTTTCACTGACATCCAGTCTGGAGCAATAAAAATGCCCCTCTGTTCACTCCAGATGACTTGCAAACCACAGCCCAGCACATCAGAGAGAAGCAAGCAATTAAAGAGACAAAGTGCTGAAAAATACATAACAAAAGCCCTACAAATGGGTACTAGGAGCCTGGCTAACAAAGGCAACGCACGTTAATGATGAACACGATTCTGTTAATTTTTAATAGTCCATAACAGAAGCGATGGAGAAACAAGTGGGTGTCAGACAGGAAACTCTTCTTTTTTTCACAGTGCCCTGCTCATCGGGGATGACAGCTTGCCCCCTCCATTTCCTCTGTAGAATGTCTTCACATCTCTGACCCAAGAAGCTTTCAAGGGAGGCACTGCACATGGGCTTTTTAAGTATTACATATGACCTCCCTGCAAGCAGAAATACAGCCCAAGAGTTCTGAGGAAAACTCAGGATGCTTTCAGGAAGTTTGAGTTCAAAGACTTCGTGGCCAGGGTGAAGGTGTGTGTGTGCCACAAAGCTTGCTTGGGCCCCTTGCCCCCCTTGAATCACTGCAGGAGAGATACCACAGCCATGCATGTGCTGATATACCAGAGTCAGGGACGTGCATGTTGGCTCCCAGCTGGGCATGCACATGCATATATCCCTGAGTTTCCATCAGTATATCCCTGTATTTGCATCAGCTGTTTCTTGGTATCCACCAGTACATTACCTTGCATGCATACATTAGAGCAGCACAGCTCCTTGCTCACAACCCCTGTCCTTCACAGATATCAGCAGAGTCCCTGCACTGTGCAGGGCTGGGAAAGGAGGGACAGAGTGACTCTGAAGACATGCAGTGCTTTGCACAGGTCCACAGCTTCTCTCTGAACTTCCCTTCATTCCTCCACTCTTCCCCGCTCTGTCATTGCTGTCTTTTCTGTTATAGATAATGAGGCTCCTAACCCTGACTCTTAACTTGCACACTAAGCCCCCCACATGAAAATCCCAGACAAGCTGAAACAAACTGAGCTCATGGATTTTTGGCTGAATCCCTCACCTCTCTGCTGGAGGGTGGGTGGTGGAGAGGTGTCCTCCAGTGCTGAGCAACATGAACAAGTCTGCCTCCCCTCACAATGCAGTTCACTCTGCTTTACAGCACCACTGAGAGTCCCACAGACCTATATCCACCCCCTAGCAACACCCTGATGACCTGCAGAAGAGCAGGGACATGGCAAAATGTAAATGGCGCAAGGAGTGGGCAGCTGGGCATGGGTCTGGACTGTAAGTATGAACCAAAAGTTGAACTTGGCAGTGGGACAGCCACATACTGGAGAGCCACAAAACTTGGGATCATCATCAAGCCACTTACTCAGGTCAAGGAGTCTGGCATGGTCATCACAGGCAGCCCCCCAGGAACATACAGTGCCAGAGAGAGCCCATCACCCTGGCATGAGCCACATGATGGTGTAAAGCAATCACAGGCCATTCACACAGCAGCTTGTGCATCCACATGAGCTGGTGAAGCCCAGGGGAGCCTCAATCCTGATGATGCACCCAGTGTGCTTTTCCCAGCTCTCACCAGGTACCTAAGCCTCCAGGAGCATAAGGTCCATCAGGCAGTGTGGTCATCCCAACTCCACCACGGGAGAAACTGGCACTGCAGATTCCAGCCGAGGGGGCTGCCATGGGGACAGGAGAGGGAGAGGATGCATCTTCCCAGGAGCTGCAGCCTGGTGAGATGCTGGGGAAAGGACTGTCAAAAACTAATTTAAAAATGTAGCGCTCTGCTTGATTTCATGTCTGAACATGTCGCTTAATAGCAATTTAGTCATTCCCTCCGCTTTTTGCTGAGGCACTGACACTTTTTTAATAAAAGTACGTACAGAGGCTTCAGGCACTTTATTAAGTGCACAGCAAGGGTGCCAGCACCCGTGGCTCTGCCCCCCATGCTCCCTGTTAGTGTAATGAGCGCTTTCAGGAGTGCAGAAGCAGGCTGAGCCCCTTCCCTAGCTCCAGCTGAACACTCCCAATGTGATTTCCCAGAGCACATGCTTGGCTTCCTCTAGAAATCACATCTTCAGCTGGTGCCCAGGCGTGAGCCCTGCCTAGGTGAAAGGCATTCAGCAAATCCAATCTGCCATCAAGCTTATATAATTATTAGAATATAATTGTTTTTCTTTTTTCGTTTATTTTTTGGTCCTTTTTTCTTTTTTTTTTCTTTTTTTGTGTCTCCAAGCCCTGTTTTGATGAAGAAGCTGCTGCTGCCATGGTTACGGTCCTGGTGACACCCGGGTCTCAGCTCCATCCTCCAGAGGGTGCTGATCCTTGGGAGACTGTATGCCATGTTGACCTCTTCCTGGGGGACAGGTCAGCCTGGTGCAATCTTCAGTGGATAACTTTTCTTGCCACCTCTGCATTGGATCTCTGTATCTGCAAACTTGCTGGCTTTGAGCTGCACACAGCCCTCTTGCACTGAGGCACTCAGCATCTCCCCTTCTGAGGTGAGCCCTGCACCCAAGGGAAGCAGCAGTACTACTGCTCGCAGCCAGCACAGGTGGGTCTGATTAATGCTGGGGCTGCCCATCAGGAGACAAGCCCCAAGCTGACATGCTGTGCAGGGCCATCAGTGGGCTGGAGCGGCACAGAAACCTTCCAGTGCCTTGGGGTTCATTTCATAGGCTGCTTATCTCTCACACATATATGTCTCTCTCCTTACTCTTTCTAAGAGGAAAAGCTAGCCAGGGATCAAGGAGGCATCACTGCACATCAGCCGATGTCATCTGAAGGCCTTTTCTTGAGGGGAAAAATTACAGCTCTTTCTTTATAGTCATCCAGTAGCATGGTTGAAGTTTCTATCTGGCTTTTTAGGGGCTCGCAGGTAAAGTGTGCTCTGTGTCATTCCACTGGTAGCCCAAACTAGTCTGAACTGGGGCTGCATAATCATCCTCCATGCACCTCTTCCACTGGCCCTGAAGAGATCTCAGCTCAATTCCCCGATTCCTATGATATGCAATTATCCTGCAAATCCTGACCTGATTCCAAACTGGGACTCTCAAGGAAAGTCCTCTTTTCCCCTCAGCCTCCCAGGTCCATATCTACACCACAAACAGCCCAGCTAAGTCTGCAACCAACCTCTGGATGCTCTTTGCACTCTTGCAGCTTTGTTCATGCTTTAATAAATCCCTGCCCTTGTCCTGCATGCCCCACTGCACTCCGCTCCTCTCAAGGATGCTAGCTTTAGGGTAGCAGGAACATTTTCCTTGCCCAGGTCAGAACAAGTAAGGGGTTCAGCGCAGAACAAGCAGACTGGTATCTCCCCCAGCTGACTCCCACTACCAGCAGTGTCCCTGGATTCTGGGGGATACCACTGTTCTGTGTGCCAAAGCAATGGGCAGCTGTCTGAGCCTCCCTCCTTGCAGGGATGGGGAGTAACTATGGTAACTGTCTCCGGCTGCATCCGAGCTCCATCTTTGCCTCTCCTCAATACTGCTTGTGTTTATCTTCGGTGTTCCATTCACAGCTTACTCCTTCTTTCTCATGACAAAGGCAGAAAGCAAGATCTTGCAACAGCCCCCAGCCTCCTTTCCCAAAGCCAGTGTTAACCACAGACAAGCAGATCTCCGCAGATAAGTCACTACCTCACCCAACACCTCCCGTGCTCATCACCTGAGAGTCTCCATGGGTTCAGAGCAGAGATGGTTAAACGCCAAAGCACAAAATGAGTGTCTGAAGCCTGGCAGGAGCCTGAAGGTGCCAGCAGGCACCAGCAAGCTCCACATAAGAGGCATGCTGCAAAGGCTGGTGGGGCGGCACGCTCATGGCTAGCTTGTGGACACACACAGTAGACTGGGTTGTTTCCAGAGTTACCCAATAAAGCAATATAGGTGCCACCCTTAATCCCTGCATAACTTAATGAACAGGGTGACTGAGCCCCCTCCTTGCACTTACACGTTCATCAAAACCTTCAGGGCACAGCCACTGCTCCACGCTGCAGCTCCTGGCACCAAAATTTATGCTCCAGTCTCAGCTGTGACTGCTCAGGTAAAAATTTTCAAAAGCATCTAAATGACTCAGACATGGAAATCAGATTTGGGAGACACTTCTGAGAATGGATCTTGGGCTGTTGACACTTTTGAAATGTTCCCCACAATAATTTTAGAATGTCTAAACTACCAATTAGTGCTTGATTAACAATGGTAAATAGGAGCCTTGTGTTCTGCTATCTCCCTTGCTGTTTCAGCTATTAATGACAACTACACTACAAGCTGCCAGGGGAAACACTTAATATGGGAAGCCATGATTTCTTTTTCCTTTTGTGTTAAAAAAAAAAAAAGGAAAAAAAAAAAGGTGACATTTCCCTTCTTTCTCTCTGCTTTGTCATTCCAAGCAGCGTATCTGACACCAGCTGAAAACATCTGGAGTGGTTCTGATAGGAGCAGAGCCAGCTGCCTTTTCATATTTCTTTGGGTCTGGGAGATATATATCAGATGAGAGTGTCTCTCCTCACTAATAATATGTTATCTGAATAAATAACTGGTGGTGGCTTAAACCTGGCTGAAGCGTTTGCACTCTGCCTTCTTTTGCAGGATTTGATTTACAATGTCTTCTCTTGCTTCACACTGATTCTTATTTTACTTTAGGGGTTTTTTTATTCAATCATTTCTTTTCTGCTCCTCCTCTCCCTCCCCTCTCCTCCCCTTCTCAGGCATTCAATCACAGCTGCCTGCAAGGGCAGTTGCAACCCAGCTTTTCACCTGTTTGTACTGCAAATGGAGGAAACTTGAGAAGCAACAGTGGAAATATTTTCTTTCTCGTTCCTGCCCAGATCCATCCTGAGAATCAGGGCCTGCTTGAGAGGCATGGTTTGGACCTGAGTCTGCCAGCACAGGGGGATGTAGGGCAAGATCTGGCCATGCCCAGGCACACAGAGGTGACTGGGAGACACAATGTGGTTATCCATGGGTATTAGGGGTGTGAGCATTGCAGTCCTTGTGGGACTTGCTTTCCTCTGCCCTCCCCCCCCCTCCCCCATCAAGGGTGCTTCTGCCCATGACAGTAACCCTTTTTGGTGTCACAGGGGACCACAGAAACCCAGTGCCAACCCCCAAAGGAGTTGCCTTCCTCCCCACTGCACCCAAAGCACAGCTGCCACCCCTCCCCACGAGCGGAGCATAGCTACCCAGCATGCAGCTAGCAGGAGGCTGAGCTACACAACACAGAGCCCCAGCGGCATTGCCATATGTCTCTGAACCACCAAGGTTTCTCATCATGGCTCCCTTCCCTCTCTCATCAGAACCATTCCGTCACCTCTGTGTGGACATCACTGCTATGCTCAGATCATCCCTTCTTCCCATGACAAAAATCAACGCTATTGTTTTCAGCTGTCAGAAGCAGAGGACTGTCATGAATCCTTCCTCTCAAGAAATCTGTGAGTGCTGCAAAACTACAGAGGCACCTGATTGCAGCAGGCCATCGCTGGCTGGGCACTGGTGAGGGAAGAACACACCTTGGGATGCCAAGGGCATTTCTGGCAGCAGGAGTGGTTTCAGGCAATGAGGAGAGCAAGTTATGTGACAGTGATGAAATGTGAAACCATCTGCTTTTAAGGCCTTTCATCCATCATCCTTGTGAGCCTGTGACAGTGACAAGAGGGAGGGTGGGATGAAGGGAGAACTGAGAAAGACGAATCCTGAAGGGAGTTCACTTTGAAGGCTTGGCATAGGTTAAAACTAAACAGCTCTTCTCATGTGTCTCTGCACATCCATTCCTTCTGTACAAATAACACCCTGAGAGTGACACTTCCACTGTCAGGTCTCTGTGTGGGTCAGTGACAGCAGGGAGTGGGGTCTAACAGACTGTCCAAGTCACCTCACAGATCTCCTCCCCTTCTAAGGCATTGCTTTTCCTCACGCAGATCCTCCCAATCTCCATACAGGGAATCTCTTCCACTGCACATACCGGGCCTCAGCCCCACAGGGCAGACTCACACCACAGCAAAATAAACCTCACCACAACATATGTTGGGAAGCAGACGCCCTTGAGAGGATCAGCTGGGAGCTCTGAGGGCCCTGGCAGCTTAGATTGTTCCTCCTCCCCACCAGGACCTCTGGAGTGTATGGCTAGTGCCATATTGTAAGAGGAGTTTATTCTTCTTGCACTGTATGTCTTCACAGAGGTGGGGCATTTCCCTCCAGGACCACTATGTTTTCTGATTGTTGATGGGAAATGTAGGTACAATGAGCATCTGCCTTTCACTACAGAAAAGAAAGTGTGTCTCCAAGCCTGGAAATGCAGCCACTCTTAGTTTCTTCCCGCTGTTCAGAAGTGGAAGTCCACTGTGGACAAAATTGTCTTCTGAGGATGAGAGCACCAAGGACACCCCCACCACACTGTGTAGAGAAAACCCTGCAGGGAAGTACCCTGCAGCAGGCAAGCTGTAGCCATGGGTCATCGGCTGAGATCCTATTTGTTGCCCCTTAAAAAGCTTTTGCTGGATTAACTAGAGATTTGAGTGTGGAAATACATTGTGTCACCTGGCAGAGGAAAGTGAAAAGCAAGGCAAGGGGCATGTTTCACCCTAGTGAAGGGTTTCAGATGAAAAGTAACCATGGAATTGTCATGCAACTGCTTGTTTGTGTTATTTCGGACTCATGTTTGCAAATACAACCTGTTCTAAATTGATTTCTCTTTTTTTTCAGACCATGTGTGATAAATGTGTTAATTTTGCATTCAGCTCTGGGAAGTGAGAGGGGCCTGAGAGGAAGAGCAGCTGAGAGAAGGGGCTCTGCTTGCCTGGAATGTGGTTTAGGGAGCAGCCGGATCCCTGTGAACACAGTGGGCACTTACAAGTGACTCATCACCACCATGCCCTCCCCAGAGCCTCCCCCAATGCCACTGCTGTGCTCCTTGAGGACACTAACAAGTCCAGCCTCACAGCCCCCAGGGAAAGAGGTTACCCTCTCCTCACTGCCTGCAGGGGACAGAGAGGAGACTTAGATGGAGAAAATCACTTTCACAAGGACATGCAATCCAAGTGCAGCAGAGCACGCAAAATCTTGCTCTGCTCTGCTGCACCCCCCTATGCCCACCAAGCAGGCCAGTCTTCACCTCATCGTGGGCTCCAGCTGGCTGTGTCCACACTGTCTGCAGGCCAGCTTCAAGGGTCAGGTGTTTGGGTGCAGAGCTAAGCCCTGAGCTACCACAGTGGCATGGATCTACCCAGTGTTCTCACCTGTGCTTGAAATGTTCCACTGTCGAGTGAAGCTCCGAACCAACAGCAACCCACTGCTCCTTATCCAGCCAGCACCACAAGAATAGAAACAAATGCTCAGCATCCACATCTCTTAAAGCAGCTGAACCCACTATGTGGAGCTATCCTGGAGGTCTGCATAAGCCCCATCAGATCCTAGGACCTCCAACCAGATGAAGTACATACCAAGACCCCTCCTAAACAACACAGGTCTCCACAAAGCTTCTGCAATCCTTGCTGCTCCTGCTTTTTTTTTTCACTTTCCATGCCAGGCAGCAAAGCAGGGACCATGACAAGTGCTGTGTGTTGTCCAGCTGAAAGCATATCTAAAGCCACCCAGTCACTTCAGAAAAAAAATTATAATTACCCTTGAGAAGAAGAAGGCTGAAATGAGGCAGACAACCCTGCAATGGCTTATTTATTAGAAGACCTTCACCAGGGAAGCAGTGTCTTAGGATGTGCCAGAGAGACTATTAGTGGCAAGGACATCACTGCAGTTGCAGCAGTTGAATATCAGCATGATCAGTGTGGCAGGAGGAAGAGTATGTTTTACGGGTGGTCCTGAACAGGAGAAGGAGCCAATTTTCAGGGTCACTGTTTCTCACTGAAAAGTTCTTCTTTGGGTTGAGCAAGCTAAGTAACACATCACTGCAAAAATTATTTCAACTGAGGGGAAGAAAACTGGGAAGTTAAAAAGGCTCCAATTCAACATTTTCTGAATTAGCTGGTTTAGCTTCTTGAAATAGTAATTTATTTTTACAGATTTCTAATAGCCTATTAGACCTTTTTTTTTTTAAGATCCATAAGCAGAACATTTGCTTTCAAAATGAGTAATTTACTCAACACAAGTTGATTTTTCTGCTTTTCATTTCAGCAGGAAACTGAAAAATAATGAATTTCCCAAGGACCCCCAGTTGTGGACTTGTTTTGTTTTTCTGTTGTGGTTTTTTTTTTTTTTAAATGCTGCTTTTCCTGTGGCAAACTAAAGCAGTGCTTATTTGCACAGCTATAGTCAAATGTCACATCCTTCAAAAATCTCAGCTGGCCAGGTTAAGAGCCAGAGACTGCACAGCTGCCAGTGCAAGTGGCACACTCTCCCAAGAAACACAAAAGCCCAGGCTGCTCATTGTCTTAGCTAATTGCTTGACAAAAGACAGCAGGTCTTTTATTTACCATTTTGCCGTGGAGCGAGGTTTGCGGTCAGGAAAATTCTGTCCCCTTCACAAGAACATTTGTAGAGTATCTCACAGGATCCCAGAGGTCAGGGACCAGGGGCCAGGGCAGAGCAGGACAAGCATATACAAAACTTGCTCTTAATTCCTTTCCTTTCCACGCAGTTTCAACACAGGAGGCTTGCTACAACAGAGGCAGTTTTGTCATGCTCAGTGACTAGCTCTGGGTTTTCTGGTTTTGGACTTAATGGAAACTTTAGTATAACATCCTGCAGCAAAGATTCAGGCAGAGTAATTATCTCTTTTGGGAAGAGATGCTTCTTTTTCCTTCTTTCGAGCCTAGCTCCCACTAACTTTATAAGATGCTGTTGCTCTTGAATTGGAGGATAGAGGGAACAAGCCAAAATCCAGTGGCGCTGTTGTTCCTCCAGAGATTTTGGGAAATTCTGTGGCCTGATTCCCAGACATGCAAAGCTTTTTCTGAGACACCTGGCTGGGGTAAGGGAGGTCTTACCTGCAACAGAGTAAGGTGAAATCTGCATCTGGGAGACCAAAACATAGGAAGGGAAGCCTGTCAGCAAGTCTGAGCACTAGGAAGGAAGAAATTTCTTTCTTGACTGTTTTTGTTTTGTGTAAGGGTGGCAGGAGGCAAAAGGTATAGCTTGAGGAGCGAGCTCTGTCTGGTGATCAAGAGAGTACTGTTATGAGAAGAGCTGGTTATGAAATGTTGGCACCAATAAGTAGCAGGGTCAAGACAGCTATAACCAGGTAAGAATTCAGGGTGGAGACCTCCAAAGTCACCCAGTCCTACCTTCTGTGAATATATTCAGGACAGACATCCCACAGAGTCTCCAGGCACGTCTTCCAGTGCATGACTACTCCTGCAGGGAAGATCTTTTTTCCATTTATGCCTGATCAAAATTTTCATGGAAGTTGCTTTAGTCCCTTGTCCTTTGCATGCATCTCTGAGAACAACTCAGCTCCATCCTATTTGAAATAGTTCTTTCGACAGCTGAAGATAGCAAAGAGTTCCCCAAGCTGGACCCAGTAGTCCAGACCTGGTCTCACAAGTGCCAAACAGAGGGGACTGCTGATTGAAGACAGCATGCTTTCCCTGGGTTTGCAAATACTATCTTTGTGCTTACATGAGCTTTCCATCATGATTATTGCAGGTTATCAGCGCAGGCTCTGCCAGCCAGTTTTGCCTGCCTGTCTTCTGATCCCAGCACCAGCCATTTGTAATCCAGAAGCCATGTAGCCAGTTTATCAAGGTGTGACACTTAAATTCCTAAGCCACGCTGAGGAGACGGGCAGGACAGGTGCAGCTCAGCACTCTGCTAGCAGGGGTTAACAGCAGGGGAGGGCTGACTCACCGTAACCAAGACGGGACAACTGGCAGTCTCTGCTCTCCTCCATCCACAAGACACTGTGCAGACACCTCTGTCTGGTGGATGTGCAATGGGATAAAGATTTTATCCCGCCTGACATAGGCCTCTCACCCACTCAGTGGAGATCAGAACATAACGCAAGAGTGGAGTTTCTGACAGGGAAAGTGGGTGTTTTAATGAATCATTTGAGATGCAGAGCCATGAATGTCCAGACATTCTTGGAGATGTTTTAATAAATAACAATGAAGATAACAATTTAAACATTGTGAGCAAGAAATGCATTATTGAACATGCATAACACAGTACAACCTTAGAGCCCTTTCAAAGCCTTCAAAAAACAGCCAGGCAAAATTCAAATGAATAGAAGCAGACAGGCACATTTGTGCTTTAAAGTCTGTCTGTGGCTTCCAGAAAGCGAGCACTGTAATATTGACCTGCATCAACTTTATATATTCGTGCAGCAGCCTGCTCTTCTCACTGTTCTGTAGGAATGTACTTGCCCCCTCAGATGGACACAGACACAAGACATGGGTGCATACAGCAGTTTTGTCTGTCTGCAAGGTGGACATCAGCCCAGCCCACCCATCTGCCAGAAAAAAAGGGGTGTCAGGACCAAAGAGGAGCACAGGTACTCATTGGGAGCTGCCTCTGGGTCCAGTGTCTTTTGGACCCATATAAATTTTGGCAGCTTAACATTCTCCAGTGAGAAATTCCTCATCTTCAAAGCCACACAGATCTTCACCGCATTGGGTCCACTTAGAGAAAAACAGATTATTTTCACATTCCTTCTGACTGTATGGATCTCTGGACCACTGATGGATGATAAAGATCACAGAGGGATCATTCCTGAGGTGTTTTCAAAGGGAAGGATGGGTTGATAGCAAAAATGCAGGTAGGTAAGAAAGTTACTAATTGCATGCGTACATCTGCAGACCAGGCTGACTTTGAAGAATGTCACTTTGATTGCATGGTCTCCTAGGGCAGGGAGGGATCCAGGGACAGTGTTCAAAAGAGCCACAGCCAAAGCAGAGATCTCTGCTTCCCTGACAGCCAGTGCAGCATTTAGAAGAAGAATTCAATGTTTGCAAGAAGTGCCAAGGGAGCTGTATTACTATGCAACAGCGATGCCAAATTAGAGCATGATCCCTAGCTTAAGGTCTCAGTCTTAACATCCAAAGATCAGTGCAAAGTGCAGAGCAAGATAATTAAAATTTTGCAGTAACACAAAGGGAGGGGAAATCCTGAAAATGGCTTACGATCTCTCACTTTTTTATCCTTGGGGTTATTTTTTAATGACTATAAAATATGACCTGAGTGGTTTAACTCAACACCTGTCATCAACCAAAAGCTCAAAATCTTAATGAAACTGAGCCAGGTACACAATCTCTGTAGGTTTTCTTGTTTGTATCTGCTATTACAGAAAAGCCACCTTTCCTTACAGCCTTCTGCTTTTAGTCACTTCATGCTTCTCCCTCCCTAGAGGAGGTGGAGGGAAGAGGGGCCTGTTGTCTGGAAAAAGGAGGAGCAATGGATGTTGAAGTTTGGAGGTAAGCCAAGTGAGCTCAGGCATCAGTTTTTTGTGGGGCCAGGGGAAAAGGTGAGGTGGGAAGCCTGTGCACTTCTGGGCAGGACCACAGTAGTGGTGTTAAACACCCTCAGTGCTGAGATCAGTGTGACAGCCTCCTGATCAATAAACATCTCTGATGATGAGATGTAGGGCTTTGTATCAGTACACTTCTGGTCTGATTACATCTGCCAGTGCTGGGTCTACTAGAGTGGGCTCTCTAGATGGGCAATGTTTTACATGGTCACTATCCTGTTTAATAATGGCAAGAATGTTGGGGGTTGTAGCCCAGGGCAGCTGGTGAGCAAGAGGCTTCTCCAGCAAAAGCATGTTTTGCACAAAGTATAGTAGCTGCCTTCCTCATAAGTGCTCATTGAGGTCTCAGTGTTAAACTTCCAGCTTTCATAACCCATCCAGGGGCTTCATGGAATGCTGCCCGTGGCCCAGCTGTATGCCTTCTCCTTCCTCTGCTACAGATAAACCCTTGTATTCCAGTGGCTGGAGCTAGATGTGCTTTCAATCACTTCTCCTCCCAATAGACAATGAGGCCAGACTTCCAAAAGACAAAGACACAAGGTGAAATATCAGCAGTATCTCATCCCCCTGAGCTGGAATTCTAGCAGGAGAGAACTGCAAACCCATTTTGATCTGACCAAGCTTTTCCCAGTCCCTTCAACCCCAGCTTCCAGACAAGGAGCTGCCACATCCCTCTGTACCCCTGAGGGCTCACAGCTGAAGACTCTGCTGTGGACACATCAAGCACGAAACAACTCAGCTCACAACAGATTTCAGGTGCTGAGATCCCATAAGAAGCTGTGTATCAAAGCAGCGTGTCTGATTCACTCATGACACTGGTTCTCTTGAAATAACTTATCCTTTGCTGGAAGGTTCAGAGCTGCCTGTTTTCAAATGCTACTCGGTGCTCAAACTAGCTTCAGGATCACCCAGTTTCTCATCAGAGCTGCTTGGTCGCACGGAGCCCTCCCCTGAGAAGTAAGCAGGTTCCCACAGGGGGCTGTCCTTGCATTTTAAGCCTAGCCCTACCATAGCCTTGCTTTTCACTGAATAGCTGAGGAAATGTTTATTTAAACTTGGTTTCTATTGCCAAAGGCCCCACTGTCTGGGTTGACAGGGAATATTCCTCAAGTACCTACTGAAGCATCAATCTCCAACATGCTCCCAAAGACTTTAACTTTGCCAATTCTCTTTAGGTAGACTTGATTTTCCTCTTGCTTACACCTGCTTCACAGCAGGGTAATTCCACTAAAAAGACTCCTCATTTACACCTGAGGAAGGAAGAGGAGAATCAAGGCCATTGCCTGCAGGAAGACTGCACATAAAATACCGGCTGCATGATGTGCTGGAAAAAAAACAATCCCCCAGCTGCTTCCACCACCTCAGCACAGAAACTCCTCTCTCCAATGTTGTTTTTAATAAAAACCTTATGTAAAGGAAACTGCCTTCCTGAGCCATCCTGCACTGACTCAGGAGAACCGTTGGGTTGGATCGTGACAGTATAAACTGGTTTATTGCCAGAACAAGCAACAGATGCCAGCAGTGTGACACAGAGCGAGGATTTGGCAGTTTGTTCAAACACTTTGACAGCAGCAGGCATTTTAGACTCTGACAGATAAGAAATTGGCCAGCAAAATGCATTGATGGAGTATGTGGACTGTGGAATCTGCCCTGCCACCTCCCTGAAATAATGCAGGACTCAGTCCAGTGCATCTTTTCGGGCAAGCAGGACCTCTGGATCCTGTACAGCAAATACCTTAGCTTCTGTAAGAAGCCTTTGTTTAGAGAGACGGCATCTGCTGTATATTTGTCTGGAGGTTTTCAGAACTAGAAAATGGTTCATCACCATATTTCACAGGTGCAGAGCCTTTTCTGAGCCTTTTTTGTATGTAGGTGATGCCATGATACTGTAATTATTGCCCCTACAGAAACAGTACTCAGAGAGGGAGATGCTACCATCAAACAGTGTAATGGGGCATTTCTCTCTTAGAGAGAGATGGATGGATTGGTGTAACTGTAGAAGAAGGAAGGTTGGAGTGAAAAATAGGTAGATAAGTAGATAGATACACAGACAGATGGAGGCATTCCACCTCTTTATGTTTATGTTCTGCCTATTTGCCATGCTGGCTGGTCAGCAACACCTTGGCAGGATCTGTTTTCTTCTCACAGCCAGGTACCTACTAACAGGGCCAGGAGACACAGCGCAACTGGTCTTTCTGGCTTGAACCCGTGCTTCCTTGTAAGCAGAGATCCTTGCAGGGTTCATAGTTCAGACTTCAGATTCTCCTTGAGAAGCTGAGTCCTCTCTGCATGGGTTGGCCCACATCTCCTGCAATGTAACAACAGAGACAACCTCCACAGGTTTACACAGTCTCATAGGAGGCACAAGGGCTGGGGTACATCTAGCTGTGAAGCTGGATCACCAGAGGAGACCAAAGACAGCAGGTTCTTAAACTACAGCTCAAAGGGGCAATGAAGCTGGGTGGAAAAATGCAGTATCCTACTGAACAAAATTGTACAGCATGGCCAGGTGTTTGCCTTTTGATGAAAAATGGCATAGTATTTCAAAAGCTTCTCTGCTCCCCTCAAACCTCCCCAGTTTCTACACCCACCTCCACCTAGTGGTGTAAGCAACCACTGAAATGTTAGAAGTCCCTGTAGATATTGGATCCAGGTTTTGCTCAGTGCTATGCTCTGCCTCTGCAGGCAGAGGCTTTTCAGCCCTGTAGCATATCTAGACATTTCCAAGAGAAAACAGCCTCTTCCTGTGGCTGAGAACAGTATCAGAAGCAAGACCAGTCTGAATCCAAGCCCACACCCCGCCTTTTGCAGCACACCATCACTTTCCAACTCTTTCTGCCCTTCCTAAAAAAATCTGCTAGCGGGTTTCTGTGGCAAGCTTCTCACAAGATCCCTTTCATATTGGCTGCAAACAGCTCTTTGTCATAGCAGGGGTTGTATTTTTCCCCAGCATTGCAAGATGCAGAGAAGGAGCACTCAAGACAGCCCTGCCCAGCATATGCAACCACTGCCCCATCTCTACCTGAGGCCACCCTGACACACAAGAGAAACCTTCGCCTCTGTGCAAGAAGGTTCCTCATCCATTTCCCAGGCTTTGCTGGAGGGTGAGTGGTGCAGCCTGACACAACAGCAATGACAGCCAATTACCAGCTTTAAAAATTACCCCCCAGGTGAGTGGGTTGCCCAGCTGCTGTCAGACTGATTTCAGGTTAGGCTGGAAATTGTCAGCCAGCTGACAGGGCCCTGGTTAGTCTCTGCTGTCCGGGAAGGATGTGCAAGCACTCCCCATGCTGTGCTCTGCTTGACTTTCATTCCCAGCTCTGGCGTTTCGGAGGGGATCATAGGAGAAATGCATGATGCCTTGTCAGCCATGCTGGGGAGAGCAACTAGTCAGGGAGGAAAACCTCTCTTCTTTCTGCAGCCAGGGCCAGACAGTGCTGGGGGAGTCCTGGGGAGCCTGAAAGCAGGAGAATAGCCAAGGGCTGGAAGAGACTACTGTTGTAAGGGGGCAAGGGCAGAACCAGCACAGAAGGCTGTAGCCACCGACAAAGAGAGGGAAGGGGAGTCAGGGCCACAACAGCTGCACAGCCAGACCCTTTGGCAGCCAAACCCAAGAAGAAGGGGACAGGGACATGTTGGCACAAAGCCCCACAGCAGCTCTAAAATACATGTGGCAGTGGTGTAGTCAAACACTGTGTGAAAAGAAGCACGAGGACCGCTTCACCAGGCACAAGAGGCATTGTGGGAAGGGGCTGAAACCACAGATGTGAACAAATGAACCTTACAGAGCAGGACTTCCCAGGAGGGAGGTTTGAGGTGCCATGGGGAGTTCTAGGGCACCACGGAAGTTTCGAATGAGATGCTGAGGGTTAGAGCTGTGAGCAGGGTATGTGCCTCACAACCCAGAGAGGAGCACCAAGCCTGTTTATCTCCAGGGTTTTAGGTGCCTCAGCAGCTGTAGAGGGAGCCCATGAGAAGACAGAACTGCCCTGGCAGCATCACCAACCTTGGCTGGCCCCTGCCCCATCCCCAGAAGCAGCGACATGTCATATTTGCCATGCAGGAGTTTCCATTTCAGACACTGTGATTCAACTTTTCTCTTCAGATAAAGTTATTAAGGTAAATTGGATCAAAATGACACATGGATTACAGTGTGTGTTGCAGACTCTAATTCTGTTTACTGTTCTGGGGGAATGGGCAATTATTACAAAAGCGGGGACAGAGTGTTTTTAATAACATTTCTTGTTAAGATTTAATTACAGGAAATTGTATTTTCTTAATCACTGAAAACTCAACTGCCTAGGAAATTTTTTTATATAATTTCGTTTGCAGTTTATTAAATCCTTAGGTTATTCCTTTTCTGAGGCTTTTAGTCACTTGCTAAGTGCTTCTTAACATGTGTAGGAGCAGATTGCTCAGAAGCACAAAGAAACTGAAAGGAGCAGACTCTGGGAGGTATGGCTGGCCTTTGACAAAGCAGATTTCCAAATAGGATTTAGAGGTCCTAAGCTAATCTTAAAAAAAAAAAAAAGATAGATAGATAGATAGATAGATAGATAGATAGATAGATAGATAGATAGATAGATAGATAGATAGATAGATTCTACCACTTTTCTCTGCCAAGACCTGCCTACCCTCCAGCCTGACTAATGCTAGTACGAAGTGCTCCCCTGCCTCCCTCACTCCCCAGTGCAGCCCTCGAAGCAAGGGTATTCTGGGGGACCATCCAATAAAACGTGTTGAAACAGGCAGATGAATGACTGGAGGCCCTGAAATACATGACAGGGAAAAGGGAAAAAGGAATGAATGACCTGCTGTCCTGAGTATCAGTGCTTCTTGAGCCAAGCTATCAACTCACAGACTGGCCAAGGAGAGGGGTTGGATCATCATTCACTATCCCTGAAGAATGCATACACACCAAGACCACTGGTCCCAAAGGGGGATGCCAGATCTTGGCACCCAAATAGACAGGGGGATAGTCAGGTCAAAGCATCAGGCTTGGCAGGGCTGCTGAGCATCTCTTGCCCCTCTGGCCACTGGCAGAGCGATGTGCAGGTGATGACAGGTAAGGACTCACGTGAAAACCACATCCTTGCATGGGGCCAAGATTTCTCTCCCTGCTGCTACAGTAGCTGTGTCACCATTTCAATGCTGCAGCTCTTGGTAGGAAGAACTCCCTATCTGAAAGGAGCCAAGCATCTGCTTCAAATAGCTAGGGCAGCAGATCTCTAGGCCAAGGGATTCCCATCACCAGTGTCCTAGTAACAGGGGCCAGGACCAGTTTATCACTATGTGGGTATAACCAAAACCGCGTATTCTACACTTCTGTGTCATTTCTGATGGACTGTTAATAATGGATCATTTGCAGCAGCTGCCCAGGGCACACCTGACACCTCAGGCTACAAGCTGGGTGTTAAAGAACCCTGTGAGACAGGGGAGTGTTTCTGTCCTCACACTAATGACTCAGCTGTGGTAACTCGCCTCTGGGGAGGCATAAGTACCTTCACACCTAGCCTGAGGGGTCATGTCTGCTAATGGGCCATTAGGGACTGACACAATAGGTGGCTGCAATGACCTAGATCATCAAAGATTCTAAAAATATCCCACGACTCACAGAGTTAAATCACCCATTGTGAAACTCCTTGCCCTGGGGACGTATTGAGCATTCCCATCTGAACCTGGGCATGTATAATCTTGGGGTTTTGGGACTTTGGGTACCACTTGTCAGATCCAGAGGAGGACCAGAACCTCAAAAGAACTGTGACTGTCACTCTTGACAAGGCTGCAACCATCATCCTCACCAACAGGTTTTCCTTTCCTTTTACTTTGCTCTCAGGGGAACTACATGGCGCTCGGCACAGGGGCTAATGAACACCATTCTGTTCATGTCCCAGGGTGCCAGGTTATACATCTGTTTTTGTGGGTTAAAACCATTTTTCTCTGTATCATTGTATTTATTGTAATCTTTTCAGTAAATTTCAACTCTGACTTGTAATCTCTCGTGAGCTGAGTTCATTTCTCCTGCTAGTTTACCTTTAAACCAGCACACTGAGGCTCACAGAGTGAGTGAGTCCCCGGGCACAGGAGTGCAGAGTGGAGCAAGGCAGCTGAAAGCAGTGAAGGGGGCAATTGTGCTGCTCAAAGCCCAGGCTTGCTCCTGCTGACATGCGAAGCAGCCTCCCTTTGTGTGCAAGGCCAACGCTGAAAGGACAAGAGAACCCAGGAGAGATGAGCTGCTGCTGCTGTCACTCAGTGAATGGGGCAAGTCCGCTTTCCAGCCACCTGCAGCCCTGGCTCAGTCCTGTCAGCTGACTGCCTTATCTCTCCCCTGATGCACATGCCAATAAGAATGGGCTTATCTCTGCCTTATGCCCTGTCTGGGATGAGGTATTCCAACCCTATGAGTGGCATAGCCAGATAGGGATCCTATTTGCTTGCAGGGACCAGCCAGGGAGCCTACAGGGGTGTGAGGGCTGCAATACCAGGACTTCATCACAGCTGTGGTCTCACCCTGCCCTACTTCAAGCTCTGCCTTCAGAGCAAAGACCTCTTGGGCAGCCTGTGCTTTGACTCTGGCATTTCATGAGAGCAGATGTATCTGGTGATGTCTCCCTCTTCTTGCTAAAGATAAGCTGTAGGGTGACATCTGAGTCCAGCTAATGTGCAAATTCTAAAAGTGATGGGCAGTCTACAGCCCGCAAGCTGAATGTAACCTAAGCCTGTCCTTAGACTTGCCAGCATCTAGGGTGAGCCAAGCAAATTTCAGTGCATTTGCCAAAGGCAGAGATATTTGCTGTCTCTTCTTAGACCAGAAATACACTAGGGAGCATCAAATGAATGTAGGAAGTGGCTGGTCTGAAGCAAAAAAGAAATGGTCATTCTTTCATGCAATGCTTTGTTAAGCTATGGGACTCCTTGCCACAGGGTGTTGGCGATGCTCAACATCAACATGGATGCAAAAGGCAGTGGAGCAAAGTCAAGGAGGACAAACCTATTGATGACTTAAACAAGCAGCTTTTGTCCCTGAACTGCCAAGATCTGGGAGATGAGGCAGTATTTTGGAGAGGCTGCACTGCACACTTGCCTTTTTCTCATATTTATCCCAAGCACACACAACCAGATGCTGAGCTGGATGGGCATTTGCCTGGATCCTGGACACACCTGCATGGGATGTGAACATATGCAGAGCATGAACACCCTGTTATGCCTCCTCCACAGCAGTCATCAGCTCTGCTCTGCTGGTTGCTCCTGCATTTCAGTCTCCACAGGAGCTACACATCCTTACAAGCCTGGGGCAGGCAGGACAAACAATTGCTCCAGGGTTTGACTGGGATACAGCTAATTTTTTTCCTAGCTGCTGGTACAATGCTGTGTTTTGGATTTAGGATGAGAATAATGTTGATAATACACTGATGTTTTAGATGTTGCTAAGTAGTGTTTACACAGAGTCAAGGACTTTTCAGCATCTCACCCCACCCTACCAGTAAGGAGGTTGAAGGGCACAAGACGCTGGGAGGGGACACAGCCAGGGCAGCTGACCCCCACTGTTCAAAAGGATATTCCATACCTTATGACATCATGCCCAGTATATAAACTATAGGAAACCTGGCCAAGGGCCATTGCTTGGATACTGGCTGGGAATCATTCAGTGAGTGATGAGCAATTGCGTTGTGCATCACTTGTTTTGTATATATTAATTATTTTATCCTTATTTTCCCCCTTCCTTTTCTGTCCTATTAAATAGCTTTTATCTCAATGCAAAATTTTTATTTTTTCTCCCAATTCTCTGCTGCTGAGGGGTAGGGAATGAGCAAGCAACTCTGTGGTACTTAGTTGCCAGCTAGAGTCAAACAACAAGTAGCAAGTTTATCAAACCAACCAGGTTCTGCCTTGGGCAGACCAGTCTGACAGTTTGCTGTACTCTTCAGGACATCCATGACTTACGCCACTGGAAGGAACAGGGGACTGAGACAGCTATGTGGAGGAGGGCAGAGAGGTGCATTTCTTCCATCCCCTGCTTGCTACAGGTGACACTGCCAACTCCTTGGGCCCTGTAACTTTTTGTCCCTTTGAGATATCGATACTCTCCCTCAGGCAGTCAGGGTTGGCTGCTTTGACACATAGAGATAAAGGGTAAGGAGGGCTAACCCCTTCATCCCAATCTTTGCTAGATACTTCACTTAATGCTAAGACCTTTGGCTACCATAATTTTAGGACGTGGCCATAGTTTTATAAAAGCATCCCCATTACATTTACTTCTGATTATTCTGAGCACCATCAGCCTCAGCTCAGGGCTCACTGTTCTGTCCCTACTTCAGGACAGTGACAATCAGTGAGTTGCCAGCTTCCTCAAAACATTGTACGTTTCATTTCAGGACATAAATATTGAAAAGAAGAAACACCTACAAATAAACATGGCAAACATTAATGGCAAGCCTATCATGTATTGTACATCAGCCCCAGCAGCCCCCAGTCAGGTTTGATGTGAATATCTCAGTCCTCTGTTCCAGCTCTGTCTGGGTGTTTTTCAGTCAGGGCTGTTTCTTTAAACCCATCACTATCTTTCTTTGTCTGCTTTCTTAAACCAGAGTAAGTAATTTCTCCCATGAGAAATTTCTCTTGTGTTAACAAATCAGAGACTTGCATTAATACAACAAGGTGGACTTACTCAAGAAGGGCATAGGAAAAGAAGGAGGCAGAGCTCTGCCACCTCAATTACCCTGTGCATTGCTTGCTGCAGGTGGTAGAAGGGGAGAAGAGCCTAACTTCCCTCTTAGCTGCAAGCTGGCTACCTCATTCCCTCCTCTCTTCTCCCAGCCAACTGTGTCCATCCTGTTGGGCTGAGGAGCCCCATGACACATGGCACTGAGGGCACTGATGCAAGAGAGTTTCCAGTCACTCTGTGTGTGCCTGGCACAGATCACATCTCAGGGTAATCGTCTTTGAAGTTTCCTTGCTTCTAAGGTCTTGCATCTGTCACAAAGGAGTATTTTCCATCTGCTGGGATTTACTCCGGGTTCCCGGGACTCAGCTGATTCCTGCCTACCCACCCTCAATCAAGAGCAGTCACGTCAATCTCTAACCTGGCTTCAGCTAATATCCCCGGGGCAGCAGGGAGCGCATGGGCTTGCACACCATGAGTTTCAACTGGTAACTCCGCACATTACTTTGCAGAGGCCACAGCAGTCTAAGGTTACAAAAGGGATGCCACCTGCTCCCAGACCTTGTGTTTTGAAGCTAGTGCGCTCCCATAACCCAAGAGGGGAGGTACATGCAGTGCAGAGGAAGACCAGGCTCAGGCTTGTGGGATGCTCTGGGACACACTGGGGAGTGCAGTACCTGCAAACCCTTTGACTCTCCAGGATGGAAGGATGACATAAGGAACAGCCATGTTTCCAGACCAGGCCCTACCCACCAGGGTGGGGCTAGTGCCAAGGAACCCAGTGGCACAGGCAATGAAACACAGATCAGCAATGATTTTCAATAAACCTTTAACTCCACAGTGACCTTTCAGCACCCATCCCAAACCATTCTAATTAGCTAGTTCCCCAAGACTTGCTGACAGACAGCAGAGATCACTCTCCACACCTGTACCTTCACTTTCTGGATCCCAGGAAGGAAAAAGAAGCCCCTCTGAAAGTGAAGGTCCCTCTAGATGTTCTGGACTTGTGGGCTTCCCTCTGTGGAAAGCTTTCCTGGGGGACTGCAGGCAAGCAGCAACATCTACAGAAATTCAAGGTGTACTGCAGGCTCTCGGAGAAGCAGAGCCAGCAGCAACAAGGAGCCAAACCAGCGCTCTTTTAATATACATCAGCTTTCCACATCACCACCTTCCCACGGCAGCCAGGAATGTGAGAGACACATCTCAAGCACTGAGCAGTAATTAGAAAAGGCAAAGCTTGGGTTTGTTTCCATATTTTGCGTATCTAAGCTCTGAAGCAAGGGAGGCTTTGGTGCAATGAGTCTTGTAATATTCCCTACAGTCTCCTGAATCTTAAGAAGCTTAGCCTGCTTCCACAAGAAAATAGGAACTGATAGGCTTGGTGTGACCAGTTCTTAGCACTGGTTGGGGCTGGATTCTTCCAAGGGAAACAGAAAGAAACCTGAAGGTATCACCTATCCCTTGGGAAGTTTTTCCCACTCCAGTTAGCCTGTATTACCTGCTGTGAGAAAAGCAATAAGATATTTGTGAGGATCATGAGCCCTTAGGGCTCTGTGATCCCCATGTTTTTGCTCATGGTGCTGCTGGTATTTGGTTTAAAACACCTACAGTGTTTGTGGAAGGTACCAAGCTTGGGACATCCCTTGTACTCAGAACTGATGTAGTATGGGCTCAATTTATCCAACATATAATAGCAGCCTGTTGACTATGCTGAGGCAGTCTCCCAGCCCAGGCTGGAATTTACAGTGGAGATACTGGGCAAGCCAGGAGTGGTTTTGGACTATAACTAAGCGGGGGCACACACAAACTTCAGACTCGGTCCATTCAAAGATCATTCACCTGCACAGGAGGAGCTCAGGTACTGCTGCTGGTGCTGCACCAGTGAGCTGTGGGGCATATGGGTGAACTTTTTTTCTTCAGTTAAGTCCCTTCTGGGTTAAGCTAGGAAATGCAGCAGCATCACAGGCTGCTCCCACAGTCTTTCTCACCTGGAAAGCTTTTCTGCATTCCTAGGCAGCCAAGGATTCTGATAGCTTGCAGAGGAGTGCTGAGTATGTGGCCAGAACCCTGTTGTGCACCCATCTTCTGAGGAGCCACCAGGAGCACTCCGACAGAGTAATACTCCCCTCATCTCCATGCTGGGTGCCAGGCTGCCTCCACGGGTTTCTTGGGCCAGAGCTATTCAAATTACAGCCCACTGAATAGAAATCTACAGATTACCGGATGGATAATCTGGGTGACCCTCTACCTATCACCATCACTTGCATTAGGGTATCACCTTGAACAAGTCAACCAGCAACACACGCAGGGGTAAGCTCTGCAAATTGGAAACAGTAGGGGCAAACAAGAGGTGAATAAAGTATTTGCTAGTGGACTCATTATCCCCTTTTCACTGACAGGGGACTGGCACAACAAATGTGTCTGTCAGTCCTTGCTCAGGAAAAAGAAGCTAGCCCAAGAACACAAGACCTGAAAAGTTTCAGCTTCTTCCAGAAAGCAAACACTGCCAGGCTCATGTGTTGCTCCCTCTTCACACCTGTGGTGCACAGGAAAGGATGGCAGCTCTCAGCCCCCTCTGCTTCAACCCCAGCTTTGACAGGGTTCCCAGAGCAAGGAAAGGCTGGAGAAAGCTCTGATCACTGGCTACAAAGGGAACTCCCTGGTGCTGCATCTCTCACCCAGTGTGGGCCTGGACAGGGGAGACTTTGACCATAGTCAAAAATCTCATTAGTGCCAGCAGCAATGCAAGCCAGATCCTTTCTCATTTTTCAGTTTCTCTGTGTTCCCAGCGGCACTAGAAAGCTGAAGCAAAAGTCAGCATCTCAGCCTCTCTTAAGCCTGCTTCACCAGCTGTACCACAGCTGGGAAAGCCAGAATGCATGCAGCATATTCACAGAAAGGAGACTATCTCTGAGTAATGGTCCTGAGGGCAATAGCATCGTTACTCTCAGCTGCAGCATCTGGGCTGCTGCTGTGGTGGTGTTTCTGTTCAGCTGGGGAGATGCACTGTGACATTACTGTTATCTATGGTGCAGAGAGCAGAGTGGCGCAGATCCCAGCATGTCACAGATTATGGTCTTCTAGCACAAACATCTTTCTGTTGTTCTTTTACAGCTGAAGCTGTCAGTAAAATACACACCTCCATACCAAAGGAAAAAAGAAAAAGGAATTATCCTTCTCCATGGACAGATACATCAGTATTGTGTTGTTCCCTTTGGCTTGCAGTTAAGTCTGTGCCACAGCTCCTCCTTTAGCCCAAAATAAGATGTATCACTGACCATGACCCAACTGCGGGGCTAGGTACTAGGGTACACTCGTCACATCCTTACCTGGATGAAGGTACCTAAATTTCATCTCTGTTCTTCCTGTGTTTATAAACTTCTAGCAATCTGCAGTGGCTGGCCTGGGGTTCATCGCAGAGGTTGGGGTGGGATATGTGCAAACCTGCCTGAAATCAGCTTCTTCCTTGGAAACTTTGTCTCCCTAATGCTCTGAGTACTGCAGCAGGCTGGCTGGTGCTCAGGAGGCTGTGCAGTGCAAAGCAAACACCAAGGTTCGTGCTGGGCATTTTCAGAGGCACAGCAAGCAGAGAGAGGGGCAATGGAGCCTGTACCTGGAAATCAGCTCACAGAGATGTCCCTGACCCTCCACTCCCCCAGCTATTGTCACCTCCAAGTGAATCTGCACACGTCCACCTTCTCCCCACCAGCCTCCACCCACCTGGCAGACAGTGACAACTCCAGGACAGCAAAGGCGGATGCAGAGCAACCCATGAGCCACCACAACTGAGCAGAAAAATTCAAAGTGGGAATACAAAGATTTCCTGGTGGAATGTGCAGAATGTGCTCACTGCTCATGCCCTCAGAGTGCTACATTTCTTACCAGGTGTCCCAGAAATGTGGAACTGCTGAATGGAGTAATTTTCCCAAAGAGCACAGTTAAATATATTTGGAATATCATTGTAAATGATATTGTCCAATAACAGGAAATACTGCACAAATCTCCAACCGGGAGAAGGGAGCATCAGGGAGGCAGCCCAGGCCAATTATAGTGACACATTTCAGTTCCCAAAACCTAGACTTACAACAACCTAGGAAAGCACAGAAAAATCTGCTATGTTTGTACTTTTTCCTAATTTAGGAAGCCAACAAGAAGAGGTGAACTTTCAGCAAAGGCTTAAAAATTATGATCTAGAAAATGAAAGAATATATAACACTGGCCTGCTGATACAAGGGACCCTCCCTGAAGCTTCAGGTTTGGAGAAATACTCTAAACAGTGGATTTGTCCTTCTTGACATTTTAAAAATACAGGGTTGCAATTGCAGTATCTGAGCCCAAACTCCTGTCCCCTCTGGCAAGCCTATACTCCTCTTACATGTTGACAAAATCCTTCTTGGATCCCAGTGGAGCTTTTCCTCCTCATTATATCTGCTGAGAAACCATTGCAGAACTGCTTTCTGATGCTCACAAAGCCTTTTTCCAGCCTAATTTTACTTGTAAGCAGCCCTTATGATGGCAGTAGTAATTCCAGTGCTTTTTAGGAAATACCTTGTTTGAGAGGACTGGCATTTGCCTTTCTTCTAGCTGTATTATTTTCACACAGGCTCTCAGAAAGGTTGAGTTTGTAAAGGTGGCCCTAGATTGTGTCCAGATGGCTTCTGAGTATCTGCAACAATCCACCACATCTCTGTCAACCTGTGCCACTTCTTGGTCATACTCACAGTGAAAAGTTGTTTCCAGTTGTTCAAGAACCTCCTGTGTTTCAGTTTGTGCCCACTGCCTCCTGTCCTGCCACTGAGAACCACTGAAATGAGCCTGGCTCTGCTGTCTTTTACCCTCAGGTCTATGTACACACTGATGAGAAACCAATCATTTTTGCCAACCATTATGAAGCAGCAGCACTCCCAGGATCTCTGTCTTCATGACTTTCAAAATAGACTCCCAGCTTATAGCTCAGGTTTTCATAAGCAGTTTCTCAGACTTTCTGGTACCACAATTAGTAGTAGCAGACCTTACACTTCTTTAGTCTTGAAAGTAACCCAGTTTCTGCTGCATGATATTCTGATCATCTTCTGTCCTGCTGATGTCTCCTATCTTTCCGTGAGTATCAAATTCTACCAGAGGACACCTATGTGTCTGTTCATGAAAACATTAGATCAGTCCTTAGATCCCTAAGAAACACCTCTAGACCCTTAAGCCTAGTCACTATACTCTTACGCTCTGCTGTCATTTCCTCTTGAGTCAGTTTTTTACTCCAATTGTCAGCTCTACTGATCCCCATATACTTCAGTTCCATTGGTTTCTCAGTAGCATCCTATCAAAATTGTATTTGAAGCATGAATAGACCTCCTACATATCTCTTGTCTGAAAAAACAGCTGCTTTCTCAAAGAAAGATATCAGACTGCTCTGTCATGATCTGCCAAGGGCAAAACTCATGTTTCTTTGTATGACCTTTTCCATTTACCTCTGATAATTTGTCCATCCTTCACAAGTTGTTCAAAAGCTTTAAATATTGCTGAGGTCAGACATGGCCATGTACATGACCAGAGCACATTTATCACCCTTATTAACTAGAGATACTACCTTTGCTAATCTCTAATCAGGTGTTATTCACAGTTTGAAGGAGGTATCAAAGCTCCGTGCCAGATGCCTATCATTTGCATGCAAGTCTTTCAGAGTTTGGAAATGCAAATTACCCAGACTGACCAAATCCAGCATTTGAAATCTCCTTCCACCCTGATATGATTGCTCTGACTGTCTGGTACCTGATGCTCTCTCTCAGCTGGCCATCTAAAAAGGGGGAACATGCTGATGGTAGAGTACAGCTGCCTCTAGCTGAAAAGCAAATTGAGAAAGGCTAGAGTGGGAATGAGATGGCAGCAGCCCTCAGTGGCTTGTTCCCAGAGGGTGCAAGATGCTCAGAGCCTCTTCCAGGTGGCACCAGGGCTGCTTTCCCTACAGGCATCATCCACAGGTTTGGTCTAGGGCTTTCAGGAACTCCAGCACAGGAGATGTTTTATTTTATTCCCTGCATTAAGAAAGGTTGTACAGCTGGCAGATGGGTAACTGTTGTGGTGAAAAGTTGTGCTAGAAATAAAGTAGGTTAGGAGTAGTAGATCAAATTAAGAGAAAAACATGCTAGCAGCTTGGCTGAGGAACAAATGAGGACAGCATGTAGCATCGACAGTTAAAATTAAACACACTGTCCTCATCTGTCCCTTAGCTACCCAGGCAGGTTTCTTACATGTTGCCGCCAGATTATTTTCTATGCACACACAGAAAGAAAGTCCATAAAGTATCTGTGCAATAATCCATCTCTCCAGAAGCTGTGTCATCACTACATGTCCTCAGGACACTGACTGTGTGCAGGCATTAGGTGGACGGCTATAAAAGAGGTATCTGGCACTTTGCTGACAATATCAGCACATGACTTTATTTTATGGCTTTTATTCCCCCCCTCTATACTAGAAATCCTGTTGAGCAAAGAAGCAGTTTTTGATGCTTGTTCAGTGCCTACAAAAATGGGCATTTCTATTGACATTCACTAGGACTCTCTTTTTTTAAGTTTGAGAGCTCTCTAACATATTTTTTTTGAATCTTTTCCTCTCCAAACCAATTTGACATGATTCAGCAGGATGGAGATGTTCAGATACCATTGTCTGAGTTCATACCCTGAGATTCTATGAATGCTTTCTGTCATTATATCAATGCCCATGACCACGTACTGCTTGATGTTAATAATCATTTTCCCATCTGAAAATCAGTCTGAATCCAGTGTAAGAGTTCAAGGTAACACCTTTCCCACATAGTTAAGCCATTCGATACTCTAGTATGATGATTTTGCAGACTCCCACTCTCCCTGGGCTGCTAGGTCCAGTGAGAACACCCTGGATGCCCCAAGGTGTCTCAAACAGCATGAGGCATCTGTATTTCAGCAACTAAATCCTACCTTTGTCAATGCAGCCTTCAGAGATGCATGGCTCACTGTGTGGCATTTCCCTTCAGAATGTGCTGGCTGCCTTTACTCCATCTCTTCTGATTGAAATGGAAGCAGGGAGCCCCTGCTGAGCACTGAACATTTGGTGCCTTCTCCTTCCCATCTCCAATCATTAGACAATCCAAGCTGGATCAGCAGGTTGCCTCCTGTGGAACACAGCAGGTGATAGTATGCTTGCCCCATCTTGAGACAGTTTTGGACACAGATGTTTGACACTGCTGATGCTCATGGTGTGATAGGTGCTATTAGCCACCACATCTTATCTAGTACCAGCAAGACTGAGCTTGTGTTTAGATAACATACACAGACACACTCATGCTCAGGTCTCAAACACGTATATTAAAGTCCCTAGGTGTGACATTACCTGGAAAAACTAGGAGAAAATTCAACCAGAGACCATCCAAGTCACTGTTTATAAACCACCATCAGCTCCATGACTTCTGATATAGCAGCCTGCAGGAATTGAGAAGGCTATTGAAAAGCAGATGCATACATACAAAATCAGTATATTAAGAGGCAAAAGACTCATTTGACAGATAGCGAGCATGAGAAAATGAAAGGCAAATGGGATGCTAAAATGTTTTATGCTGCATACTCATCACAGAGAAAGGGAGTTGTGTTTTTAATGAGCAAAGATGTATCATTTCACTTACTGAGTCTTCCAGCTGATGATAAAGAGACTTGCTTTAGAGCACCAGGATTAAACAAGGTGCAGATATGGATTATAAATTGCTATATACCAAATGTGAACAGATTGTCCTTAAATGTCATTCTTATGTAGATAAATCAATCCTAGTTGAAAAGAACAGTTCAGCATGGGAGGAGGTGAAAGAAAAAGCAATGTACCTGCTTCCCCTTATGCCTCATAAAGGATTCAGTTTTACTGAGAGGTCTGGTCCAGACTTTATTCACCTGTAAAGTCATTTGTAAGGCCCTCAGCATGTGTGTCATCTCTTTGTGGTGCTGAGGGACGCTGGACAACAACAGACTCTGCAAGATCCTGACATGGCCCATGCAAAGCTTCTTCAGCCTCCTGCACCAGGGCTTGGAGATACCATGGACCACCTGGAGCCTCCAGGAGGAAAGGCTTCTGTCTTACCCCACAAGCAGCCCAGCCTTTCCCCTGACTTAGACACCCAGCAAGCCCATCACCTTCAGTCAGGCACCAAACCTTGAAGTCTTCAAACCCTGAAGACTTTATCTTCTCTGGGGCCCTTCACCTCACCTCACGATAATTCAGCACTACTGAAGAAAGCAGAAAAGACAGCAGCAGGAAGACATAGAAAGTGATTTAAAGCAGTTTATCCTCTCTTTGCTTCTATTGTCTGAAACGCAGGTCCTGCCTTCGCACCAGCCTGCATCAGTTCTGCTGCCCTTTGCGAGCTGACATGGGGAAATGCTGGCCCCAAAAGCTACTAAAGTGATAGAGACTCAGACTTAAAGGAATGAGATTTGCAACAAGGCAGTTTCCCCCCCACAGCCTTTGTACTCTCCTTGAGGATGTAAGAGGAATAAGGAGTACACGCTGGCCACCTGAGGCCTTACATCTGGTCTGTACCACCACTGGAGAACCACAACTGTCAGTCCATGGATCAAAATGGCTGTGAAATCTCTGTCCAAGGCACTGCCAGGAACAGGAATCATTGCCAGGAGCTGACTGAAATGCTCTGAAAGGGACTGAAAGGGATTGCCAGAGTGAGGAAAGACACTGCACGGAAAGAAGGTGATCTCTCTCCTCAGCATCCTTCTCAGCACATACTTGGGGACAGGGGATTAAGAAGATGAGTCTAGCCCAAGATCACTCGTTTTGAGCACAATGGAAAAGGGAGTGAAAAGTACTGAGGCTCAAGGAGTAGGTGCCAGAACAACCAAAGGCATCCAGAGGTCAGGAAGGCACAGAGCTTCAATCCAGGTCTTCTAATGCTTATGATATTTCATTAAAATAAGGTACTGTACTGAAGGAGGATTAGAGGGCAGTAAAAACATACCTACCTTTAAAATTGGCATTAGTGGTGATCCTGGGAATTACAGACCAATGAGCCTTACTCTGAACTAGGCAAATTAGCAGAAAAGATAATTAAAGCTCAAAGAATAAAACATCTAGGTGACAATGGTGATATAACAGGAACAAACCAACACTGCTTCAGCAAAAGTATTCATGTCTCACACAGCTTCGAGGATGCTTTTGCACGTCAGCAAAACAGCAGATAAAGTAAAAGTGAGGTCGTTTATTCCGACTTTCAAAAAGTCTCCATCTACACTCCTCATGCTGACTAGCACCATTTGAAAGCAAAGTAGTCAAAAGAAAGATGTAAGCAGTATTGAAGATCAAAAACAGGTTCAAAGAACTGCTAAAACACAATCAGTGGTCAATCTGGTGAGTGATTTCACATGTAGCAGCACCTGTATGGGCAATAGCATTAACAAGTGATCACAGCGGCAAGGAGTCTTTAGCATTCTCCTCCTGCCTTTATGCGGCCTTATTACAAGAGCACCTCTGACACCTCTTCAGAACACACAAGAGTGTCTGTGTTCACCAGTCCTCGAGGAAACCGTGGAAAGCCAGTTGAGCTTGTGTTATCAGTCTTTACCTTTCTTCCAAAAATCTTACGTTATTCACAGATAGGGAAAGGGTGAGTATGAAATCCTCACGTCCTGGTGGCATGCCATTTCCTGAGCATCTCAGCTTGTCTTGTCCCTAGAGATGCTCAGACCACATGATTACAGAAAAGGATGCTGAATGGTGCATTTCCTAAGCATTTTTAAAGCCCAGGTAAAAGGAAACTCAATTTAAAAAAAAAGTCTTTACAGCAACATGACTAAAGCCGACTTAATTTTGGAGCTGCCTCTTGCCTTGCCATGTGTTGGGGAACCATAGCCATTATGATGCAGGACTCTAATGACAGACACAAGTGGGGCACAGCAAGCAATGCTGACAGAAAGCACCTTCCCTTGCCAGATGTGGCATCCCCAAGGGTGTCTGTAAGGCAAATGCCATCTGGGCTGTGTGTTGCCAATGTCAACACAACATTCATGTGCATAAAGAATGAGATATAAAGAACAAAAGCCTGATAATGGCTTGTCCCTGCTCTGTCACTGTGACACCCAATTGCAGCCCTATTTGACTCTGTGGGATTGAAGCCTCGGACACAAAGGGGGCCACTGAGAATTCTGGCTTTGCCTGTGGCAGCTCTGCAAAATGACACAGCAGAAACAGAGAGCATAGCAAAAACTATTAGAAGCCAGTAGAGCCTCCTGAATGGGGGGAGATAGGGAGATTAAAGTAGAGTAATATACAAAGAAGATGAATACAAGGGATGGGGAAAATAGGTACAAAATAACCTCTGGACAAGCAGAAGTAAATCATTCCTTCATAGAGACTGCCCAATAATACCAGAACAGAAGGCATGCAATTAGAGTGAAAAGCAATGAATTTTGAACTGATAAAAGGAAAAACTATTTTTAGACAATGAATACTTAACCTGTAAAGTTCACTGCCATGTGATTTTACCAAGGACAGAGGCTTAGAAGCATGCAGAAGAGAAAAAGCCATTGATATGAATAATGAAAATAGCCACTGTCACACTTGACAGAATAAAATCTCTCTGAAAGAGATTTTAACTCCTCCAGGTTCAGTATAGAACCTCTGCTGCTTTACTAGGAGGGGAGAGAGGAGATGTCTCCTGAACACATGCTCTGATGCTCTGTTCTAGACTGTGGCTGCCACCTTCTCTACAACGCTCGGTGCTGGGAAGAAAAAGAGGACAGATACCAGGCTGGGCAACAGCAGAGATGCTCTCATATGGTAATTCCAGTGGTCTGGTAGAAGGGATTTTAATTGCTTTTCATTTACATCTCTGCATTGTTCAGCCACCTGTCAGTTCCCAAGGCCAAAGAAGAACCTTAATGCCTCTGGAGGAAAGGAGAATTGAACATGCTTTCTGCCAGATGAGACTGTTATTTTATCTCTTGCAAATCTGACCAAAGTATCTCTCCTTGGCAGAAGAGCTGGCTGTTTTTCAGCTAGTCATCTTGACATCACCTATAACTTCAGCATTTTCATAGAAAAGCTTAAGTTATAAAACAACTACATTTGTCTGAAGTTGGAGAGCAAATACATAGGGGTTAATGAGTCTTTAAGGGATTTACAGAGAAGGCTGGCTTGTTTCTGTGCCCTTTTGCATTCAGTATTTACCCTCTCTCAGAAGAGTTCAGCCTTGTTTACTGATGCTCACTGAGATCAGCATTGATGTTTCCATGTGAAACATGTTGGATTATCATTTCTTTCTAGGAGGAGCAAGTGTGGTAGAGTAATGTGGTTTACCATCTGCCCCAAAGAGAAAATTTGTAACAGATCTCCTAGGCCTTCATGTTAAGGCCACTTTTCCCTGACCAGCGATGATCATATGTCAGGTTTTGCCTCTGTGGATCATCTTCCACCCCAAGAATGCAAAAGATTAATTAATACTACCTAGGCAGCGCAACACATCAAGGAAGCAGGTGGGTGAAAACCATCTCCATTTGGACCTGAAAACATAAGACATGAGTTAAGTAGCATGTGTGAACACAAAATGCAGATCCTTAAAACAAGCCTTCAGGGCCTATAACCCACAATTAATGCCTAGTGAGCAGCTAAGAGCATTGCAATACATCAACCAGTCAACCCTCCAACTGCCTCCTTTTGCCTGCTAGGTCTGTTCAGAGTGTGCTGCCAGAGCCAGCCACCGTGAAAAGCACAGCTGGGGGAAGAGTCTGCTGCTGCCATTCCTGCAATGCCTTAGCTCAGCTCCACAGGTACAGGCACAATCAAGGCATGGCAAGCCCAAGTCTGGTTTCTACTTCTGTTCCTAGAGATGGCCTATTGCCATCAGCTCTGGTGTTCAGCTTGGTGACTCTTGTGGGATTTGGGCTTCATCTCCTGTGCTGGTTTAAGGGTAAACTGGCAGGAGAAATGGACCCACCACAAGAGAGATTATAAATGAAAGGTATTTAATGAAAGGTATTACAATAAATACACTGACACAAAGAGAAAACTGCTTTCAACTCACCAAAACCCAGCAGTATAGCCCAGGGTCCTGGGGCACAAGCCCAAAGGGGTTTGTTAGCCCTTGTGCTGAGACCCATGTGGTTCCCCCAAGTCCAAAGCAAAAGGAAGTAAAGAACCTGTTGGTGCAGATGATGGCCGTGGTCTGGTCGAGAGTGATGGTTTCCTCCTGTTGAGGTCCTGCTGCTCCTCTAGATCTAAGAAGTCCCTGAGGTCTTCTTACACCTGCTTATGTACCTTCTGGGAGCACCCAGTCCCTCCCCCAGCGGGGGACTCACACAATGGGTGATTAACTCTGAGTCATGGGGTATTGTTGAACAGTGGATGGCCCATTAGCAGCTGCGCCCCCTCAGGCTGGGTGTGAAGGTGCTAACAACTCCCTGGGCAGGTGCTGTAAATGGTCCAGTGTTCTTGGGAAATGAATAGAGGGGGGTACAATACATAGCTTTGATCACCCCCACACAGTGATAACTGGTCCTACCTGCTGAACTAGGACATCTCCCCAAGCACACCACTAGGAGATTAACCCACTTCTCTACTGGGTAAGGGAGCATAAGAAACACCCTGAGGCTGCTTCAGTCACACCAAAGCCTATCCAGTTACCCTGGTTTCTCTAGATTTAGTAAACTAGTTTAAATTCTTTCTCTATGAACCTATCCCATTTAGTCCTGAACATAAGTAAAGTTTAAGTGCACACAACACCCTGTGAGCAAGGACTTCTACTGCTTAGCTACACAATGTGTGTGAAGAACAAGTGGTTTCTCTTTTAAACATCCTAGCTGTCAGCACAGCTTGATGAGCTCCTGGACCTTGCACTGGACAAGTGAGAAGCAGACAGCTATTGTGAGAAGAGGCTGTGTCTTGGGCAGTGTTTCTTGCTTTCAAGGGAGGATTGCAAAGGCTGAAGTATGTGTGTGTGTCCCAGAGGAAGGTTATATATCTGTGACCTTTTCTCTCAGAAACCCAAGGTGCCTAATCCAGGGCTGTGGGTGTCCAGGTGCTTCTAGGTGAGATACCAGTCAACTTGTCCTTGTAGGTTCGGGTGAGTGGCAGATGCTTGCTTGATCTGATGCATCAAACACAACTGCACTCAGTAGCCCTTGCTCCCAGGTAATGTTGAGGGATACACAAGTCACATCACAGGACCACCACAGGGAGTAAATCAAACATCTTAAAGAGGGGAAAAAATAGGAAGAAACTGAGAGCAGAATGCATAGCAAATAAAACCTATCTCTTTGTGATGGAGTGCTGTTAAAATATTGGAAGTGATGCTGAATTTAGCAGTACAGTATATACCAGGCATGGTGAATAGTCCAGCACCATGTTGTGATAAAACCAGGAAATTATTAATGTGTCTGAAGAAAAGTAAGAAAGAGATAAAAATGTTCTTCCTACAGAGGATAAAGTGGATTTTTTTATAACCCATGCAGCAAGGTATCAGGACTGTTTTTGTGGATTACTTTAGGTGATTATATTCACAGCTAAGTAGGATGAAGTCAGAAGATGGTTGATCGTCTTCTGGGAAGACATGAATTAAAGGGATTTTAGAAAGATGAATAAAGAACTCCAGATAAGGCTCTAATGGATCAGAGGATACTGCAGCCATGCTGTTTCTACATTAGGTTAGAGCTGCCTATGGGAGGCTTTTCAGCAGCAATTAACCCTTAGTCAGTCAGCCTCTCTAAAATGGGTAGCAAAGGCATAGTGTCATTGCACTGCCCACAGACCGGGCCTGTCAGACCTTGAAATGTCCCTTTTTGGCTTCCTAATGTAGCCCCAGACAAAGGTGTCCAGCTGAGACCTCCAGAAGGCCTGTGATTTGTATCCAGAGAAGCTGCCTGCTTCTCTCCCTCTGCCTTGTTTTGCAATTGATCTGGCCCCCAGTTCTTAAGGACCCAGATCTCAAGGGCTTTTGGATTCTTCAGTGATCACAGCCAGGTAACAGACAGCTGCTGATTTCTGACACCTATACCTACAGTCTAGGATGTGAAATGAGTTTGCCAAACTCATTTCACACAGAAGCTGCCATGCATTCATGAGGCCTTAATAACATTAACTGAAAAATACTTTTCTAAATAGAAAATAGACTCTTCCAAGAGACTCTCTTCTCACCTGAATAGAGGACAGCTAGCTTTTTGCTTGCATGAAAGGTATCCTTTACTGAACTCAGGTAAGTCTGAAAAAAGGTAAAATAAATGACTTCCCATCTCCCTCCTGTGTCCAAAATCTCACTGTCCTTCACAGCAGGGCTTATGCTAGGTCTCAGAGTGGCTACCCAAGCAGAACACCTGGAGAACAGGTCCTTGCAGAAGCAGTGCTTGGTAAAAGAGTGGGTGAGAAACACTGAGCCTGTCACTGCAGAGGAAAAAAAGCCAAGACTAAAATGTCGGGAATATTTCTGCAGGAGAAACAAATCCTTCCAGCTGGCAGTGAGCAACAAAGCTTGTTGGAAGTGGAGAGGGGCAGGGGAGTGGACTTCAATGCCTAATGTGTGTGACTGTTTCCACAGCTGGACAGAATACAAAGGACCAGCATGAAATCCTATAGCCTGTTTTATGCAGGTGGGATGAGCTATTGGTTTGCCTGGCCTACAAATCACTGGCTGTGCCTGCAAAGCTCTGAAAGACGAACCTCCAGTATTGCCACAAAAGAGTCACTGCCTGCATCCCATCCACGCATCCCTCTCACAGTCATGCTGAAGTACGGGCAGGGAGTCACACTCATCTCAGGCACACCCAGCCTCACCTAAAGATCAGTGCTTGGTCACCTGGAGAGCAAAGCCCTACTCCCAGAACTCTTCCAAGTAAAAGCACTCCATTTGGTATGTTCACTGGGTAGGACAAGGGGGATTTGACTGTTGGTTGTGCTGTTGAATGTGCTGGGTTTGTAGCCCAGCAAATACAGGCATTTGGTAAGTCATGAGCTTGCAATGAGAAGACAAAAACTTGCACAAAGTAATTCTAGAGATGCACCAGCTACCCAGTGACAGGGAGGTATCTTCCTCACTCCTCTTCCCTACTTTGACTCTCAGCAGAGGAGCTTGCAAAGCATTCTGACAGGTACTCAGTTCAGGCTGTCTTTCAGCAAAAAACCCAGTTTTACTCATCTCTGCTTCCAGCTTTCTTTCAGAGCAGGGCAGCCAGAGCTACCACAGTCCAAGCTGAGAGAAGCAGACAGCAAGGGTTAGGATTTCCTACAGTCCCGCAAGCTGCTCCTACAAACCTCAGGATAGCTGCCTCAGGTGATGGCTGCAGATCACCCTGTGCTGCCTGTGTTTCCACACTGGCCTGCTCTGTGCAAAAAACACACCTTCCCCCAGGGCCTCCCACCTATTCACCTGCTGATTTCTGCTCTCTTGGCATCATGTAGGAAACGCCTTGTCCTTCTTCCTCAGTTTCCCTAGATATAAAAGACAGATTAAGTTTTTGCTGTGTTTTTCCAAGGAGTTGCAACCCATTACTAATTAGTGTCTGCAAAATGTTTTCAAGCTCCTCAAAGGGAAGGTGCAAAAGAAGGACTAAATATCATTAACAGCTTTATTTTACACACAGCAGAAAATTAATGAGGTGTTGGCTCCTTGTGAACTGCAACTACCATCCTGCTGAGTAAATTTTGCTTTCATAGCAGATATTACCCACATCTGTGTTCCCGTAGCGCTACCATTTGGAATGTTTTCCTCTGAACCAAACTGCTACCAGTTCCTATTGTCTGCTCTCTTGCTGAGGCCTGTGGATCTGCCATGCACAATTTTCCTTTCATTACCCTGGAGGTTCCCTGGGATGCTGGTGACAGATGGAGAGCAGAGAGGGAGAGTCAGGGGACATTTCAAAGGAGTGAGGTGACGGCTTACAGGTTCCTAACAATAAATGGCAAGGGGAGGCAGAAATTAGTTAATACCAGTCTCTGAATTGTATCGCTCTGAGGGCTTCTCCAAGCAGCTCATCCAGAGTGTTTCTGTTGACAGCCTCACATTGTTGGGGCTTTCAAATGACAGCCTTGGGTCCCTGCTGCTTGCAGGGCTTGCAGCCACTCAGGGATGAGAAAGAAGTCATAAAAAAAAAATGTTCTTGCTAATTTAAAAGTCAGGTCTTCTACTGAGCATGTCTGAAGTCGGAAGGGAGTGTTGCTTCAATACAGTTCATGGAGTGGGTCTTACCTCAGCTGGCATACCTGCTGTCTTCATATGCCAAACATATGCCAGCTGGGGGAAAAGTGTTTCCCCATCAGAGACAACAACACAGTAGGTCCCAGCCATGCCTCAGGCTCCTCTGGGTAAAGGCACCTGGGGCTGGGTGTTGGGGACTCCTGCAGCTAGGTGTTGCAGCACCCTTTTTTCCACAGGGACCCTCTGCCCCCATGGTGGGGAAGGAGAGAGCCAAGGGCTTCACAGCCACTGCTCTCTCTGTCCCTCTTTTTCACCCTGACATCAGTTCACCTGCATGCTCCACTACTCCCCGCAGTCCATCAGGGCTGCCAGAAAAAAGCAAGCAGGCTCCAGCCAAAGGCTGGATTCTCCATCACACTATCTTTCCTGCCCACATTCTGGGTTGCCACTGGATGGACAGCACTTGGACAAAGCTGCTAATTGCCAGGGCTGCCCAAAGTTAGGACAACGTGCACAGGAAAAGTGCTGCCTTCAGTGCATTCCCATGGGAAGTATGGGAAATACATGTGGGAAATCCCAGAAGAACTGGGATCCCTTCCTGAGCTCCTTGTCTCTTAGAGCACTAAAAGCTCTGGTACTGGCAAAGACCACCAGAATCTGAAAAGTGAAGCAGAAGAACAGCATGATTTTTTCAGAGAAGGAATCACATGACTTACGTCTTCAAATTTCCCTGCGTGGGAAGCAACCAATCACACATGAGCAAAGTGGCTGAAGTGGCTCTGGAACCTCACAATTTCATTGTATTTCAAAATCACCAGTCCCAGCCTGGGTCCTTCTTTAAAAGAATTTACACCAATATTAATACATCAGAGAATGATCCTACACACCGCCCCTGCCCGCCGCTCCCCCAATTAAACGCTGCCGGAACTCCCAGTGCCGCTAACAACCACTGCTCCTGTGCAACACAACCACGCAGACCCCAGGCCCTGGCACCAGCCAGAAGCCGAACCCTAACCCTAGCCGGTGCTGTAACCCTAGCCCCAAGCCAACCCTCCGCCCCTGCCCACCGCTCCCCCAATTAAACGCTGCNACTGGCCACGAGCAACACAGCCACGCAGTCTCCCTAGCCGTGGCATCAGCCAGAAGCCGAACCCTAACCCTAGCCCGTCCTGTAACCCTAGCCCCAATGCAACCCACCGCCCCTGCCTTCCGCTCCCCCAATTAACCGCTGCCCGGAACTCCTAGCGCCGTTATCAACCACTGGCCACGCACAACACAGCCGCGCAGTCCCCCTGGACCTGGAATTAGCTAGAAGCCGAACCCTAACCCTAGCCGGTGCCGTAACCCTAGCCCCAATGCAACCCACCGCCCCTGCCTTCCGCTCCCCCAATTAACCGCTGCCCGGAACTCCTAGCGCCGTTATCAACCACTGGCCACGCACAACACAGCCGCGCAGTCCCCCTGGACCTGGAATTAGCTAGAAGCCGAACCCTAACCCTAGCCGGTGCCGTAACCATAGACCGAAGCCAACCCACCGCCCCTGCCCATCGTTCCCCCAATTAACCGCTGCCTGTAACTCCCATCGCCATTATCAACCACTGGCCGCGCGCAACACAGCCGGAAAGTCCCCATGGCCCTGGTAGCAGCCAGAAGCCGAACCCTAACCCTAGCCGGTGCCGTAACCCTAGCCCCAA